>JAYEVJ010000267.1:0-121302 GCA_036346265.1 Melocanna baccifera | reverse complement strand
ATAAGCAAGAATCCCGTTCTTCACGACAGAAGTAAGCACATTGATACTAAATTTCATTTCATCCGTGAATGTGTGGACAGCGGGAGGATTTGCTTGGATTTCACGAGCTCTCAGGAGCAGCTCGCTGACATCCTGGCGAAGTCACTTGGACGCGCTAAGTTCTGTGAACTACGCGAGAAAATTGGCGTCATCAAGATCAAATGAACCGAACAAGAATTAGGGGGAGATTGTTGGATAATCCTAGTTCGGTTTAAAGAGAAGAATAAATCTGTATGTAATGCAGAAGTTACAAGTAGTGTAATTCATCAGTTTTTAGTAGTATAATGCATCAGGTAAATGCGTCAGTTTCAAGTAGTAATGCATCAGTTTTTCAAGCAGTCTTGTGCAGCACCAAAACATTACCTGTGTTCATTGTGTGTGTGTGTGTGTGTGTGTGTGTGTGTGTGTGTGTGTGTGCTTGCCTTCATCCTCACCGGCAAGGGGAAGCCGGAGGTGAAGACGTCACAACTTGCATAGAAAAATATTTGTCTCGGTAGCTTGGCACTCATGCTATTGTTCTCCATTCTCAGTCATCTTAGTTCCAGATTTGGCCCTATAAGATGAGTTGTTGAGTTTGGTTTAGTACTTGAGTATAGCACCTTCCAACTTCAAGTTCATAATGTTAGATATATATATTATATAACTGTGTATTTACCCTATTGTATAAGAGGTTTTCTGCATATATGTTATACCTGTACGTGTATATATATTGGCTCATTAGCCCCATGATGAATACAAGTGCTATTTATAGTATGGTATCAAAGTCAAACCTAGGGTTTCGCCTGGCCGCCGCTTCACCGTGCTTGTTGCCGCCGCTGCTTGGTCCTTCTTCACTGCCTGGACCATCGGCTCCGGCTGGCTCTTCTCGTGTGCATCCTCCTTCCACCCGAATTTGGACTCCTCCATGCCGGATCTGCTCGCCACAGCTGGGCTCTTTGCCAAATCCAGCCGAATCGGGCTCGCCCAGCCAGGCCACTCGGGTAGTTGGCGCTGCTCGAGATCTTTTTGCCGACGCTGGAGCTGGTCACCGTCGGGGCTCTCCGCCTTACTCTTCTGTAAGGTCACCGCTTTTCTGTCGCTGCCTCCTGATTTGCTCGCCGCCACGAAGCTCTCTGCCTGCCATCGCCATTGGGGCTCTCCACCTGTGGTTGCCATTGGGGCTCTCTGCCTACCGCTTGCTAGGTTGTCGGGTCACTGGAGTTAATCTATTGGAGTTAGAGTCACACCGTGTACCTGCGCCGCCAGGCTTCATCCGACCGTTGCTGCTCGAAGCCGCGTGGAGCCACGCGCCAACTCGCCAGAGCTGCCGTCTCTTCGCCACCAGCCATCGACCGCTAGGGGTCTCCTGAGTCCACTAAACCCAGATATTTTGGCCTCTCTGTTGATTGGTGTCTCAATCAATCGGTTTAAGAAACCAACTGAGTAAAAAAAGAATAAGAAGAAAAGAAAAAAAGGAAGAAAAGAAAAAAATGTCTTCTTTTACGGGCACCGTTTCTGTTCCTCGTTGTCAGGTGATCTTTGATGGTCTCAACTATGGAGACTGGTTTCAGCATATGCGCCTCCACGTGTGTGGTCAGCGTCTTTAGGAGTTTCTTACCAGCGAGTTGTCTTGTCCGTCTCACTCTGCTCCACCTGTTGCGCTTGTACTCACGAAGGATGCTTTCGAAGACACTTGTACAAAGGCATTTGAGGCTTTTGAGGTTGCCATGGAGACTTTTCATACTCAGTATGCTGCTTACAAGAAATTGATCGATGTGGATGCTTGTGCCTCTACTATTTTGGTTGCCAGCATGGAAGTGTATCTCACTGGTGATGTTGTTAGTTTGGCTTCCGCACAGACGATATGAGCACATCTGCGCACCCGCTACGAGCCATCCGGTAATTCCTTGTACCTTGCTGTTATGCATCAGGAACAGTCGTTACAGCAGGAAGATGCCACTGTAGATGAGTTCTATGCTCAGCTGTCCGCGGTATGGCGTCAGATTGACTCTTTGGGGCTAGATGTTTGTCACACCTGTCAATGCTGTCAGCGTCAGCAATCCCATTTGGAGCTTCACCACATCTATGACATCTTGACACGTCTTCGGTCAGAGTTTGAGCAGACTCGTGCTCAATTACTGTCTTGTTATTCTCATGTGACTCAATTGGAGACCCTTACAGATGTCCGTATTGAGGAGCTTCGCCTTTGTGGCGTGGGACTACTATCGTCATCGTCATTTTCTTTGGTTTTGGTGGCTTCTCCAACTTCTACACCTGCTACGCTGCCAATTACTCCTTCCCGGGCCAAAGGCCCACCAAGGATGTTGCTATTGGTAGGGGACTCCACTACACCTATTGCAATAAGGATGGACATATGGAGCAATTTTGCTACAAGAAGGATTTTCATCGTCGTGTTCGTCCTCTGAAGGGCACTGGAGGTTCCTCCTCTCAGCGGAGTCCTGGTGCCTCTAACACTCAGCAGTTTCTAACATTGCTAGGTTGCATGGATACTTTTGCATCGTCAGGTACTGTTGGTTCTATTGCTCAGCCTTCTAGTGAGAGACTACTTTCTACTTCTTCTTTCTTAGGCATATCACATTGAATTCTTAATTCTGGTGTTTCTTTTCATATAACATCTTATTCCATCACTCACACTTCTATTAGTCCTTTAGTTGCTCATATCATTATTCAAACAGTAGATGGTACCTCTCTTTCTGTCATAAGACGAGGCACTCTTTCAAATTCATCCTTTCATATTCCTGATTTTTCCCATATTCCAAAACTAACTATACAGCTCATATCTGCTGGCCAGCTCACTGATCATGGTTGTCGTGTTATTCTCGATTCTGATTCTTGTTGTGTTCAGGATTGCCGCACGGGGACTCTGGTTGGTACTGGTCCTCGTCGCCGTGATTCACGACTGCTCTGGGAGCTTGACTGGATTCATCTTACTTCTGTTGCCCCTGTCAGTCTTGTCACTTCCACCATTGCCTCTGTATCTACTGCAACTTCCACCGCATCTTTTGCTCAGTGGCATCATCATTTAGGATATTTTTGTGGGTCACGTATGTCTTCTTTACTTCGTCGTGATCTGTTAGGGTCTGTGTCTAGTGATGCTTCTCTCAATTGTCAGGGCTATAAGTTTGGCAAATAGCTTCAATTCCCCTATCCTTTTAGTGAGTCAGTGTCTTAGCGTCCTTTTGATCTTGTTCATTCTGATGTATAGGGATTAGCTCCTTTCGAGACCCTTTCATCTCGTAAGGAGGTCATCGATATTATATCATTTTTATTGATGATTTTTCTCGACATATGTGGATATACTTTATGTCATCTCGTAGTGAGGTTCTATCTGTCTATAAGACTTTTGCCACCATAGTCTGCACTCAGTTTGACTCTCCTATTCGTGTTTTTTGCACTAATTCCGCGGGTAGTACTTGTTGGGAGTTCTTCGTGATTTTTTTACTAAGCAAGGTACTCTCTCTTAGTTTTCTTATCCTAGTGCTCATGCTTAGAATGGTGTGGTTTAACGCAAGCATCGTCATCTTCTTGAGACAGTTCGTGCTCTTATGTTTGCTTCTGTTGTTTCACCATATTTCTGGGCTGAGACTGTTTCTACTGTCACCTTTCTGATCAACATTTAGCTCTCCTATGCTCTTCAGGGTGGGATTCCAGTTGAGCGTCTATGTGGCAAGACTTCTGATTATTCTAGTCTTCGCCTCTTTGGGTGTGCGCACTATATTCTTCTTGCACCTCGTGAGCGCACCAAGCTGACCACTCAATCTGTTGAGTGCATTTTCCTACGCTATAGTGCTGAGCACAAGGGATATCGTTATTGAGACTTTGTTGGCCGATGGATGCGGATTTCTTAAGATGTTACTTTTGATGAGTCTCGTCCTTTCTATCCTTACTCTTCTTCCTCCACTTCATCTTTTCTTGTTGAGCCACTTTCTTTCCTGACTTTCCTTCCACTCCCATTGTCGCCCCTCCGCCACCATAACCTTTGGTCTCTCTGGTGCCTCCTTCCGAGTCGGCACCTTCTTCACCACCGGCACCCTATCCTGAGGTTACTCCTGGCATTATTCCTTCTTATCCTCTACTATACTCGTCATTCGTGAGTTGAGAATTCTTCTGATGTGCCCTCTTCTTCTGATGGGTCATCCTCTTCGGCCTCTCCTCACTGTGCTCTTCGCGATCGCCAGTCTATTCAGCCTCATGAGAGTTTTGGTTTTGCTGCTGCAGCTCTTGCCGAACCGACTTCTTATCGTAATGCTGTTATTCATCAGGAGTGGCAGTATACGATGGCAGAGGAGATTGCTGCCCTTGTGCGTACTGGCACATGGGATCTTATTCCTCTTTCTACATATGTCACTCCTATCACATGCAAGTGGGTCTATAAGGTTAAGACCCACTCTGATTGTTCTCTTAAGCGCTACAAGTCTCGTCTTATGACGCGTGGTTTTCAGCAGGAGTATGGTCGTGACTATTGAGACATTTACTCCTGTTGCTCACATGACCACTGTTCGCACTCTTCTTACTGTGGCCTCTGTTCAATAGTGATCTATCTCTCAGTTGGACATCAAGAATGCATTTATAATAGCAAGTTACGTGAGGAGGTCTACATGCAGCTGCCCCCAACGTATTCTGTTCCTGAGGGTATGATTTGTCGCCTTCACCGATCTGTCTATAGCCTCAAGCAAGCTTCTCGTGCTTGGTTTGATCATTTCTCTGTTGTTGTCACTGCAGCTAGTTTCTCTGCTAGTGCTCATGATTTTGCTCTTTTTATTCACACTTCGCCTCGTGGTCGGACGCTTATCCTTTTGTATGTTAATGATATGATTATTATTGGAGATGATTCTTAGTACATCACTTTTGTCAAGAAGCGTCTTCACGATATTTTCTTATGTCTGATCTGGGTCTACTTCGCTATTTTTTTGGGATTAAGGTTATTTATACTCCTGATGGTTTCTATTTGTCCTAAGAAAAGTATACATAAGATCTTCCTGATCGTGCCTCTCTTACTGATCAGTGAACAGCTGAGACTTCTATAGAGCTTAATGTTCATCTTCATCCCACTGATAGTGAGTCTCTTCCTAATCCTACTTGCTATCGTCACCTTGTTGGAAGTCTTGTTTATCTTGGTATCACTTGTCCTGACATTTCGTACCCTGTGCATATTTTGAGTCAGTTTGTTTCTGCTCCCACTCAGCTTCACTATAGTTATCTTCTTCGTGTTCTACGATACCTTCGTAGAACTAGCTCTTAGTCTCTTTTTCTCTCGCTCTAGCTCTTTACAGCTCGAGGCATATTTTGATGCCACCTGGGCTAGTGATCCCTCTGATCGCCGGTCTCTCTCTGCTTATTATGTTATTCTTGGTGGTTCTCTATTGTTTAGAAGGCTAAGAAGCAGACAACAATTTCTCGTTCGATTGCTGAAGCTAAGTTGCGAGCTATAGCTTTGTTGACAGCGAAGGTTATTTGGTTACGGTGGTTACTTGAGGATTTTGGTGTTTCTATTTTTGTATCGACTCCTCTTTTGTCTGACAGTACAAGTGCTATTAGCATTGCTAAAGATCTGGTGAAACATAAACTTACAAAGTATATTAGTGTTGATACTTTCTACATATGGATACAAATACAGGATCAGATTATTGCTCTTCAGTATGTGCTTTCTAAACTTCAGTTGGCAGACTTCTTTACAAAGGTATAGAACAGAGCTCAACACAGAATTCACCTTTTCAAACTTCATGATATTGATCCACCATAAGTTTAAGGGAGATGTTAGATATATATATTATATAGCTGTGTATTTACCCTGTTGTATAAGAGGTTTCTTGCATATATACCATACCTATACATGTATATATATTAGTCCATTGGCCTCATGATGAATACAAACGCTATTCATAACACATAAAAGGTGTTAAACAGTCCCAGAAGTATGTCTGATTCCATTATATCCCAAATACCAATGTGGGTTTTAAGGTTGTACTAAGTACCAAGGTTAAGAAATGCTTAATTGTGCATCTTAATCACAGGCTTCCATATTTAAAAGCTTCTATTCCATCCTCAGCTTCTTTCTTTTCCTGTAAATACTAAGCGTGGCTTTAGCGTGAATCATGCTCGAAACAAAAATAGAAAGTTAACAACAATGAATGTTTGCTTTGCTCGGTTGGCTGTTGATTTTGGCCGGATGTGATTTGCCCTTTCATCCTATTTTGACATCTCCCCTTTACTTTTAACACATGCCACTCGCATTAATATAATCATATGATTCATGTTTTTCTATTGTCACCAAACATTGATTAATAGGTTGTCCTTAGCTATAACTTTTTGTATGTCTACTGATACTATTATTTTGTTTGTTAACTCTTGGGCAGTTTGAAACTCTTGTGATCGATTACTCTTTTTTCTGGATGGAGAACAATAATGATGGAGCCGTTGGTATACCTCAGCGTAACTCTCATCCAAAGGTACGCATATTGTATTGCTAGCACTTCCAGCTTTTAAGTCATATTCCTGGTAACATATAATGGTTCGTGTTTTGTTGTGATCTGAAGTTCATATGAATTTGTTTTATCCTTCACATTATTCGATTGGCTGGAACTGGAAGTGGTCTTGTCTTGCTCTCTTAGAGCTGGGGAGATCTATGGATAGAAAAGTGGTCATGAGTTCTTTTTATGCATTATTCCAATATATATTTCCCATCTTAAGAATGATTTATTGTGTAAAGTTAACACTAGTGTGAAATGACATCTCTGTGTAGCTAAACGTTGTGTAAAACTACAGTTCTATGGCAAAATGACAGTCTCAAATGATAGAAGTCTGAAAATGTGGCACTAAAGAGAGGAATTTCTTTCATCAAGAACTGTATGTACAAATATATTTTAGAAAGTCAAGCTCATATTGTGCTTGATCTTTCAGAAGAGAACGTCATTTGGCATTTACTGTTATGTGGTACGATTCCTTTGTACATGCTGACAGGAATAGTTCAAAACTTCAATATTTCAATGGGAACATTTAATGTAGGATCGTCGATGGCAATCAAAAGGGGTGAATGATTGCAATCTCTAGTAAAAGTTTCTTTTATAACTCCACTATTTTATGTCTGTCTAAACCTGTAACACAGCAAGAGCCAACTAAACCAAAATAATAATATTAAAAATCAAAATAAACTCACCTAATTAAGTTACTGAGGAAGACGCTTATTGGTGGTCTTTGCTGTGGAATGCGCTGCTGCTCTCTGATGTTTCCTGGCGCTGGTCAACCGAACGCCTGCATGCAGCAAAGAAGTCGTGGACCAAAGCAAGCAACTGCGCCTAGTACTACGCCGAGTCGAGCTCGGATTCGACGAATCTAAAGATGACACCAAGGATCCACGCACTGCTAGCGAGACTTCAATCATGCAGTCATCAGACCACCGCTTTCAAAATTTCAACTTTTCCAACTCATTATGTATCAAAGTCTTGAGGACTGCACTTTCTGTATCTTCATCACGTATTATCCACCTTTGATCTTTATGTACCTAAGCATGAGCTCGGCCATCTCGTGACATTCTCAACCGTCTGAACCTCGGATCTCCCCATCGTAATCCTGGTCCACCTTGTTATCAACCACGATCGCCTTCATACTCAACCTGCACATGCAAAGATCAAAAACGTTTTTTCGGCACAAGTTTTTTCCAGCTTGACCGACATCAATCCACACACACGTGGCACTTCTTTTTAAACAACGTTGTCAATTATTCAATATCTACATTGTCAATTATTCATCATTAAAAATACTAGACCTAGCCATATAGTCTAACAATTAATTTTCAAATATTTTTTTAATATATTCATGATATGATTTATTTTCTACATCATTTTCACCAGCTGCTTGTGCGAATCTTGATTTTGTTCCCCATTTCATATTATTCTACCTTTCAAATTAATGTATTTTTTCTTCAATGTTTTATTTCCTTAGGTTCACAGCTCAATGTGCAGTGAGTTGACACTGATGTTAAATAAAGTTTCCTATATTCTTCCATCAATAGAAGCTGCTCAACCAGGATGCAAAGCTGGTATAGAGGAACTATGCAATCTATACAACATAGTTGACAAAGGGAAACTCATAATCCAGAACTGCATTGAGTGTAGTAGTCTTTACTTGGTACGTTATTCTTTTGTCTTGATGAATAATCATGTTAAAAAATTAGAATATTGCCTTATTTTTTATTCTCCTGAACCTTTTGTTCCAGATAAAATGATTTTCCTTTGTTGCTCAAGTTTTGCTTCCTGATATTGAATATGCTCATTTCAGGCAATTACGGAGAAGCAACTGCAATGCGGTGTGAAAGGATAAGAAACTCACTGAGGCAGAGCTTGTTCCTGATTCAGAATATGGTCCCGTCATTGTTGGCTAATCAGGCTAGTTCACTTAACTTGATAGATCACAGAATAGTTGGCAAATTTATTCTACAATGCACACTACTAGCTGCATTGTTTGCTTGCTATATATAAAAAAGAGTAGCACTGGAACATAAACATTGCAAAATTCTGTGCCAAAAGTTCAAAGCTTGGTGACAGCACATGTAGCACCAAACTTGCATCTGTAACACAGAGCAAGTTCTCCTTGAACAGCGATTTGTTGGACCGTCAATCAAACTGTATAGTATAATGAGTATAGAATATGCTTCACAAACTTTTATAAACAAACATGGTCTATAGAAATTGTTGTTTCACCACATAATTGCATTTAACACAATGACAATATTCAGCTCACATGTTTGCACTTGACTATTTTTCACAGGTGGCTGATATCCACAATGATCTTCGGGATGTGAAATTCATTGTTGATCCAGCGGAAGAGGAAGCTGGAAAAGCCATCTTGGAGATGCTTCGGCAGTCGGATGCATCCCAAGAACTTGAACTCCAGACATTCCTGCTGGCAGCTTCAAAGTTAAATCTGACATCACCGATGGCCATCTTAATTGAAAGGAGAGCAATCAAGAAATTACTTGATAAGATCAATGGTAAAGATCCCAAAAAGGAAGGAATCCTCAAATTTTTCCAATATCTAGTTAGGAAATATGGAAAGAACATCAAGTCTGAGACTGGTGTAAAGAATGAAACTGTGAATGCAGCAAATGGAACTTCAAGTACAGACTTAATTGCTAGTGGCAACAATACTCCTCAGAGATGCTTTTCACCTACGAACTCTGCGACTGGGACATTTGAATATCAGAATAATTTGTCAGGAGTTGCTACAGCACCTCCAGAGTTCTGCTGCCCAATATCTAAGAAGCTGATGTCTGATCCTGTGATAATAGCATCTGGACAAACTTACGAAAGAGAAAACATTGAGAGATGGTTCAACGAGGGATATGATAGTTGTCCTAGGACACAGGTGAAGTTAGAGAACTTCACAATTACTCCAAATACTTGCATGAAGGCTGTCATTTGCAACTGGTGCAAATATCACGAGCTTGAATGCACTTATTTGCCCGAGCAATCTGATAGTTACTCTCTATCAAGTTTACACAATGTCTCAGCGCCACTAATTGCTGAAAAAACCAGAGATTACATGGTTGATCAAAGCAGTTCATCTTTTGCGTCATCTGGTGCTTGTTACATATCATCTCCAATGAGGGATACAGAGTCAAAGGCTAATTGTACTCAATTTTCTTTGAACGCCAATTACCAGTTGTATGTGTCCTTCTGCAACTTCGACAAGGAAATGTTTTTGAGTTTCTTTCATGAGCTGTCTGAGCTTCCAATGGAACTGCAAAGCAAGGCTGTCAAAGATTTGAGAAGTGTTCTGAATGGTGAAAATCAGATTTGGCGTTCTATGATCTCCAATGGTTTTTTAGAAGCATTCCTAGAATTCCTTAGGAATGATAATGAACGATGCACAGTGCAAGCTCAGAAAACTGGAATTCAGTTTTTTCTTGCATTTCTTTCTAATAGCAGGTATAAATACTGATATGTCCGTATTCTCAATATGCATATTTTACTGGAAGATGAAGAAAAGAGATTTCCTGTATTTATTTTTCCAAGAGTTAAGCTCTAAATTTGGATCACCTGCTATACCCCTAATTTTTTATTCTATTCTACCAGTTTTTTTATTTTTTTTTTAACAAAGAGGTTTAAAGTTTAGAATATGGTAATTTTGTAATCTCTGGTTTCTTATGGTCGGTTTCCTTACATCCAGGACTCAAATTCCATCCATTAGTGAAGATGCAGTGCGTCTGATTGCGTCATTTCTTGATTCCAATTTAAGAACAGAAGCTTTGCTGATACTTCATGAACTGCTGCAGCAACCAAGTTGTCGGAAATCTCATCTCATGGCCTCTGTTGTTGCTCCTTCAGTGATTGGAGCTTTGGACACTGGAGATACTGAGTGCCTGGAACTCGCTTTGAAGATTATCTGCGAGCTTTCGTTCGACAGTGATATAAAACCTTTCCTTATTTCTTCAGGCATAATCCCAATGCTGTCTCCAATTCTCAGTGAAGGGGCCTTGACCGAGTGCTGCCTGAAGATTTTGCGAAACTTAAGCGAAGCGAAAGAAGCCGTAGATCTTATTATCAAAACAGAGCAATGTCTCAGCTCCATTTCAGATTATCTAGACACAGGAAGCCACAAGGAACGGGAGCATGCATCGGTTATCCTTCTCACAGTATGTTCCCGCAGCATTGAGGATTGTGTTCTCGTCATGAAGGAAGGTGTCATCCCTGCCCTTGTTGACTTGTCAGTGAATGGAACTGAGGTGGCAAAAGCTTCTTCAATGAAGCTGCTTCAAGTTCTCAGGGACTCCAGCCGAGGTGACCAGTTTGGCAGTTCATGCTCAAGGGTGGTGTCTGTGGATGGTGTAGTAGAGACCTCACCCAATCGCTCGATTTGCAAACAGCCAATATCGACATCAACTCGGTATATTTCAAGAAAACTCAACATTTTCTCGAAACCTCGATCGCTGACCCTCGTCTGAAACCACAGGAGGTTGATTGCATTGAAGCCCTTGTACATTTTGCAACACTAACCACCTGATGTACAGATGGTAGTAGATAGTATTGTCCAGATGAAATGCTTGATGGGATGCTTTTTGACCCACATGTATTTCAATAGAGTTCTGTATTTGCACTTTACTTTACAAGGTGCTAGAAACAGTAGACATAGTTCATAGGTTTTGTGCCAAAGAGGCTTGCATTTTGCTGCTGTTCCATACATGGGACAGATGGAAAAATGAAATGCAGTGATGTATACTCCCATCAGGGCAACACAGGACTGCAGAGTGATGTGTATTCCATCAGGGGGACACAGGAATGCGTGCTCACTAAACTCAGCATCCATTATAATAAATCCATTATTTTAGTACAAGGTATAGAAGTCACAGTAAAACCAGGACTAACGGTTCTCCTTTTTCTCCATAGTAATGATCTATATTTTGTTTTTTTTTTAAAAATAATCTACAATAAAATGGCTTAATCAGAGAGCCTAACTGATGAGGACATTAATTCTACATATACAAACACTACTCCTCCTGCTATTACTACAATGCTACTCCTCAACTTGATGCAATATAAGGGCCAAATATAAGGGTAAGTGCGCAACAACTAAGGGGGTGATCGGAATAGCAATAGCTTTTAGCTTTTGCTGAAAAAACATTGTAGCTGGCTGAAAAAACACTATAGCAGAGTTGGTTTATTGAGTATAAATAAATGTAGAAAAATGTAAAAAAAACCGAAAATAAAAAACGAAAAAAAAGTATAAGTAAATTTAAAAAAAAACGAAAAAAATCGAAAAAAATAATTTTATCAGAGTGTGCAATCGTAGCTACAAGTGCACTGCATAAAGGTAAAAACGCTATCGCCAGCGATGGGAAAAGCCCATCTGATCGGGGCCTAAATTATCAAGTGAATTTTTTCCTATAAATGCATAATTGTGCAATAGAGAATAGACCGCTATCTGATGTATGTAATATTCTTTTACTTAGAAACTTAGGAGCTGATCAAGTACAAGGAGTACAACATGAAGAGAAGCGTGTGCAAGTATGGTACAAAGGTCCCCACGCCACTTTGGTTTCAAGTCAAGCAAGAGTTCCAATAGGACATGTACATGTTCTAGAGTTCAATTGGGCCTTCGGAAATTAGATAGCACCAAACTCAAATATGCATAGAAGTCGCATATGGACTCCGTTTGAGATGTATGAGTACAGGATGAAAAATTTATCTTATCTTCTTTCCAACGGATCCGACCCCATCTTCAAATTCTTTGTATGTGTAAATAAACCTATTGGTATGTGAAATAAAGTAAACTTAGAATATCATATTTAGTAATGTATTGAATATGAAAATTCATGCCAAATGGATTACAAAATTTTATTTACTTGCAAATTAACCATTGACAAAATATGCAATGTAAATGAAAACTCAAATTCAAAGATGTATAAAAAATCAAAGGAAAAATATAAAGAGAATTGGGCCTAGTCCACTGGACCCATTTGGGCCACTAGCCCACTGGCCGGTCCATTCCCATTTGCCTCTACTCAGCCGAGCCAGAGCACGCTGGTCACACCCCAGCTACTCTGGCTGCGCCGCCGCCCGAGCCTGTCCGTCAGCGCACCATGCCCAGACCCAGCTAGTGTGTGCACCAGCTCCACTTTTGCTTCGCCGACTGTTCCCTACACCCGCCTGTGTCGACTGCACTGCATGAAAGAATACCACAACATTTGACTGAGGTGGTGATCGTTTTAGCGATAACTTCTGGCTTTTGATTGAAATTTCACTGTAGCTGATTGAAATTTTACTATAGCTAAATTAGTGAATAGTGTAGTGAATATTGAAAAAAAAATTGAAACTAGAAACTAAAATAAAAAAAATCAAAACGATCAGAGCCTAAGCCCCCACCACCTTTTTTGCATGCGTTCTCACCTTCCTACGAAGCGCCATCGCCCTACCTTAACTTGCCCTTGACAGCCCCGCCGCGCTAGCCTTGCCCGACCACCTCATCTCTTGATCGGCCTGAGAGCTCCGCCATCTATGCTACCCCACCTCGTCAGCCGTCTGGCCACCTACGCAAAGTCACCTCAAGCTTTCCATGACCATGCCCACATGACATCGACTACCATTCCTGCGCCCCCTGGCTCGCCATCTTGTCCCTTGACCACAGCACCATGGACCACCCGACAGAGCTCACCTATGTCTCGCTTTGTCAAGCTTCACCTGCTCGTCCTATCGCCCTGTAGACATACCCTCCCTCACGTTGGCCACTAAAACTGCCAAGATGCTTCATTGCCACCATGGAGACCAGTCCACGCTGCCAGGACCTCTCGACCACATATAAAAGCCGAGCATGGCCGAGATAGCACCGCCAAGTCCCCACTAATCCTTCCACTCTCTGGAATTTCACTAGCGTTGCCCATAGCTTGCCAGAGGAAGTCGTCTTCCCCAACTCCAGTGAACATCGGCCGCACGCATTCGATAAGCCAAACCAATTCCATTGGCCAGGAGAACCTATGGCAATCACAGATACCCTCTGAACTCTCTGATTGAAGCGGGAACCCCTGTCGATTCCTGACGCTGTGGCCATCTATCCGCCACCTTAGGTTCCCATCAACAGGCTCCTCCGCTCATCCCTGAGACTCGCCACCACCTTAGGTAGCTTCAAGTTAGTCCCTAGATGCTCTCCATCACTAGAATAACTCAAGATGTCATGTAGCACACAATCACTGTGTGCCCTATTTCACCGCCGCCTGTGGCCGTCACTAGCCTCCACCTTGGCCAAATTGGCCGACGAGACCTCAATTGAAGGTACATGCAAGCATGAGCAATCCATTTTGTCGAGACCCGAATATGCAAATTCGGACTATTTGTGTATACTGCACTAATCTAAGATCACGCTACTGCACACAATTTAAAATAGATAGAATATCAACATATACACGATATAATAAAAGGAAAACTCAAATATTAATAATTATCCAAGTACGACCTTATGGCTAAGCCTACAACTTACTAATCTGAAAGGCTTAAGAAACTATTAGCGGAAAACAGAAACAAGCGTGGAAGACATTCAATATGCCCACAGGCAATCAAGTAGGAAGCGAAGTCCTAATCCGTGAAGTCGCTAAAGTATCCTCCATCTAGTACCTTCTACTAGTATAACTTCTCCTCCTCAACTGAACAACAGTGGATATAAAGTCGTGAATACATTGGTACTCAGTAAGTTATTTGTAACAAATGAATGCAATATAATATGCAAGGCTTACCAATGGATGACTGAAAGGTTAATTTGTAGAAAGCAATAATTTTGAAGTAAATACGATAAATAGATTAAAAGCAAACATAAGGAAAAGCAATATTAAATAAATAATCAACAAAATCGAATAAACCACTTGTGAACCTCCCATTCACAAGCTACACCAATAGTGAACTAACTTTCCAATGATAACTAATCCAAATTTTTATGAAAATTCTACTCTTCGTGTGAAATCACTAAGCATTGCCCATAACCAGGGACATGGCTATTCAAATAGTTTTATATTCTGTAGAGGTTGCACAACTATACCCACACGATGTGATTAGCCTCACACTTAAGGAAATCACAACAAGGTCTTTACAATGTTCAACCTCAACTCAATCCCGCCCGCTAGGATTTTGCATTAGACCCCCCTTGCGTCTCATGAAAATCAGCAATTATATTTATCACAATGGCGAGATTGAAATTGAAATATCCTAAATTAATCAGTCAAGTCTATCCCATACTAAACATGTGGATTGCACAATAAGGCTCAGATCAATGGCGCACAAAGTTAAGTCTTTAATATTACTCATGCGAGACTTCCGCATCCCTCAAAATGAATCCACACTTCCCCCTTTACTGCACGATCACCCGCCTAAGTGAAAACCAATTTTGTATAACCAACACCAATGACACACCAATGCCATGGCATACAAATTTTATAAATGTGGTTCCAACCATGATTTACTGTGGTTCCAACCATAATTCAATATTTTATTAAGTCAAATTAATTAATCACATGTGATGACAATCCCACCGTAATATAAGTATGGCTAAACATATTAATCGTACCACCCATGACGCATCTAGTATGGTATCACTAAATAATTTTCTAATCTGTGGTAACAATGGCATCATAGTATTCAAATTATCAAGGGAGGAATTAATTAATTGGGAAGATAACTACCGAGTACAAAAGTTTGTAATAAAATAACGATGCACGATAATTTAAATCAAAATAAATAAATAATAGATTGAAAACTAAGTTCAACATGATCAGAGGACATGACTTGCCATGGCCTTGCTCAGTGAGAGACTCTGGATCTTCTGGCGGCGCTCCTGCTCATTCGAAGACGCAATCTAACAAGAGAAAAAATGATTAACGCACAAACATAAAACTAAATAAAATTCAAATAAAACCTCAAAACTAAAACCAAAAGGTAGAGCTCGATTTTAAATGAATTTAGAAAAAAGAATGGGGTCAATCGGAGCTAGGACGGAGAAGAATGGGCTCTTGAAAAATTAATTAGCTGAAAAATACTGAAAAATCGAAAAAATTACTATGCTATGGACTCAAAGCACGGAAAGGCTGGTTCATGGTGGACGCAGCTCATGGAACAGTGCATAGCGTGGACACTAACACGGTGGCTACGGCTGATGTGGCAACTGACTGGGCTAATACGTGGCACTAGGACTAACATGGCATTTGAGGGCGGCTGGCACTAACGTGGCACTGACACATGGCGCCACGTGGCGGCTAGAGCTAATGTGTCAGCTAAGTGGACTGCTGACTCGGATAGATCTGGTCCACGGATCCATGGCACAGTGCGACTATCGGGTAGGACTAGTCTGTCAGTCTCTTAGCTCACGGTGGGTAGGGTTTACTGAGGAGGTGAACCATCGGCGGGGTGTGGGTGCGGGATGACGTCGGCAAGATCCGACGGCGGTGGTGTGGACGCATGGCAAGATCTCCATCGTAGGTTCAGATCAAGATGGACGACCGAGATGGAGAGATCCGACGGTTCAGGCGACGACGCGTGGCGAGCGCGCGATGCGAGGCATCATGGCGCGTGCGCGGGGCACGAGGGCCTAGGGCCGGCGGGATGCACGGGACGACGGCGGAGACTCACCGGCAGCGACGTCAATGGCGGTGGGTTGCGGAACGGCGCGGAGTCCGTTGGTGATCGAGGTGGTGCACTCTAGCGAGCAGCAGCGAGGCTCAGAATGGCACGGCGCACGGCGAAGGATGATGGAGGCTCGAAGGATGTGGAGGGCAGAGGCTCATGGTGGGGCTTTATGCACGGGGGTCAAGAGACCAGCTCGAAGATGATGCACGCGGACGCGGAGTCCTCCTCAGGCACGGACGCTGAGGCGTGTGCAAGCAGGACGGCGGCGGTGAATCTGGGTCGGAGACGATGCACCGTACTCGACCCAGTGGATGAGTGATGCGTGGCTCAGGCGGGGATCAGACGGCTATAGGAGATTGCAAAGATGCACAATGCATGACCTCTCCGATGGCCGACGCATGGCACGGGGCCGATCTAGCTACTGTGGAGCGAAGCGGTTTGCAGGGGTGGTTGGATCCGCGATACGTGGCTGCAGCACGATCGAGCAGGTGTGGGTGAATGGGCTGGTGAACAGTGGTAGACCAGCCTATTACTGTTCATAGGGTTTTCGGGATTTTTCTTTTTCAAAAAATCAAAAATCAGATAAAATAATAGGGGCTCTAGAAAATAGCAAATAAATCAGAAAATTCTCAAAAAAATCTCGTTGAGACACAAGGAATCTAAATAAAATATTTTTAGCTTATGTTAATATTTATTTTAATTAGATTAAATCTTTTTAATTAAAAAAGTTCATTTTAAGCTTTAATTAATTCTAAAAAATCCAATTAATAAATTTTATTTTAAAAACTTTAAAAAGGCTCTGAAAATAGGATGTTACACATTTTTAGCATACTGATGCTCGACCGCCACTTCCCCTACTTATGGCAAGCTCCGCTGTCGCTGGCGGTAGGTAGAGGACGACTATAGCTTATCAGTTAAGTTTAAACTCATGATTAGTTAGCGCTAATGATGTGTATTAAGTACTAAGCTGCCACTGACTGGTGGGCCCTTTTTTCTTAATTAGCGGAGAATATTAATGTGGGCCCCCAGGTTAAGAATTCTTTTAAAAATCACTTACAGGAAATGGCCATTGACATGTGGGCCCATGTCCACTGTTCATGAAATAGCCAGGCCCACATGTCAGTCAAAGAGGGAAATTCTAATTAGCAAATAATTCTAAAATAAATCAAAATCCGTGGGCCCCACCTATCATACATCGTATGTTTTTTGAAAAAGAAAATAGAAAAGAAATTAAAATCCCTATGGGACCCACCTATCAGAGAGAGAATTCTCTCTCCGTTTTTATTTTCTAGAATTAATTCTACATACAAACATTGAACTAACATAACTTTCTCATTTATGTCCAAATTAAATTAAACGAATTTCTAAATTCAAGCTCTATCTAATGGAACAAAAATCATGATTTTTGGAGCCTATTTGAATTTTTATTTGAATGTAAATTCTTTTTCTGATTTTATTTTATCCAAATTTTCACACAATAATTATTAGCATACGAGGCACAAGAAGAAGAAGCCGAGGTGAACCAAGACATACAAGAGCAAGAAACCTGCAAGCAAGGCAAGTCAATACTTTGATTATATTGAACCTATATTTTGTGCAAGCTATTTCTATTTAAATTAACAAATTGCATGCCGCTATTTATTATTAGAAATTATGTTCGCTATGGAATTTTAGTTACTAACTATATGTTGTTGTTATTATATTCCATGCCTTGAAATAATTGAATACCCAATCCCTGTCACCATAGAAAATTATAATGGTAGCATAACAATACTAAATCCATATTTAAATGCCATGCTTAATATTGTTTAGGTATTCGGGGCACTAATCTACCCCAACAAAATTTCAACATAAACACTATTTTCGAAAGTCATTAATGGGCAATGGCTAGTATTTTATAACCTGATATTTTATGCTTCCCAAAAACCCCAACATGCTTCATTATCTGGGTAGATGAGATGCGTGGTTGGTGCAATAAATACATGAGAATATGTGGTTTATGGTAGAACCACCCAGATAACTCTGACTAAATCTGACTCTAACCTTGTAAAGTATAATAGTACAATCATAAGTCTACAAAGTACAACTTGACTAAGTAAATTTATTAAACCCCCGGGACTCGTCTCATTGGTAGTGGATAGAAGTGGTATAATGCAAGGGCTATGAGAGGCTTAAAGGGACACTAAGTGTAGGGTGAAGTTTAACTGTCGTGCTAGTGTTGTGAAGGGCAGAGTTCGGCTACGCTAATATCCGTGGTATTTTGAATAGTTATTGTGACGATTTACTTAGCTACGTGACTAAAGAATCATGTTAAGCAAAATGAGTGGATTGTTTCTTGTGGGTAAAGTGTACAAACTCCACAGAGTGAAAACTGTTCGAATAGTTGTGTCCACAGTCAGGGACGGACTTGGAAACTTACTTAGATATAGTTCTATTTCTAAAAACATTGTGGGTGGAAGATAAAGTGTCGAGCAATGGATGCCCTGATTTGATTTTCCTGGGCATCGACCTAGTGTTGATATTATGCGGATAAGACACTGAAAAATTTGTATATGATAGTAATATTGCAATCATTTACATATATTGAAAACCTGATTTAGTTAAAACTACTAAGTCTCAGGAATTTCTAATTATTATAAATTTTAAGGCATTTGGTAAAACCAAATAACCTAAACCCTCCATTTGTAAGCCCTGGATCTACATAATTGCATTCTATGTATTGACTCATGGAACGCAGTGATTGTGCTCACACTCACTTACAACCTTAGAAACTAGAGAACAAGATCATTATGCTTGAGGATGCACCAGTTTAGGGTGGAGAAGAAGGCGATGGGAACTAGGACGGTTTTAAATAAGTTTTATGCCTAGTTAGGCGGACTTGTTGGAGATTATGTGCACATATATTATCCCAGTTAGGATAATATCTGTTGCTCACTTTTACCCCAAGCGCTTGCCTGTGGATAATCTGAGTCTCATTTTTTGAGTTGTTGATTCCGCTTTTGTAATGTAGATATTTGGCTTGATTGGCCCTTATGTAAACAGTCACCCGATGTGGTGCATTGGACTTTGATGTGTAATATTAAATTAAGGAGTGGCTTATGCGATGTATGAAATGATTCAACAATGTATCTATGAATACTATATACTGATCTAGAGAATTTTGTGGTGGAATCACAGGGGATTCTGGATTATAAAATCTGAGTTCAATACGAACATATCCCCCTAACTAAACCCTACGTGCCATGTAATTCACATCTGCATTATAAAGTGTTATATCGGACTCGAAATGGTAAGTTACTTAATGCAACTTTAGGTGCACTATTCAAATTCAAATGTTAATATTAGCCATTATTTCAAAACTACTAAAAACACAAAAATAGAAGAAATTTTTGAAAATCATACATTTTTTATTACTAAAAATAATATTTTAAAAATGTATTATTAAAAATGGCTAAATGGGGGCAACTTTCCATGCCATATGTACATCACAGCTCTCCTACCACTCCTGCCGACTGTGGTAGGAGGTGCTGAGTGCACAATGCGTGGCAGCTCTCCTCCAATCGAGCTATGCCACGCTATTATAGTTGAGTGAGCTACCTAGCTGACTACCTCCTCCCGCGCTAGTCAAGCGCGATAGGCAACATGTGTTGCTACGTGTGGCCTGTTGCTGCTCCCGCAGTCAGCTAGTGGCCAAAAAAGAAATTGAATGCGACGGGAGGCCAAATTTCAAAAAAAAAAGAAGCTGCAATAGTGCTAAAAATGCTATCACTTTGCATATCCGAGCTGATCTCCTGTGCGTGTAGCCCTAGGTGGCCCACATGGCATTGGGAAAGTACGACTACATCTGTATTTCTTTCATATCTTCCAGACTTTGTATCTCCTTCTCCGGACCTCCAAATATAACAAACAACATATGCATTTTGACCAACTCAACGAGATCTTTATATTAATTGCATTTGTTATCTCCAAATATAGCAAATAATATATGTATTTTGACCAACTTGGTTAGATCTTCACAATAATAGCATTTATTATGGCATGAAACACTTCTTTCTTTTAGGCATAATAGCATTTATTACCACCAAATATAGCAAACAATATTTGTATTTTGACCAACTAAATGACATCTTCACAATAATATCATTTATTATGACATGCAAAACTTCTTTCTTTTAGGCCTCCCAAATTCATCTTAACTTTGGAATTGTACTATAACATCTTGAAATTCAAATGTTTAAAAAATGTGAAAGATTTAAAACTTTTTCTTGCATTTTGCTGACATTTAAATTTCTTGCGAATAGTTATTTGAAATCTTTTGAGTTTTATGACACACAAATTAATATATCAAGAAATAATATTCAAGTAAAAACAATAATTGTGTTAATAAAAGAAATGGAAAATCTGAGGATCTGCACACGAACAAAAATATAAGTATTAGATAACGAAAATAAAATCTGTCATCAAAAGTAGTTAGAAACCCAATTGATTGAAATGTGAGATTAAAATATGAATCAGAAAATAAAAGTTTGAAATCCAATTTAACTAGGTAAAGAAAGGCAATGGCTAAAGGGATATTAAAAACTCACATTAAATAATTGAGCTGAGAATTCAATTTTTGAATCAAATGTCATGCAAAACTAGAAATCAATAATCCTAATGTGAACTAGAAATTCAAGTTAAAAATCCAAATTTTAAAATTTGATTAAGCCTTCCTTTTTCCTCTCTTTCCTTTTCCTCATTCTCTTTCCTCCTTTTCCTTCTAGGTGAGCCTAGCCTTTCCTTCTCCCCTCTTCCTTCTCTTTCTCCCTCTCCTTCTCTCTCTGTTCTTCACCTGAGCCATGCCAGCTGTGTGCCACTTGCGCCTGCACCGCACGACCTTCTTGTGTCACCCTACTCCAACTATCACGACAGCCATCACCATCTTCATACCTTGCACCTGCTCGACCATCCCACGACGTGCATGCCCCATCGCCCATGCCCTACTCTACCTCCGACCTAGCCTCGCTTGCGCCTAAGCTGCCATGCATCGTGCCAAATTCGGCCACAGAACTTGACCTCCATGCACCAACCCTTCCCATCGGCCATCACCTCGCCATCAACAGCCCTGCGCCTGCTCGTACCCTGCCATGGCAGCCCTGGCAAATCGAGCCATGACCGGAGTCACACCAACATCAAGTGCCATGGCTCAGTTGCCCCCATGCTGATGTCATGCCCTACCACCAGCACACAAGCCACGTCCAAGTCGTGTCATGACCATGTTGCCGGCCATGCCAAAGCCCACATCACACTACACGTCGACCATCTCCTCACCATCATGGATCCTCCTACGAAACCCATGCCCTGCTGTGCCCGTGCTCCCATGCTGCCTGCACCCATGTCGCGCCATGCCCTACTCTGTTGCACCTATCTCATCACTCGACCAGAGACCACGTCACGCCGATGCTAGAGGACATTCCGCGCCCTGTTCTCCAGTCACTGGCTATAGCGCCCTTACAAGAAACCACTGCGGCTACAAGTAGCCCTGAGGCTTACCTTGCCCCTGCACTCCTCCTCGTCCTTCTACATTCTTCCTCATGAACTCAGCCGTGCGCCAGCCGACCCTCCTCCCTCGCCATTCTAGCCACCTGGTGGCTCCTTCAAATTTTGATTGCGTCACTTCATGTCCCTACTCCCCTTACACCTCCTCTCCAACTTAATTCAAATCCCTGGACCGAAGCACACCAGAATCCCAACCTTCCCCTGCGTCGGCCATTGCTCCACTACACTGTTCCAGCCCCTCAGCCCTCTTTTCACAAAATCTCGCGTCATCTTTTGTCTCTGATTGCCTTATTGCCATCTCAATGTTTAATTGAAAAGCCATGCTCCACAGCTCGGCACATCGTCCTCGCTTCCCATTCTGACCGAAAATGGCAGCTGTCACCACCATTGCCTTCTCAGCGAACCCCTATCCAATTCCTTACCATGGAAGCATCACCACAACCTCACAAGTCTTCCCCGACCACCGGATGGAGCCCTCCCTCTCCCTAGGCTGCCAACGCATGAGACCACCCGCACCACCCACGTCCCGTGTCACCAGCACCCCTCGGTTCCTCCCCACCTTCATCAAGCCTGCTAGTAAGTTTCATGGGGTCCCCTCCAACTCATGCTCGCCCTATTTCCATCCTCCTCCCCTCCAGCCACAACCGCCCTCGCAGCCTCTCTACACCGGCCTCTCCCGATGCCGTCCCGGCCCATGCTACCATCGAAACTAGTTTCCCCTCATCTCCAGCTTTCCGTTTTTGCCCCACAACGCCCTCACTCCATCCACCTTACACCGGCGATGACCGCTGCCCCAGATCGGTGCATTCTCCTCTGTTTTTGATGCCCCTACCTCTACCTCTTCTTATTGCTTTCCCCTTTCCAAATCACAAAAGGGCTAGTGCTCACTTTGTTAGCAGATGCAGTGTGTGTAGGAGAGGTCTTGAGTTCAAATCCCCTTCCTTGCCATTTCTGTTTCTTTTGATTAGCCTAGTTCAATTCAGAGTTAAGTAAGGAATTGTGTCATATTAATCTACCATATAAAGTGAAATATGCTTTAATTATAACTTGTGTAAACTGTAGATAATTAAATTTCAGATGTCATGAAAGCTCTTTTGAACAGTAGCTAACATAAATAATTAACATAAACTCAAATAAACGTATAATGGCATATGATTTAGTTATGGGGATATATATATATATATATATATATATATATATATATATATATATATGCACTACTATAGAAACACTAAATGTAGACGCCAAATCATAGACGGTTTTGTGAAATCATCTATGATGTACACTATCACAAACGGTTTAATTTGGACACCGTCTATGTTGTTGGTGGCGGGAAAAAGGTGTATCACAGACGGTTCTTACCGATGAACTGTCTATGATACTGGACTATCACAGACGATTTTTAATAAAAAAAACTGTCTATGATAATCTGGAATTATCACAGACGGTTTTTTATTAAAAATTGTATGTGATAATCAGCATATCACAGATAGTTTTTATTAAACCGTCTATGATATTCCAGTACCATAGACGGTTTTTGTTAAAAACCGTCTGTGATAATCCGACTATGTATTTATTGTACCGCTCAGCACCGCATTTGTCTTCATTTCGATTCATATTTAGCCGGTACTGTAACTAGAGGCGGCAAGGCTTTCAGGCCATTTTATTTGGTGGAAGGATGCTTATTTGGCAGGAGAGCTTTGAACATTCATTAAGTTTTTTGTTGCCCTAGATATGGTTAGTAATGAAATTTATTTTTGATTGCATCAAAATTTAGATCTAGCGAATTTTTTGTGACTGTTATATCTACTTTGAAGATCTAGCTAATTTAGATTTAGCTAACCTCAATGCATGTGGTATATATGTAGTAATACTAAGTTATTATATATGTGCATAATATAGGACCGAAGCTGGATGTATACTGCGAACCGTGTGAGTGAAGAGTACATTAATAGCGTGTCTGCTTTGACAAGAGCTGACGAGGAGGATATGTTGAATAAATGGGTGGAATATATGTGTTGTCCATGCACTGACTGCGAGAATTTAAAGATATTTAAGAATCGAGAGCAGATTGAAGCGCATTTAATTTAGAGGGGTTTCAAAAAGGAGTATACGTGTTGGACCAATCATAGCGAAGTCAATGATATGCCGCCAGATGACATCACCAGTGAAGTCAATAATATACTATCGGGATGATATCGTCGGTGAAGTCAATGATATACCGCCAGATGATGTTGATTGTGGTTCAGATTCGGATAGGCTGCACGATGACAATCTGGATCAGATGCTTCGTGATGTAGAAGAGAGCTATGATGAGAGAGAGTATGTTAAATTCTGAGGCTTCATGGAGGACTCGGAGAAATCTTTGTTCACGTGATGCAGTTCAAAGTATCACAGACGGTTCTATATATAGAACCGTCTGTGATAGTGTTTTTCATAGACGGTTCTAGTTACAAATCGTCTATATTGCATTTATCACAGATGGCTCACAAACCGTCTGTGATAACCTTCGATTATCACTGACCCATAAATTCAGAGATTCAAAAAACCGTCTGTATGACGTTTTTGAACCGTTTGTGATGATGATTTCTGTAGTAGTGATGTATGTATATATATTAATATATAATAATAAATAATAAGAATAAAATTATGGAAACCAAATAAGGTTCTAATAAACCAAAAATATTGAAATATTGGAAGAGCTAATCTTGAATAATTGCACACCCAAAATGGTATCCATAAGGATTGGTAAATGGTCATATTAACCTAGTTCAATTCAGAGTTAAGTAAGGAATTGTGTCATATTAACCTACCAAATAAAGTGAAATATGCTTTTATTATAACTTGTGTAAACTGTAGATAATTAAATTTTAGATGTCATGAAGCTCTTTTGAATAGTAGCTAACATAAATAATTAGCATAAACTCAAATAAACGTATAATGGCATATGACTTAGTTATGGATATATATATATATATATATATGTATATTAATATATAATAATAAATAATAAAAATAAAATTATGGAAATAAAATAAGGTTCTAATAAAATAAAAATATTAGAAGAGCTAATCTTGAATAATTGCATACCCAAAATGGTATCCATAAGGCTTGGTAAATGGTCCAGAATAGTTAAATGAGTTATTAATATTTATTTGGAACCATAAAAGCTAAATAGAAACATTGTTAAAATATATTTGTGGGCACATGCCTGAATGTCACAAAGACATAACTAAAATTTCAGTTAAGACAAAACCTAGAAAATTAAGATAAAACTAAAAAATTTAAGTTTAAAAATTATATTGTTAATAATTAATTGTAAATGTCAAAGTTTGAACTAGAAGTTACATAAAGCTTGCAAATGTCTCTTTTAGAAACTCGTATGTCAGTTAAAGGCCCTATTAAAATATGATCCTTGACATGCTGTCGTTGATTAAATTTCAATAGTATATTTAATTAATAATGATAATAAAATATAATCTTATATAACAAGCTAGACCCCACATAAATAGATTTATCTTCAAGAATTAAACTGTACTGAAAAACAACTAAGGATACATAGAATAATGATGAGCTTTAATCCTAAGGGCATCTTTAATTAGAAATCATGTCGGTGTGTTTATTAAAATCCCCCAGGTCATTAGTAATTAAAATAATCTTGCTAATTTGTATTTTAATGAGTAAGGTAATACTAGGACCACCTAAAATAATACATCTCAAATTGCTAGAAATATAAATTATAAGAATAATTCGATAAACCAAAAATCATATACATCACGTATGTAACACGTGCCCATCGTTCTAACCTAACACATGGAATTTCCTTAATAAATATAAAATCATAAAAGAAGTTATTAAATAAAATGGGTCAAGCCATGATATTAAACAACCAGCTAAACCTAGCCATCCTCAAATCCAAAGCAGAATATTCTCGTGAATATTCGTTTATTGATGAACTTCCTTGGCAACCAGCTTGGCAAATTTCCCTCATCCATTCATCACTTCACTCTAATCCCATTTGACTCTGTCAATACTCTATGCCCAACCAACCTTGCTTTAAATCACCCATTAACTCATAATAAAGCTAAATTGAGTTTATTCTGATTTTTTTGAACCTTTTGAGTTATTTCTATGTGATATTTGGAGGAATAATATTGTTACCTGGAGTAACTTGTAATGTTGTAAATTCGATAGATGATGATAAACACTTTATCACTTGATGTAAACTCTTGATGTAAATGTTGTATGTAATTATAAACCTGTACATTAAGTAATGTATAAGTCAAAGTTGTAAATTCTAAAGAATGAAAGAATTGAGAAATGATAACATTTAGCAATGGTAACCAACATTAGCATAATAGAATTTAGCAAATGTAACTTCGTAAAACACACACACACACAATAGTGCAACACATAATGATAAGGCCATCTCCATCAACCGCCTAATGACATCGACGCATCTCCTCCCTCAGTCTCTAACCATTTCACATGCTAAGCCCGAGGCCAACGGTACCTTCTCGCCATCTCCGCTTCTCCTCCCTCGCCATCTCCACTGACCACTGGCGCCTTGTCTAGCCTCCGCCCTCACCATCTCATCATGTCGAGCCCAAGGCCAACTGCACCTTTGGCCCTCCATTTCTTCCTCCCTCGCCATCGCTGTCCTCTCCAGTTGTGGAGCCATGATAGCTCAGCGTCGTGGGCCCATGCCGAGTGGAGCGGAGTTGCGGAGGGGAGGGGTGGCGAAGAAGATGGCAAACAGACGGAGGGAAGACGGCGAACGAGAGGGAAGGTGGAAAGCATCTAGGCGATGTAGGATCCGGTGAGACAGAGGTGTGGCACTAACCGACGAATCGGCGGCGGCAGCCCCGTGCATGCGTAATGCGAAGAAAACCTAATGCCCTGTGCGATGCCCCAACTCTCTCATGTCCAAATTGGTAACCCCTCTGTTCCCCTCCTCCTCTGTTATGTATATCTGAACGGCCACCCGCCTAGCCAACCGCCGTGCCGAAGCTGCCTTCCTCCGCCTTTGACCGCCTTAGACCGACGCCACCTAGCCAGCCAACTTCCACCCGAGACGTGGCGGAGCTAGAGCGCCCAACGACTAGACGGCGCCTAGGCGGCCGCCCAGGGCGCCTTGTTGATCACCGCAGGCAAAAAATACTGACTTTTCGGTGAGAACGGCAAATAATGAAACAAACCATATAAGGTAATGCATATTAAATCATTCTATGTTGAAATGGTGCAATAGAGAGTGGATTAACGATGATGCACTCTAGGAATGTCTCGCGCCACCCGTGGTGGTCGCCTTCCTACCGATTATCCTAGAGTTGATGGAATTCTGGAATCTCGCACACTTGATATATTGAGCCTATTCTAAAAAGCTTAAGCGTATAGTTTTTTGTTGAAATTATATTGTAACAACTGTTAATTTTTTAAATTATTTAATCAAATATAAGAAAAAAAATAAAAAAATAGTTATATCGTAACGGACAATGTAAAGAAAGAAAGGAAAAAACAAAAAAAAACTAAAATAAGCCAAAATTAAAAATCGACATATTCTATGTGGCTTCTGGCTTAAATAAATTAAAAGTCAAAAAAGTCAAAAGTTGAAGCCGTTTAGAATGAGCTATTGTATATGCTACTAAATTAACTAAGCAAAAAAAGTTAGATCAAATATTGATTTTTTTTCGTATTTTGAAGAAAACAACAAGCATTACTTTAGAAGAAATAGTATTATCATGTTGACGCGGCTTGTCTACACCTGGACTGGGTGTAGATAAACGGCCTAAGTTCCTGTTATTTTGGTTTTTGATTTTTGCTTTTGGTTTTTTGGCTTCTTCAGAAATCAAAAAACCAAACATCAAAACAGAACGATCTCTTGAAGCGAATCTTCAAATGGCATTTGAACTCAAAATTATAGGCCCAATCCGTGTCAGCGTTTTTACTGTCCGCTACCGTAATAAAAAGTACAGACAAAATTTATCAGCCATAATAAAAAATCATTGGCCGCAACCAAAAGAACACCTAGTAAGTCCAAACTGTACCTGCATGGCGCATCAAGATTGAACTCCAAAATGGCCCAGTAGAAGTTGCGATGTGACTCTGCATTGCAATTCAAGCGACATGTAGCTCAACTTTTGTACAGTGTAACATTGACTTCCCATAGAGTGAAGTCATAGTCCCTATATTACACCGGAGGAAGTGCCTCCGTATGCCACATCATCTTTTGACGGAAAGCTCCTCTAAATTTTATAAAATCACGTACAGATCCTTAGTTTTTATTGAAAGATCCTTCACACCTCAACTTTTTTTCAAAAAATCCCTCGCTACTTCGAATTACGTATGTGTCTTTAGTTTTTCCATGGAGACCCTTCTTTTTACTGAATAACGCCCTGTGATTTCTCTGAAATTACATATAGATTTTTGATTTTATACGAAAAACCTTTCGTTTTCTCTAGAAATATATACGAGTCCTTGCTTTTTTAAAGAAATCTCTCTTATAAATTTTTATTTTTTTATTTTAATTTATATAATAGCTAACCTGACGTGACATAAGGCTAGTTGTAAAAATTACGCAACGGCAGCCTGGCATCGGAAAAGAACCCACCGGGCCGCTGTCCCATTCTTCTGCTACGATCTCGGTGGATCCCGATTTGGATCTCAAATCAGGCCACCGTGTCGGCCGATGGGATGCCACACGCGGCGCCGGTAGCGGGAAATCCACGTAATAATAAAATCATTGGGTACCCACACACCTTCAACCACTCTGCTCACGGCGTCTCTGAAAGTCTCTCTACACACCATCCTTCCGTTCAACTTCACCTTCTTCCTCTCCGGATCTCTGCTTCGAGGTCGGAAATGGAGGTACTCTGCATCGGGACGGCGGACACCAAGCTGGAGGAGCTGCTCTTCCTTGCCGCCCGCCTCCGCTCCAGCCTTGCCTCCTCCGACAACCCTAAGGTATACTGTACTATACTGTTTCTGTATGTTCTTGCCCCCCTCAATGCAAGAAGACGAGGTGTTAAGCCCCTTTTCATTTGGTTGTTCCCACAATGTTTTGGACCTTGTGGATTATGATTGCCACACCTAAGGTCAGGCCTGATGTTTATCCTTATTTGTTTTCCTGGGGAAACTACGCTGTAGTTTGAGGGAGCTCCTTCTCTGCCCTAGAAATAGCTTCATCAAATTGAGCTTTAGCAGGGGACTAAGGGATGGAATTGGTCAAAAATATGCTTGCTAGTACACAAGGATGAACTTTTTTTGACCTATTATTTCAATTGGCAAATTTTCGAGATTGTTGTATGTGAAAAAAAGACATATCTTCAAGATTTAAGACCAGTGTGTATAACTACACCGTCAAAGAATGAAATCATGTGATATATGTTATTTGAATTCAGCAGCATTATTGCATTCGTAGCCTTGACATTTCTTGTGGATGCTTAATCAACAGATGGCAATAAACGACATGTCTTTAATGTTTTACCATTGAAGGAATTCTTATATGAGTTCACCAAAATGAATTTCTTGCTTAAAGCTGAGAGTAAATGGGTTTTTGAATCATTTGTGCTAGCCACATACAAGAAACTTAAATGATTGGTTGTATTCTCTCAGTAAGAGACAATCATTTCCAAAGTATCAACAAGTGCTACTAGAAGTGTTTACATAAGGGCATGCAAAATGTCCGATACATGCGACATCTTTATTCGCACTTACGCAAGCCCTTGGAGTTGTACTGTAGGTTTGTTCTTTTTCTTTGTAAACTTAAACATAACATGTGATGTATTGAAATGGCAGGTTCAAGTTAGCATAGTGGATGTCTCCACAACTAAAAGGGTACCAACACAGGATTCTAAAGACATGGCATTTATTGGGAGAAATACGATTCTTTCATGTTACCCAGGAGACAACCAACAAGATCTTCCAGATGACAGAGGTGAAGCAATTGCAATTATGTCAAAGGCTCTTCAGAGCTTTCTGAAAAAAAGATATGAGAGTAGTACTCTGGTGGGTGCTGTTGGCTTAGGAGGCAGTGGAGGAACTGCACTAATTGCTCCTGCTCTACGCCCCTGCCACCGGAGTGCCTAAGCTTATTGTATCTACTGTTGCTAGTGGCCATACTGCACCCTATGTTGGAACATCTGACTTGGTATTGTTTCCTTCAGTTGTTGATATATGTGGAATAAACAGTGTCAGCCGTGCTATATTGTCTAATGCTGCAGCAGCTGTTGCTGGAATGGTACATGGAATATTAATGGCTTCCAGTGAATCTGATGAAACAGCCACAAAGCCAACTGTTGGCATTACAATGTTTGGTGTTACAACACCATGTGTAAATGCTGTCAAAGATAGGCTGAACAAAGAAGGGTATGAGACACTTGTGTTCCATGCCACTGGTGTAGGAGGCAAGGCAATGGAAGAGCTAGTTAGGGGTGGTTTCATACAGGTAACACTTTCATGATCACTTACATTTTTTTTCACATCACGGTCTTTCTTGCGTATGTTGCTGTAAGATCCTATCCAGCTGGGATAGAAATATTTTGGTTTGATATGGTTCATCTGCATTTATGTTTTTCAGTTCTTGAACTCTGACGATGTACTCAGTCTCAGATACCAATGCTATTCATGTAATTGTTGCTTTTTGTAGAGTTTCACATCTTACTTTCATTTGGTTGCATATAGGGTGTATTAGATATAACAACAACAGAAGTTGCGGATCACATTGTAGGCGGTGTCATGGCTTGTGATGAGACCAGGTTTGATGCAATTATAGAGAACAAGATCCCTCTTGTTCTCAGTGTCGGGGCCTTGGATATGGTTAACTTTGGAGCTCGAGATACAATACCTCCTGCTTTTGCAGACAGAAAGATCCATGTACATAATGCGCAGGTTAAGTATAATACTAGTTTCCAATCCTTATCTTTCATTTTATTACCAAAATTTGTTTGCATGGTTTTTGCCAAATTTTCTTTATCATGTATATTTTCTCTATGAAGATAGAATCATAAAAAGCTGGTTAGGTGAACGGTGCTATGCCACCAGACCAAATATCGCTAGGGATTTGTTTAGAGAGAAATATAGCTAGGGATTTTGTTATATAGAGTGCTATTAAGGTACTAAGGTGATATCATAGTATCATACAGAGCATAGATAAGGATGTTCTTGTCACCTGCATGTGATGTGTGATGAACCTTAGTTGACTGATAGAAGAATAAGACTTGGGGATAGATCATATGAGAGGGAAATAACATTAGGAGGAGGGACTTTACTTCATTTTTGCTTTCTTAATATGAGTTACACATCACCTGTCCTTACATACCGGGGAGTCCCTAACAATTCAACAAGAAGACCAGATGCAATCTAATCAAACACTATTTCTAACAAACTAACTCATCCCAAAAACCAGATCTTATCACTAAATGGCATGGGCTTTAACGAACTAATCCTATCTGTCTGCAGTAATGTTCATGGTACTGTTCATGTGAACTGTGCCTCTGCATGTGACATGATGGCTTTTATTTCCTGCATCCCCTAGCTGGCTGAATTTTTCCATTGCATCATTGTGACATTACACAAGAATTGTTTTCTGAATGACTGTTAAAAATCCATGTCATGCAAACTGTAATTAGCAGCTTACAAGTATGTATTTTATGTTCCATTAATTACGAGAACTTTGGATGTTTCCTGTTTTGCTTGCCATCTAAAAACTCTGTAGTTCTTTACCAGCCTACAGGTATGTACTTTATGTTCCATTATTTATGAGGACTTTGCACATTTCCTGTTTTGCATGCTATCAGTAAAAACTCTGTAATTCTTTCAGGTTTCATTGATGCGAACTACTGTGGAAGAGAACAAGAAATTTGCTCAGTTTATTGCTGGCAAGATGAACAAATCTTCGTCCAGAGTTACTGTTTGCCTCCCACAGAAGGGCATCTCTGCAATAGATGCACCTGGAATGCCATTTTATGATCCAGAGACTACATCGGCATTATTGGATGAATTAAATACTCTTATAGAGAAAACTGACATCAAAGAGGTTTCTAAATGTTTCATAATTTTCTATGCAGTTGCGTCTCCAGAGTGTCTTCAGATAAACTAAGCTGGCTGGTTTATTGACAGGTGAAGATGCTTCCTTATCACATAAACGATCCTGAATTTGCCAACGCCTTGGTGGATGCATTCTTGAGTATGGATATAAAGGCCTCTGATACCATAACTCATAAAAACAACACGGTTCTACCTAAACAAGATTCAAATACAAAACAATCTTGTTCCGGACGGAGGACTTCAGATAGTTCTGTTATATGGAGACCTCCTGTGGATTTTCCCGATGCAAGGCCAGGTTAGCGCTGATTCTATTTGCATCTCATATGCCCAAAAAGATTTTTATGATAAATATTGTTGATTGAAGGAACTTGTATTAGTTGCTAAAAAGTGTATGAGGTTATCTGGTACATACTTTGTTATCTGCTATATGGTGTTACTGAAAGATCCTGCAGGGTGAAGTTCTATGTTCATTTGCATTTTCATGATTCATACCTAGGATGTTGTCATGATTTTTTGATGGGTTCTTTTCGACTTATGACTTTTCTCGAACAAATAAACGGAATGGTTTCTTCGTCGCCTTTTCAAAGCGACTTATCGAAACAACCTTTTTGATGCGGCTTATTAACTTATACACATTCGGTTCGTTCGTATAAGTGCTCACACTAGAGCTAAAAAATATAAGCTGCAGCCATAAGCCACAGCCAAAATAGAACCTAGCTTTTGTATTTCCACTGGACATCAGATTTTTTTCCTTGTATAGAGCAAATATTTGATGGTCCAAAAGGTCTAGACGGTTGTGACTATACACTTTTGGGGCTGTGCTTAAATAATCTGTGGTCATCTTCACCAATTGCCACTATCCGCTTTTCTCTATTCTTATATCATGAATTCATCTGCCTTATCTCAAAATTTCGGAGCTGAGTTTGGGTTACTGTGGTCATAACAACATGTATTAATGCTACGAGATATAAAGTAAACTAGGTGAATTGAATTATCATTTATTAGTTTGAGCTTATTTGAACAAGCCTTGTGACACTAGTTGAGCGGTCAACTTGACTGTTATATGTTAGTGGCTAAGTTTTGCTCTATTTAATACATATACATATAATACTGGTGTGCACCATCAAAATTACTAGCAATGGGCGCAACATTTTAGTGCATAATGAGAATTATGCACATGTGCAGTCTCACGTGATATCAATCATGGCAGAAAAGATAATCAATAGCTCCATGAGTGCATAATCTAATCATTTAATTTCAGTTTATTATCAGAACGTTTGATACATGTTGAAGGGTGCACTTCATTCATTTCATGGTTTTGAGACTTACTGACACCAATTGTATACCATAATGGTTTGCTCTTCTATGGTGACAGAAACTTTGCAAAAGACAAAGTCGATACTATATCAACTAAAGCAACAAATTGGTGAGGGTATTCCTGTTATTGGAGCTGGTGCTGGCACAGGCATATCTGCAAAGTTTGAAGAAGTTGGTGGGGTTGATCTGATAGTGCTATACAACTCTGGGCGGTTTCGAATGGCTGGAAGGGGCTCGTTAGCAGGACTATTGCCATTTGCTGACGCAAATGCCGTTGTACTTGAGATGGCCAATGAAGTGTTGCCTGTAAGTTGTTTAGAAACAAACTTCACTCTGATGCCTGTCAACCGGCTGAGTACAACTATAAGTTAATGACATGCTAATTTAGGTCGTTCGAGGAGTTCCTGTTCTTGCTGGGGTTTGCGCTACTGATCCATTCCGTAGAATGGATTACTTTCTTAAGCAGCTAGAAGCCGTTGGATTTTGTGGTGTCCAAAACTTCCCTACAGTTGGTCTGTTTGATGGGAATTTCCGACAGAACTTGGAAGAAACTGGAATGGGCTACAGGTAAACAATTCATCACTTTCGTACTTTTGGAAATATGTTATTTCTATGGCATGAATATAATCGGTACATGATAAATTATGTACTGAATTTTCGATGTAGTGGCTGTCTCCAAGGCTTCATTATGGTTAGCATTGAACTTTCCCCCCTCAAGGGAAAGAATTTGCGTATAGAAAATTGTGTTGACTTGATCTTTTCGTTTGCCAGCTTGGAAGTGGAGATGATCTCAAGAGCTCACAGCATGGGTTTCCTGACGACTCCGTATGCTTTCAATCCAGAAGAAGCTGCTTCCATGGCCAAGGCTGGAGCTCATATCGTAGTGGCACATATGGGTCTGACAACAGCGGGGTCTATCGGGGCAAAGACAGCTGTCACTTTAGATGACAGTGTTGTACGTGTTCAAGCCATTGCTGATGCAGCACTTGCGGTTAATCCTGACATTATTGTTCTCTGTCATGGAGGTACACATCCTATTTTCTGCAGTTCTCTACTAATAGATGACCTCTTAATGCTCTGTTGTAATCTTTTGCATCCTGCAAATCATCATTCTCATGCACAATTTCATCAGGTCCCATATCAGGGCCCAGAGAGGCGGAGTTTGTCCTGAAGAGCACTAGCAGGGCCCATGGATTCTACGGTGCATCAAGCATGGAAAGATTGCCAGTTGAGCAAGCTATCACAAACACTATGAGGGAATACAAACGCATTTCCCTAAAATAGGGACGGTAGTTTAGAGGTGTGCTTTGCCCTCCGTGTTACTGCTGTGTTCTTATACACTTGGTATCTGTTGCCGGCAGGGCAATCTGGATCGGTACATTGGCAGATGAAGTCGGGTGTTTTTAACTTTGTTTTTTTTTCTCGAATGCTTTTTAACTTTGTTTAGCATGTACATTGTTCCCAAATGTGCTTTCTGTGCTTAAATAATAATAAATGATTTTTTTTGCAATGCAGAATATAATGGTGGTTCATTCATCTAAACCCCCATCCTCTGCCCTTCTGGTCGCCCCTCCCTCCCGATCCACGCGCTCATAAGTGGCTACGTGTCAGACAGTTACACCTTCTATCACAATAAAAAAAATCTCTAATGAAAATAGAAAAGCAACTGTAGGTTCGTCGATGGCAATCAGAGGGGGGTGAATGATTGCGAAAGCTAAAAATAAATTTTAAGACTCGCCCTCAAACCCAAAACGTATTTAAGCTTAGTTTAGATTTCTGGATATAAAATAAACAAACCCGCTGAGCAGATAGTGGCGAAAATTAATTAAGTACTAATTAAGCGATTAAGCAAAAGCCGTAAGGAATTAAACAACCAAAACTTTTCAAACCAAATAACTCCACCTAGTACTGAATTCATGTATCAAAAATAGTAGTATATAAAGAACTCAATTATACCTAACATGTGCATGTATGTTGTGCATGGGTGAAAGCTTACGTGAACTAATCAAGGGATAACTTTTTACTAGAGAAGCTAACTCAAGGCCAATGCAAGCAAGATATAAAAAAAATAAAAGGTCATCACGAGGCAAGAGAACTACTCATAATATCATGCATGCAACAAGGAGGTAATAAAAAAAAATTCATGCAGGCTCTGACGCTATAGCATTAATCTATCAAGACCAACAGCCAAACAATATCACGTCCAACACTTTTACAACACGGTCATGCCTACCGCTTGCTAATAAATGCGTACCTTTGTGACATCCAAGCGTGCACTCGCAGCAGGCCTCGAGCTCGCCGGACGTAACGATGCGGAGGCGGTCGACGGTGTCGCTCTAGTGGACACTGGAGCAGCCGCACGTCACCTCGACAAAGTTGTCGCCCAAGCGCACCCCGCTGACACCCCGCAGCTCCTCGCCGAACAGTGCCGAGCTGCAAGCCTCGTCTTCTTCTTTGTGCAGAAACCACGCTGCGCCGCCTCTATCTGTTCTTCCGAGAAAAGCAAACACGGCTGCCGGCAAGAACTGCTTTTTCTTCACTGGGCTCAATCAGGACGCAGTACTGCAGAATCGCCTCTGTTTCTTCACAGGTCACGGCACCCGCACCAGATCAAAACAGATTTTTCCTTTCCGTTCGAAAGTCACGGCTCGGAGCAGATAGCAGTCGCTTTTTCTTTTCTTCTGAAATCACAGCTGCCAAGCTTTTGTTTCCTCCACAAAAGGATCACACCAAGCAAAAATAACCGCAAGCCATACGAAGTATCTAGTCGCTACAAGATCTTCAAAAGCCACGGCAAAACAAAAAGCCGCAAGCACTTCTTTATTTCCCTGAACAACCACAGACAAAAAGGAAACAACGGACAGCCTTTTTATCTCCCTAATAACTCTCCTAACCCAACTCGGAATCGGTCGCAACGTCCAACTCCATATACACATGTATACAACTCGTATACATATCCATACATGCAACATGAGCCATGCATGTATGACCGGATAACACAAGTCATAACTAAATTTCGTACTCTCCGAAATTACTACGTATCGAAGCCTCCAGACCACACCTCCGTAGCTTCTCCACGTATTATCCACCTTTAATCTTCACGTGCCCGAGTATGAGCTCGATCATCTCGTGACTCCCTCGACCGCCTAACCTCGGATCTCCCTATCCTAGTCCCGGTCCTCCTCGTCATCGACCACGATCGCCTCCATGCCCAACCTGCACATGCACAGACCAAAAATATTTTTCTAGCACAAGTTCGTCCGAACTTGACCAACGTCAATCCGCACACACGCAACACACCTTAAGTAATATCATAACCAACGTTGTCAATTATTCATCACCCAAAATATCCTAGACCTGCCACATGGTCTAACAGCAACCTATAAATAAACAAATATAGTCTCCCTAAAAATTCACTACTAAAAAACAGAAAAAACAATGAAGCGCTACTGGGAGCTCAGCACAGCCGAATGCACGGAGACACCACGCGAGCGAGCGCAAAGGTGAAGCTAAGGGTGTGGGTTGGGCAGGTTGATCTCAGTGATTTCGGCTCGACGTGTTAGGGTAATATGATATTGTTTATATATATAGCAAAGCATTCAACTAGTTATATATAAAAAAAAGAGAACAATTTCAGTTTACCGGTCATGAGTAGAATGGGACGCAAGGCATGCATATCCTTACCTTATCTTATGCGATATAACACTACGAAATCCAAAGAAGTAATTTTGGCAAATAAAAGCACTATGTTTCTTCTCCTTTTCCGTTCTTACAACTTTAAAAATATTTTATCTTGTGAAGATACCTTTTGTTTTGACCTGCAACTCGAAAATAGGAAGTTTCAACCGGAAACTTTGAACTTTCAACTCGAAATTTGAGACTTTCAAATCGAGAATTCAAGTATCAACATAAAAATATGAAAAGTTTCAACCGGGGAAGTTTGAACTTTCAACTCAAAAATTCAGACTCCCAAATCGAGAATTCAAGTTTTCCTTTTTTCCCCCTTTGCGATGGAAATTGGATGCCGGCTGCACATGCACACTAAAAGGAAATTCAGGGAGATACGATTTTGGCATTCTACATCATGCGGGGACCAGAGAGGGGTGTGAGGGCATGAGAAGCGCATGTTTCTGAACGGTGTCTACTCTCTACTGCAATTTTTCATGGCATACAGCCATATATGAGAGTCACCTAATAAAATATATATAGGAACACTGTTCATTTCTGCCATTTAGCATTTTTTTTTTGGCCAAATCTAGCTTCTATGCACTAAAAATTGTAAATATGTCCTCCTCTGTGACTGTGGCAGTAGCGACAGATGACACATGTCACTTACCACGCTACTCCAGCTTTGCAAGAGGCGAGGACTGCGGTAGCTCACTCCAACTCAACAATAGACGAATGGGCGTGGCAGGAGGTGAGCCCCACCATCCCACCGCACCAAATGAGCTTGGTAGAAGGGGTAGACCTACATCATTGCTTGAACTTGGTAGGAGCACATTTGCTGCGGTGTGCCAGCTCGATTGGTGTGGCCGATTGGTCTCACGCACATAAAGCCAGTGCTGACGTTGCTCTCATGCCCATTGAGCTTATGTTCTTACCTGCCGAGCAACCAAGACTGAGTGAAAGAGAACCGAGGGAGAAGAAAGGAAGAGAGAGGAGAAGAGAGTTTCAATTAGATTTTTGAGGTGGTTTTGCTGAGATTTAGGAGATTTACTATTTGAGAAAAGTGCAGATCTGGTAGAGATCTTCAAGAAGAGGTATATTTCATTTACATGCGAGCAATGCGTTAATATATCATTAGCATTTCATTAGCGTAGTTATAGTTTGGTTGTATGGAATACGCTTGGTAACTATGTATAGTTGACGTATGTATTTAGTTTATATGGATGATATTTTTTAATTAGCCATGTTAATGATGTATTAGTAGAGATAATGATATATTTTGTAATTAGCCATGTTGAAGAAATGTGCACTGTTATGTTTAGTATAGAAATATGTATTGCTCTGATGAGATTAAAAAAATATAGAAAATGATGATAAGATTGCAGAAATGTATAATATTATTTTAAATATTTATGTGTGTGTATATATGTATATATGTGGACCTATATACGTGCATATATGCACATATCTATAGGCATATATGATAACTCGGTATATAGATGTGCATGATATTTTTTGTTATTTTTAGTTGTATTTAGCATCATCTGAAATAAGTAGACTTTAACTATATTGGTGCAAATTATGTGATGTCGGATATGAAATATTTGTTTGTGTTCTATAGGGATGGTGTCATATAGGATGGGCCATACGGAATGGACTTAATAATTATGAATAGACTGTGATCCAGGCTCTGGGTATGAAGGAGATGGGCCTACTTGAGCTCAAGAGGTGTGCAAGGAATGCATTTGATAGGGAGATAGGCAGAAAAAAGCTTGTTATCGAGACGATGACTACCACAGTGGTTGGAGCTTTGGGGGAGTTTTTCTAGGAGCTGAAGAAGGTGGTTGGCAACGTCGCTTGGGGGTAGTACATAGAGATTGCAAGCAATCCTGGTATGGCAATATATGAAAGGCTGATGGTGTATATGTAGTTTGTAGAGAGGGGAAACTGTTGAGTAGGGGTGAGGTCGGTGTGAGTGGTAGCGTGGAAGTGCCACTGTTGGTTGGTGGTGGCATTGTGAAATCTATTTATTGGTGGGAATGGTGGTGACAAAGTGAAACCTACTGTTGATGCGCATGGTGGTTGCGCGGTGGAACCTAGTGTCGGTGAGATGATGGAGGGTTGAGGTGACGTGCTCAAAATTTTGAGCCAACTAAAGGTGTAGGGAGATAGTGGGCAGTGCATATTGACTGCCATAAATATTTTTGTGACCTATCTGATGGAATGTAATCCAACGATGAGGACGATGTCAACACAACCAACAGTGGCGACGAGGTTGGTGTAGATGTTGGTAGGGGTGGTGCATCTGGTGTCATTATGTGCATGGACGTTGAGTATATCTCCTCTAGATTGGATGTTGTTGTGTTGGCCTCCCTTGTTCTGTTGTACAAAGATGGATTCGAATCGTAGTTCAATGAAGACACTAGTGGAAGGGCAACACTTCTCGAACAAGGTGATGTGCAACAAGCCATTATTAGATATGTCGTGAACATAAGCCATATATGTTGGGTGCACAGGTCAAACCCTGATACTAATGTGGTGAAGTATGTGGATGATTCTTATCACAAGAAGGTCTGTGCACGAAGATTCAGAGGTGGTGCAACAAACTTCTAGATAACGGAGGTAAAGGATCACAGTTGTGAGCTTGTGGAGCCGTTGCACAAGCACAGGAATGTGACTTCATCACATGTTGCCAACCTGATTAGTCACCTCGTAGTTGCGGATGTCACAGTTTTATTGAAGCTGTTGATGGCCGATGCTGTGAACTTGGTTGGTTTCCCAGTGAGCTACAGTAATTAAGGAGTGGCAGGCGAGGAGGAAAGTCATACATAGAATGTACATCATGTATGAAGAGGTCTATGACTTTGTGCAAGAATATTACATCAGATTACCAAAGACAATCTCGGGACATACATAAACAAGATGGAGAGAGTGCACCCTTCGAAGGGGTCCAATTGTTTCATACTTTACCGACTATTTTATATGTTGTGCCAGGCGATCGAGGGGTTCAAGTACTACCATCCAGTGCTCACGATGGATGACATATTCCTCTCCGGCAAGTACAAGGGCACGGTATTGATGGCAGTGGAAGCCGACATGAACGACCAGTTACTCCTAGTGGCATTTGCAATTATGAAAAATAAGAACACTGATAGTTGGCTATGATTTCTGGCCAATGTAAAGAAAGTAGTAGTTTAAGATCAACCCAATGTCCGCCTGATCATGGACCATAAAGCTAGTCTATGCTCGATGCTGAGCACCATGCATCAAGGGACGTAACCACTATTTTAATGGAACAACGTGAAAACCCGTTGGACCATGAAGCATCTTGTGGTGAACATCTGCACCTATTTCTACAACAAAGAGTTGATGAAGATATTTAAGAAGCTATGTATGCAAAAACCAAAGACACAAGTTTAATGCAATATGGAGAGGCTCGATAAGGAGAACTCAAAGAATGTGAGGGAGTCATAAGTAGTGGATCTAGCCGTAGCTCAGGGCTATTCAGTAGCAGTCGTGAGTTCACACAATAGATTAACTTGCATCCCCCAAGCTAGAGAAATGGTCAGTGCTTCATGACATTGATAGTGCAAGGTACAAGATTATAATGATGAACATATTTGAGGGTATACAATGGTGTGTTGAAGGGTACACGTTCTCTTCTGATCACCGCAATTATGAACAAGAGTTGGAACTGCACCATCGATTACGTCGTGAATAGAGCCATGATTGTGAAGAAGCACTTGGATGAAGGAAAGCAATTTTGTGAAGTGATGTAGGTCTACATGGAGCAGAAAATGAGAAAGGCTCATTCACACGTTGCTCGGACCATAAATGGGATGATGAAGAAGTTCGATATCCATTTGAGGAAGAAGATTGTCATGGGCCATGCAAGAGGGATCGCAAGCATGCGTACACCATCGGCGAGTAGCGACCTACACATGTATCATAGTCTAGGTTTTTATTACAAAAATAATAATAGAAATAAATTAAATTAAAATTAAAATTAAAAAATGTTATTTCTATTTTTCCTAGTTTCAAAATTATTTTCCCTAATATTTTGCATTTTAAAATGGTCTTTCTCTTATTTTGAAATTAAAAAGTATTTTATGTATAAAAATAGGACCAACTTTAAGTAAGAAATAATTTTTCTAAGTTCAAAATAGCCTCAAAATTTTTTTTGAACTTTTATGGTTTTTTTGGACTCTATTTGCTATTTTCTAGCCATTGTTGAATTTTCTGGTATTTCTTTAAATCAAAAATCAGTTTAAATTATCCAAAACTCTCTCAGGACATTCTCTTTTTCCTCCTGAGCCAATCCAATTGCTCTCTCCTCCTCTTGGCCTATCGCCTTTCCAACCTAGCCCGTTTCCCTCCCCTCATCGCCTCGGCCCACGTGGCCCACACCCGCTCGCCAACCCATGTCACCATTGTCACTCTCTCTCTACCAGCTGACCCCACCCGTTACTTCTCTCCCCTTCCCCATTTTCTTCTTCCTCGCAACATCGACGCTGCCAACTCTACCCCTTTCCTTCCTTGCCCTCCGCCCCAAAGGAAAGCTTCAGATCTCCTTCCATTATTAACCTGCACATCGTGCACGCCCTACCCCTTCCTTTTTCCCGTGTGAATTCCTTCCTCCCTACTCTACCATTTCCGCCACCCGTAATCTTCGATGAGAAAATTGCACGTCGAGCTCCCTGCCCCAACCCTATAAACCCCCATCGCCTCCACTTCCTCTCCCACAAGCCCAGTGACCTGCACCATTTGTCAGTAATATGCTCTAGAGGCAATCATAGAGATGCTCTATATTAATGATCTTTTAAATAATATGTTATTTTATCCCTTGATTAAATATCTTTCATATTGATAAACAATTATGTGACTTGTTTGTAGAACTCTTTATTTATGTTTTGATGTTATTTTAAATTATCCCTAATCTTATATCATTATGTGGGACAATTATAATTTACATATCAACACATGTATTAATTAATGATCATATTTTACGGATTACGGATATGTGATATCAAATCAATAATGTAGACACATGTTAGAGAACATGACATTGGGTTGACCCCACCATGAGACACTACAGGAATTGTTATATTTTTAAGTGTCATCAGTTGGTCTCATATATAGTGTATGTAGGATCCTTAGACCTGATATCGTCATTATTTTCTACATATGTAATAGTTTACTTAGGAGTTATGATGAGGGGGTGGCCCGATCTTCCGATGAGAAGGATAAGTTCGATTTGATATGACGTTGACGAAGAGGCTACTTGACCGAGACGACCAAGTCCGTCCTGCAATCGCTACACCACACCCTAGTCGCTATCAACCGTGCCAAGAATGCGGTTGACCTGAACACGAGGTTCAATTCCTGCAAGCAATCGAAGAACAAGCAAGAACAAGATAAAGAGCAATCTGAATATTGCATATATATGAATGAAGAACACAAAGGGGTTGAGGCCTGCAATCGCAGTTGTTGGTCTAGTCGACACAAGAACACACGACGAAGTTTCACGGTGGAAAACTAATCTAAACAAGCCTGAGTTACATGGCCAAATGAGCCTCTGTTTATAGGGACACGCAGGTCCTTGCATATGGAAAGTTCTCAACAGATGGAAAGTATTCAAATCATAGCTGATTCTATCTTTGTTTCCAAAACCGAAGATTGTTTTGTTGATTGCGTCGCGCACAAAAGGAATTTTTGGATGGGGTCAGATCCGTTGTAAAGAGGACGAAATAAGATTTCCATGCTGTACTCACACATTCCAATTGGACTCTTGATGCGAAATCTATGAGCATTTAAAGTGGGACCTGTCAGGCTGAGTCAGCGTCGCCTTCCTTTGGTGATTCCAATGCGCACAGAACGAATTTGGAGGTGGGGCCAAATCCATTGGAAAGTGGACGAGCTCTTCTTTCTTTGCTGTACTTGCACACCACAAACGGAGTTTTTATGCAATAGTTATACACATTTGAAGTCCGACCTATCAGGCTGACTCCGAATTGATCCGAAGGCTGAATTGAATTCTAAAATGTGTCCCACTTGAACTCTTTCTTGAATTGATCCAAAAGTAACGTGATGACCTTGAGCAAGAGATGGGGAAGGTGTGGTCTTGATATATTGGTCGGCTTCCCTTTTGGTGGACCCCAACCACAAGCGCATAGCGTTGATGCAATTCTCCTTATACAGCTAGACAAAAATACATTTTCATCTTTAGATAGCATCATATTCTCAATTAAAATAAATTGAAACCGAAGAAACGAATTCACCATTTGTTTATTCTTGGGAGCTTTGGTTGTATGAGTATGTGGCGTGGTCACATCATCCTCCCCTTCTTGACAGAAAATCGTCCTCAGTTTTAATAGATGTGTGGTCTCACGTATTGCGTGATCTTGATCATAAATCTCGGTACATGACAAAGAACGCAACAAATTCGTATTATGTAATATCATAAGTTCTTTATCAAACAAAGTGAACTCTCTTAGAAACGATTGTACCTGATTGGTAGTATTATCACTAGATGGCGTATGTTCTTCATCTTGCTCCCATTCTTTAGAAAAGGTTGTATTGGATCGTGACTTGATATTGATGATCTCAATGAGAGGCAAATTCTTTTCAGCGCAAATAGGAAATGGTTGTGGTGTATGGAAGCAGCCTACAACACTCCCTTCTTGAAAGGTTTCTGTAGCTTACAAACAAAGCAGAGATAAACTAGAAATAATAAGGTTAGTGCCATTAGTTTTCTCTACATGATTATGTTCCTCCTCCAAAGTTGAACCTTTCAGATCTGAATTTATCCAAATTCGATGAACCATATAATTTCTCTTTTCATCATACTCGCCTATTAAGTAAAATTTATAACAAAATAATGAAAACGAATTGGGAATCTCAAATAACTTCTTTGTTAGACAACTCAGTTCACAAGGATGATCAATCTCAATATAACCGAAAGTGTGCGAAGAAGAAATCTCATTCACTTATCTATAGCATGGATCAATTGCATATTGACAAAATCAAAACCATTTATTTCAGCATATGGATTTAAAATTAAAATAGAAGAATCGGTTTAACTTCGGTTGTGGCAAAGATATATGTAAGAAATTAGCACACAACTCATTATCAATACTTAAATCAATGCAATTGGAATTTTGTACTTGAAACATGTGTATATCAAAATTACTTTTCACAATGTTTTGCTCTAATGTAGCATGAACAGTGGACAATAGTTGTTCTTCACAGGCATACTCACCATGAGTGATGATAGCACCATTATATGTACCTTTCTGTCTCTCCTCACATGATGTAGGGGCATCCTTCATCTCATCTTCCTTTTCAAGTAATGGAGTCGGTAGCTCAAGTAACTCATTCTTCTCTTCCGCATTTTTCTCAACTTGCTGCAAGTTGTTAGTCACAGAAGAAGGCACAACTACATGTTTGCTCTCATGTGTCCCATTATCAAGTATTCTCAATTCTTTCTCAATCTGACTCTCAATCTTACAAGCAAGTATAAACAAATGAGAGAGAGAATTATATTCTTTGTGAACAAGAATTTTCTGAATTTCCTGATTAAGCCCACATAAGAATCTATTCTATGTAGTTTCAGCATGTTCCTCAAAACCACAGCGTAATAAACAAGTTTTCAATTCATGATAGTATTCTCTTACAGTTCTACTACCTTGTCTTAAATGTTGCAATCTAGCTAGCAAATAATCGGCATGATTTTTAGGAACAAATTCATCTTTCAAAAGTTTCTTCAATGCATTCCAAGTTTGGGGTGCTCTGCCATGTTTACCAAGATACTTCCACCAAATTATTGCATTATCACTGAAAACACTAGTGGCAGCTCTAATCTTTTGCCTATCCGACCAATCATAATATTCAAATTCTTTGTCTAATGCTATCTCCCACCAATATAGGCATCAGGATAAAATTTACCAAAGAAAGAATGGAAAAGCATACTTGACTTTAGTTAATGCATCATCATCGTCATTTGGAGATGAACGGTTCAGAGGAAACAGCACGCCGAGTAGCCGGGATGAACGTTTATCAAGGTTCTCAACTCTGTTGTTGATGGTGGTGAGTGTCTTATTAAGCCGATCCAACACGTTGTTGGTCTCACGAAAATTCATACTATGTGATCTTGAACCTGTCATAGTTAGTAGAAAAACAAGGAAATACACAAGAATTATGTAAGTCCCTATAAACTACTAGGAAGTGGAGCTTGACAAGTCACACATCTCTCAAACTCTTACCAAGCTCTTACAAATTCTTACCAAAGCAAACAGGTGGTGCAACCGGTGGCTGGTTCGTGATAGTCTTGACTTGAGTGATGAGTACAGCGATTACCGGTACGTCAAGGCCTGTAACAGTTAGTAGTAGGTGTAGGTTGGAAGGCTCTAGATATGTAGCAATGGAGAACAATCGGTTAATTTCAGAAATTGCATGGAATTGAATTATAGTTCGTATCTAGCACTTAGCCTTATGTTGCTGATCAAAGAAGGATAGATGAAGGCTAAAACAAGTGGATATCAAAGTATAGGAGTGCTAGACACAAGATAATTCAATTGAATGCAATTGGAAGTGGAAAGCACAACTATTGACCCAAAATATTAGAAAGTCAGATTTCTGTCCACTGGACCAGTTGTCGGTATTTTGGCCGTAACTTTTTGTCAGTTGCCTCTTTTTTGATGATTCTTTTTTTGCTGGTTTACTGACGGCTTTTTCTACAACTTTATGTTTGGGGACAACTTCTGAAAACTGACAGAAAAATTCTCACAAAAATCACAAGTACAAACTGTTGCAGATTCGAAACAGAAATTTGGGTCAACTTTCACCGCATGTATCTTTTACTTGCAGTATTGGAATGAAGCGAAATTTTGTAAGTAGATGGATAATGAAGTTAGGAATCTAATGGAAGTGGTTGAACTCAAAAAGGATCAACGAATCAAAAGTTATGCTATTTTTGGTGGCGGCTGCACAAGAGGGAGTCTTCTGGCCGAAAATCGGAGATGTGTTCTCGATGGATTTGGAAGTGGGGATTTTTGTTTTTGGACTTTTATGGGACCAAGAATATGACCAGCAACAAGACAAAGCTAAAACGGACACAAATTCAAATTAGCAAACCAAAACTAACAAATTGAAAGGCACAACGGGGTTTGGACAGCGGAAATAACTTTTTTTGTAGGGCAATTTTCTGGTTATAGGTATGAAAATAAATCTAAATGGATAATCTCACCGGGCAAACTGTGCTCTGATACCAACTGATGAGGGGGTGGCCCGATCTACCGATGAGAAGGATAAGTTCGATTTGATATGACGTTGACGAAGAGGCTACTTGACCGAGACGACCAAGTCCGTCCTGCAATCGCTACATCACACCCTAGTCGCTATCAACCGTGCCAAGAACGCGGTTGACCTGAACACGAGGTTCAATTCCTGCAAGCAATCGAAGAACAAGCAAGAACAAGATAAAGAGAAATCTGAATATTGCATATATATGAATAAAGAACACAAAGGGGTTGAGGCCTGCAATCGCAGTTGTTGGTCTAGTCGACACAAGAACACACGACGAAGTTTCACAGTGGAAAACTAATCTAAACAAACCTGAGTTACATGGCCAAATGAGCCTCTATTTATAGGGACACGCAGGTCCTTGCATATGGAAAGTTCTCAACAGATGGAAAGTATTCAAATCATAGCTGATTCTATCTTTATTTCCAAAACCGAAGATTGTTTTGTTGATTGCGTCGCGCACAAAAGGAATTTTTGGATGGGGTCAGATCCGTTGTAAAGAGGACGAAATAAGCTTTCCATGCTGTACTCACACATTCCAATTGGACTCTTGATGTGAAATCTATGAGCATTTAAAGTGGGACCTGTCAGGCTGAGTCAGCGTCGCCTTCCTTTGGTGATTCCAATGCGCACAGAACGAATTTGGAGGTGGGGCTAAATCCATTGGAAAGTGGACGAGCTCTTCTTTCTTTGCTGTACTTGCACACCACAAACGGAGTTTTTATGCAATAGTTATACACATTTGAAGTCCGACCTATCAGGCTGACTCCGAATTGATCCGAAGGCCGAATTGAATTCTAAAATGTGTCCCACTTGATCTCTTGCTTGAATTGATCCAAAAGTAACGTGATGACCTTGAGCAAGAGTTGGGGAAGGTGTGGTCTTGATATATTGGTCGGCTTCCCTTTTGGTAGACCCCAACCACGAGCGCATAGCGTTGATGCAATTCTCCTTATACAGCTAGACAAAAATACATTTTCATCTTTAGATAGCATCATATTCTCAATTAAAATAAATTGAAACTGAAGAAACGAATTCACCATTTGTTTATTCTTGGGAGCTTTGGTTGTATGAGTATGTGGCTTGGTCACATCAAGTTACCAAACACTACTCTGTGACTGGGTAGTCATAAAAGTAGCTTTCGGGTTTACTATGAAACATACGAAGGAATACGAACGATCAAGATAGAATTTGCATCTCCTATATAATAGGAGAGATATCTCTAGGCCCTTCAATATGGTTGGATTAAGGGAATGCATGGACATGCCGAATGTAGTTGAAGAGTTAATCACAACTGAGTAATCCACTACATGTTCAAATGAAGGATCGAGCTATCATAGGATGACACGCTTTCCTCCTTGTGTTTGATCTAGTATCATGAGGCAAAGGGATACGTATATAAGCACTATATGGGTTCGTCCGATATGATTTTTATATATATTTGGAGGTTGTTATGCCTTGCTATAGACTGCTACCGACTTATGAACCGGAAAGGAGTTTTCAGCCCATGACCAAATGTACATGAATCTACAGGGTCACACACATAATGGGCTAAAATGATAAGGATCCGGATGATAGTTTCCAAGTAGGATTCAATCTCTAGTCATATCGGATAAGTAGCCGATTGGAGGCTATATAAGGAGTGTTGCGGGGTCTGAGGGAGGTACCTCGAAACACACCTATAAAAACCCTAACCATCACCTCTTATAACCTCTGCCGTGCGCGCTGGTGCTAGTACATCGATGCACGGTGTTTCCTCCCTAGATATATGGACCTTAGTGAGACGCTGCTACAGCTACGGCGCTGATCGAGACAATCACGAGGAGACGGATGACCGAAGGATGATCGACTATTTTCACTACACCAACGCACTTCGTTGAATTGGCTGCTTCAACTCTATTTCCGTCGCACCGCGCATTTAGTGATAACAATCTGTGATCTCTTACATGGCTTCCTAGTTTGCGTAGTAGAAAATTTTAATTTACGCTAGTGTAGCTTACCTGTATCCCAACACCATTTGTCTCTTTCTCTAAGCTCCAGTGTGGCCTTCGGTGAGCTTTTCCTAATGAAGAGACTAGAGTCAAGTCTTCCCAATAAATCCTAGAGCTTTGCCGGCTTACCTCCTGTCGAGACCCGAATATGCAAATCCAGACTCTCTGTGTATACTGCACTAGTCCCAGGAACACGCTAGTGCACACAGTCAAACATAAAGGTAATCACAACCATATACACGATAAAATAAAGGAAAAGCTCAAATATCAATAAATCTCAAAAGGTACGACCTTATGGTCAAGCTTACAATAGATTAGCTCGAAGGGCTTAACAAAAACTAGCAGCGAAAATCCAAAATAAAGCGTAGTGGCCAATCGACAAGCCCACAGGCTATCGAGTGGAGAACGAAGCCTAATCCGCGTAGTCGTCGAAGTACTCTCCTTCTGGAACCTCCTGCTGGTGATACTCCTCTTCCTCAACTGAGCAACATTGGGCATAAAGCCGTAAGTACATTGGTACTCAGCAAGTCGTTTGTAACAAATGAATGCAATATAATATGCAAGGCTTACCAAAGGATGGCTGAAAGGTTAATTTGCATAAAAAAATGATGTTTGAAGGTAAATACAGTAAATAGATTGAAAACGAACTTTAACTAAAACAATAATAAATAAATAATAAAAGGAATTGCAATAAACCACTTATGGACCTCCCATCCATAAACTAAACCAATCACTTATGGACCTCCCATCCATAAGCTAAACCAACAGTGAATTAACTATTAACTGCCTAACCACAATCTACAAGTTTTCAGAGATAACTACCCCTTGTGTGAAATCACCGAGCGTTGTTCATGGTCGAGGACACGGCTATTCAAATAGTTTTACACTCTGCAAAGGTTACACAACTGTACCCACACGATGTGATTAGCCTCGGCCTAAGGTAATCACAACAAGGCCTTTACAAAGTTCAGTTACAACTCAATCTGTCCGCTAGGGTTTCGTATCACACCCCCCTTGCGCCACATGAAAATCAGCAACTATGTTCATCTCAGTGATAAGATTAAAGTTGAAACATCCCAAATTAATCAGCCAGTTCTGTCCCATACCAGACATGTGGTTTGCACGGTAAAGCTCAGATCAATGGCGCACAAAGAAGTCCTTAGCATTACCCGGGCGAGACTACCACATCCCTCGAAGTGCTCCAACACTTCCCCCTTTACTGCACGATCACTCGCCCGAGTGCAAAACCAATTTGTATAACCACGCCAATGACACACCAATGCCATGGCCTAAATTTTAATAAATGTGGTGACTGCACGATCACTTCCATAACTCATTAAGTCAAATTGATAATTCACATGTGATGAAAAACCCAATCGTATCTATAAGCAAAGCTAAGCATTCCGTCGTTCCAACCCATGTGACAAATAACCTAGCATCACTAGTATGTTTTCCAACCTATGATGATAATGATATCATGGCATTCCAAATTATCAAGGAGTGATGAATTCAATTGGGATGATAACTACCAATACAAGGGTTTGAATAAAAATAGCGATGCAATGTAATTTAAAACAAAATAATTAAATAATAGATTGCAAACTGAGTTCAACATGATCAAAGGACACGACTTGCCTTGGTTATGCTCAGCGAGGTACTCTTGGTCTTCGTGTGTAGATCCTGCTCCTCCGGAATCCGAATCTAACGAGAGAGAAAAAAAATCGAAACAAGAGAAACACATAAAATAATAAGCAAATGAACTCCAAAAATCATGAAACTAGAACCAAAAGCTAGAGCTCGATTTTAGATGAATTTAGAAAAAAGAACAGGGTCAATCGGAGCTAGGACGGAGGAGAACGAGCTCTCAGAAAATTGGATCTAAAGAAAAGGCTGAAAATTAGAAAAGTGCACTGTGCTGTGAACCCGGCGCACGAAGGAACAAGTTCACCGTGAACCCGACGCATGGAACAGTACGCGCGGGGGAGGGGTGCTGACACGGCGGTTAGGGCTGACGTGGCAGCTGCTGGTGCTACCACGTGTCACCGGCTGACGTGGCCGATGACGTGGCACCTGGGGATCGTTTTTGGTTGATGTGGCAGCTGACGTGGTGTGACACATGGCTGCCACGTGGACATAGGGCTGACGTGGCTGCTGACTCGGCTAGGGCTGATGTGGCTGTTTGCGCGGCTGTCGGTGACGGCAGATCGGACAGTAGAGGATGCAACGCGTGGCGAGATCTGGGCCATTGGCTCAGATCCGGATGGACGGCGGGGATGGGGCGCGGTGGCCGTCGGATGACCAACGCGTGGCGACGCGATTCGTGAAGGGTCGCGACGCGCGGGTTTGGGCTGATGTCAGCGGGGATCGGACGGTTGAGGATTGGGCACGTGGCTTGATCTGGGCCGTCGATCCATATCTGGATCGACGGTGCTGATTAGAGGCGGCAGCCGCTGGATGGCTGACGAGTGTTCCGGCTCGTGGCGCGATGGGACCATTGCGCACGACGGAGGGTCCAGTGGGTGGCGGGGTTCTCACCGACGACGACGAACGCAACGACGGCGGCGAGTGCGGAGGCTCGGGTCAACGGTGGGACACCGGCGAGGGCAGAGGGGGCGTCTCCAGCGGCGAAACTTCAAGAGGCGGCGGAGAACGGGCGGTGGGGTCTCCGGCGGCGAGGCGAGGTGCGGTGGCGGAGGCGAGGACTCCGGCGACGGCGGCGCGAGGTGAGAGAGGCGACGGCGAGGGAGGTACACGTGAACCGAGACAGCGGCGGTGTTAAAAACATGCGAACCGAGGCGGGTCTGATCCAGAGACAGCGCGGACGCGGTGCGGACACGGACGGCCGAGATGTAGGCATGTGGCGCGGGCGCGAATCCGACAGCAGGGACGCGAGGGGAATTAGGGTTAGGGCGACGGCGCGAGGAAGGCAGCTGGGATGGCGACAAGTGGCAAGGGGGCGGGATCGGACGGCTGGCGCGCGAGCGAAGGGGTGCGGCTGGTGCCGCCGCGTGGCAGGGCGAGGCAAGGCAGGAGCGCGCGGCCGCGGGAGCTGGGCCGGGCCGATGCTGACGCGTGTGCGGGGGCGGGGCATTGGACGGCGCGGAGAGCGGGTGGGAGCGGGGCAAGGCGGCGGCGTGGGCGTGGGCGGCCGGGATGGCCAACACGCGGAGGGGAGAGGATCGGGCGGCGGGGAGCGACCCGGGGAGTTTTTAATTTCTTTCCTTTTTCCAAAAAATGCAACTAAAATACTAGGAGCTCTAGAAAATAGCAAATAAGTCCCCAAAATACCAGAAAAATCCTTGAGACCTGAGGAACTCAAATAAAATATTTTCAACTTATGTAAATGTTTATTTTACTCAGATTAAATCCTTTTAAATTTTAAAAATTCAATTGAAGCTTGATTTAATTTCAGAAAATTTCAAAATTTTATTTTTAAATTCCAAGTTTTGAAACTCTCAAAAATCAGGATGTTACACCTCCAACCTCGTCCACGCCTCCTCTGCCAAAGAATGCCGTAGGAATCGCCGATTCATTAGAGCCGAGGCACCGCCGCCATTTCTACCTCATCGCTGGCCACCTCCATCCCTCCCTAGTGCCCACACTAGGTAAAAATGGGATCCCCTTTGCGTCCTATGCGCGTTAACGTCAACTGGCCACTCCAGCACCACCTGGCTGCCATGCCCGTGATCTCGCTCAGTTAGCAACCGCGTGACCAAGCCTAGTCAGCATACAAACCTGGCGTGCTATAGAACTCCCACCGTGCCGTGGACCTGGTCCAAAAGACCTGGGCCCAACTATCAGTGACCGTAGACTTTTTTTGTAAAAAAATTAATTCAGCTAAAAACTGAAATTCCCTACTAGCATCATCTAGATGCAACATCCAACTATCTTTAGAAAAATAAATCCAACAAACACTGAAATAGTATTTTCCTACTCTTTTTCTTAGATTTTAATCTTCGAAGCCTATTCTTCTCAATTCTAGCTCCGATTCAACCCATTCTTCTTCCTAAATTCATTTAAATCACAATCAACCCATTTCTGCCTTCCCTTTGAATTTTTGTAGTTTATTTGGATTTTTTATTTGAATTTAGTTTGTCTTGGCTATTTTCACATGTAGATTGTGATGTTGCTGCGAAGTTCTACTTCGTCGACAACTCACACCACCAGATCTCTGAGCAAGGCAAGTTACATCATTGATCATGTTGAACCCAAGTTTAGCAATTCTACCATTAAGAAATGTACTTTTGACATCCATTTAAAATAATTAATGTCAAAGTATGATACAAATACAAGAAATATACGAATGGATTCAAGTCTAGCTACGGGATTAAAAATTTCACTAAAATCCAAACCTTCGACTTGAGTGAAGCCTTGAGTGACTAATCTAGCCTTGTTTCTTACTACTACTCCATTCTCATCTTGTTTGATCTAAAAGACACACTTTATGCCAATTATATTAATTCTTCGTACATGGAATTCACCCAATCTAGATCTTCAAGTGCTTCGTCTATATGTTTAGGCTCAAAAGAAAAAACAAACGAGTAATGTTCACAATACGAAGTATCATGAGATCGAGTTTAGACACCTTTACTAATGTCACCTAAGATTTGATCAATTGGATGATCCTTATCAATTGCATTATTAATCCTTGGGGGTACATTTGGTGGTTGATTATCTTTTTGTCTTCTATTCCTTCAATTTGAACTTAGCTTGGTATAGTGGAAGTAGACAGTTCAACTTGAATGGAAAAGATTGGATCATTTGTGTTTTTTCTTTGGCTTGATATCTCAATTTGCGTATTCTTTATTGCTTATCTCAAATCTTTAGCACTTACATCATCTAAATTTTCTTACTCTTCTTGAGAGCCATTAGTTTCATTAAGTTGGATATCACACACGTCTTCTCAACTAAACCGGAGGTTTTATTGAAGACGGTAAGCCTTGCTATTAGAAGAATAACAAAAAAGAAAGCCCACATCACAACAAGTTTGAAATTTTGTAAGACAAACATCTTTCCATAAAATATAACGCTCGCAATCAAATGTGAAAATAGGAGATGTTCGATTTTCTTCCAATGAGTAGCTTATAAAAAGTCTTTTTTCAAAAAGACGATGCAAATAAAGATGATTTGTGGTATGACAAGCGGTGCTAGTTGCTTCTGTCCAAAAATTATTGAAAGTATTATACTCATCAAGCATTGTCCTTGCTATTTCAATTAATGTTCAATTTTTTCTCTCTATAACTCTATTTTGCGCTGAAGTGTTGGTTGTGAAAAATTCATGCTTTATTCCAATATCATCATAAAAAAAACTTTATTTTTAGTATTCTTGAACTTGGAACAATTATCACTACGGATTTTCTTTATTTTCAACTTAAATTCATTTTAGCCTCTTTTAGCAAAACTTTTTATGTAAAAAGAAAACCCAAGTGTACCTCGAGTAAGCATCCACAATGACTAAACAATAACTATTACTCTGATTCTGTTATAGATTATTGGCCTAAACAAATCTATATATAAGAGATCCAATGGCTTAAAGTGGATATGATACTTTTAGATAGATGAGAATTCGCTACTTGCTTCCCAGCTTAGTAAGCACTACATAGTTTATTCTTCTTAAACTTCATATCTTTCAAGCACACAACTAAGTCATGTTTGAAAAGTTTCGGAGTTCAATAATCTCCATATGACCTAGCCTTCTATACCAAAGCCAACCAAAGACGTTTTTTTGTTGCAAATAAACAAGTTTTCAAACAAGATTCATTCAAAGAGAAATCAACCAAAATAAAAACCGCCGAAACAAAAACCTTTGAAAGCCAATTCACTTTCATTTTCTTTTGAGATAACAACACCATCCTTAGAAAAAGTGCAAGTGAGTCCAAGATCACATAATAAAACAACGGATAGTAAATTAAAATTCAATATTTCTACTAGAGACACATTAAAAATTAAAAGGTTATTTGATATAGCAATTTTACTGAAATCATTTACCTTTCATTTGCTATTGTCACTAAAAGTGATTTTGTCATTGCCTCCACTTCCAACTTCAAATGTGGTGAATACCTTTTAGTCTCCAGTCATATGTTGAATGTACCCACTATCTAGCACTCAACACTTTCCACCAATTTTGTAGTTTACCTACGAAAGAAGATTAAGTTATTTTAGGTACCTAAATTTATTTAGATTTTTAGAGGTTAGTAACTAAGACTTTTAGTCCTAGCACGAGCTCTTGTGTAAATGAACCGAATACCAATAAACCACTTCGAAAAGGCTGTCCCGATACCTCACTTCAAAAAGACGATGAAGAAACCATCCCATTTGTTTATTTGGGGAGAAGCCATAAGCTATAGCTAAAAAGAACGAGGCCAATTTATCATTCATCTACATCATTAGCAGCAAATCAGTTCAGGTTCAAGCTCACCTTGGGTTGTCCTTTGTGGAAGTCGCTCACCATGATCTTCGACTCTTCTATACTAAGTGCTAGAATTCTATTCTGTTTGGCTCTAGCCAAGGACGAAGCCACTGGATGGGCTTCGTCAGATTTCAGCCGATCCTCCGGCTTGCCCCGAAACGCCCTCCCCCAACAATGGATTGACCCAGCAGAGGTGAGTAACATGAGCTCATCCACCTAGGCTCACGCACACAAAAGGAGATGAGTGAGGCTGCACACACCTGGCGGTGACAGCTGGTGGTGCCCGGTAGCCCAAGGCCCGAGCAGAGCCCAGTGGCGTGATAGTTGTCTACCTGCGCGGCGGCCGAGCAGATCCTAGCTCGGCGTTCATCAGATCATACGTGAATTCCCTTTCTTTATTGTCTCCTCTCATGTACTCTAGACTTCTTGCATGGAACCACTTTGGAAAAAGTGGTGAATCTTGGGCTTATTTGCGTGCATTTCATCTTGTTGGCTTGGGATCCTTGGGGTGGTTGCTAGAGATATCTTGGTGCTCAATCTGTACTCTAGATGGTAAAATTTTTTTGTTGTTCTGGTGCAGTAAGGCTTGATTTGGGCTGTGAATCCGAGGGAGAAAAAGAATAGCACTTCTTGTTTTGCAATTTTGGTTGCTCCAGTTTTGGTTCTTATAGATGAATGGCTGGTACCAAATCACTAGATACATAAACCAGCATATATAGATATCCACTGGTCAGTTTTGTGCCTAATCACTCAAGAAGTGATACATGTGTCGCTTTTGTGCCTTGGGCCTAGACATTATTGAGCGATTCACTCGACACATTTTGAATAGTTATTTGCCTCTGCTAGATCTATCTAGCATTCTTGTCGTAGCACAAGTACCTTGGCAACTTTGACGAGATATTCATAAGTGAAGGTTTGTATTTCTGGAGGATTCATTTTTGTGCTAAAAGTTGAGAATCAATTCCAGTTGCTCCTTGATAGATTATTTGAAGTGGTTGAGGACATAATGTTTAGTTCTAGTATCTCTGCACAAAATATAACTCTGTTTCAGATGGTTGAACTATGGCCAAAACCTTGAAAAAACGGATCATTTGCATCAGCCCATCATTTTCATCTGCACAAATAGTCAAGATATCTTAGCAACCAACGAGTTTAGATTACAATCTTTTTGAAATGACTCATGTATGCTCAGTGCCTCAGCGTAGAAAAGGGCTTTATAGTTGCATAGGCATGGTTGTGCTCATCTAGTTCGAGCAATGGTGAAAGCATGTTTGACCGTCCTCTATGAAATGGAACCTAATTATTTTTCTGCAAAACTATATGTTTCAATATTTCATGATCTCTAATCAGATAATATTTCCTATTCTAAAACATTACCTTTTTCTTTAGTCAAATGCTTCCTCTGGAATGTGGGTTCCTACGGAGTGCAAGGAAACATTCCTCGAGTTTCTTAGGAAGAAAACACACCGCTGTCATCTTCAATATTGATGAGAAGGGAAAGGAGGTTGTTGTGGAGAAGACAGGTGCCATGACTGAGAGTTTTGATGATTTCTTGGGCTCTTTTTCTGAGACTGATTATTCAATATTCCATCTATGATTTTGACTTTATCGCCGAGGAGAACTGCTAGAAGTGCAAGATATTTCCTTCGTTGCATGGTCATGGTCAGCCTAATGTTTTCACTGTCTTGTTGGTCTAACTTATTTATTTTTCCATTATTTTGATCTCTCAATTAGCTATTGTATCACTAATTTTACTATTTTTGATACGTAAATGACTGATCTCTACTTACTGGAAGCATATTTATATATTTTTAAGATGCACTTTATTGTGGTATGTTATGTTTCTCTCTTTTTTGCTTTGTTTCTCTTTTTATTTATTTATAAATTTGAATTGCACAATAGTAAAATACTATATTTTTGTCAATCTAGATTAGTCCTTCAAGGTTTTAAGTGCACTCAATTTGATTTTAGCTCCGCCACTGATCATCTGGAAGAAATGTGTGCCCTTCTCACAACCACTGGATGCAGCTCGTCCAGTCAGGCCCCAAGTGCTTTTTTCAGCTGTTTCCGCACTGATCCGATTACATCGCGGTAAGTTGCGAGCGTGTTACACTACTGTGTTGCTCCTGATATGTCATATAACTACTATACATACATTTCACATTAATCAAAACAACAGGAAAGAGAGATGAACCACATCTGAGTCTATGCAAATTAACCAGATTTGTTGCATATTTCGTTCAGATTAGGCGGAGCCACGAGGCCACGACAGCTTTCACACTGTTGACACTATAAAGACAGGAGCAGATAACAGACGGGACTAAAATTTTACACTACAATGGACAGTTCTACCAAGTCAACTGACATTCAAAGCATGTTAATATATAGACACAATGGATCTTCTAAGACCGGCAAGATTTACACTTGTTAACACAACAGTTAATGGTTTGGTTTAACAACCCTGTGCAAACCACCTTTATGCATGACCATGATTTGATCTATAGACCAAATAATGCACGGCTCCTTGCTGCTGCCTCATCCTCTGTTGACGTAGTGAATCCGGATGGTGGCAAGGATTTTGTGGAGGACTGAAGCGGTCGTTGACGAACCATGGCGGCATGCTTCATCATCACACTCTCCTGTGATTTTTCATTGTTCGAACTAGCACCACCTACATGGATAATGCCCATCTTCGGCATGCCACTCCCAGGTGCTGAAATGGTGACAGACTCACTGGTGATACCAGGTGGCTCAACAGTGCTCTTTGCCTTCTTGGCCCGACGCTTTGGCGGTGGTGCTGGCGGCATTTCATGGGCAGAATCACTGCCACTCAGCAAACTCTTCCTGTGCATAGAGCAAAAATCCATTCCCCATTTTGCGCTCGTGCTACATCCTTGAAACTTGCAGCGTCTGCCGCCACCATGTTTGATACAATAATCACTCCGCCCTTGTGCACTCTTCCCGCATCCTTCAAACTTGCACCGCCTTCCCCCACCATGTGCAATGCAAAAATCTGTGTTCCCTTGAGCACCCTTCCCACACCCATCAAATTTACACCTCTTGCCACCACCGTGCCTCACGCAGCGGTCAGTGTGGCCTTGACTGCTTCCACATGCTGCGTTCGGGCATCCAGTGACTACACAGCGCTTGCCTCCTCCATGACCAATGCACATAGGTGTGCCTCCATGTGCACCCTTTGTACAACCCTGAACCATGCAACCCTTTGAACCACTGCTGTGGACCTTGCAATACATTGTATTTCCTTGGGCTTGCTTGCTGCATCCTTGGTACTTGCACATCACAACTTCACCATCAAGATTATAGATTCCTGTGCTACCCAGAGCATTCCCAGCATTTCCCATTGCTCTGAATCCACTATCTCCTTCATACTTGATTGATACTTCTGATTTGGTGCATGCTACTGTACAGGAACCAAGTTCACCATGTGGGCGGCCTCCACCATGGGACATACATAAAGCTGAGCCATCTGGTACAATATGAGGGCAGCCAAGCATTTGGCATCGCTGGCCTACATGGTGACTTTTGCAGAACACCACCTGGCCTTCAACAACCTCATTACACCCAAGTCTCTGGCACCGTTGTCCAACTGTTTGATAAGAGAAAAAATGCAGAGCCTAAGAAAGACATAAAACATTAGACATATATCAAACAAGTTCAGTTTTATCCCCGAATTAAACCTAATTTGCTAACAATGTGTGCATGTGTATACGGTCTGGTCTTTTCCACACTGTCTAAATTATATTGACATAAGCACTAATACACGGGGGCGGAATTCGGCCCGTGGCAAGGTAAGCTAAAGCTCGTGGCGTGAAAAAATATGTAGTGTATAGCTCAGTTATTCTCAGCCCAGCTCGGGGTAGTATTGCTAGAATTCAGTCCAGTAGCCCAGTAGCCCATGAAGGGGTATCAGTCGACAGTCGGTCGATTCAGATCCAACGGCCAAGGGTTACTCAGCTGATCGTCTCGTCCGAAGAGTCACGCTCTGCTAATCGTCCGATGTACATCCAACGGCCAAAAGTTATTGGTGATGTTCGGACCGTCCGAAGAGATACGCTTTAGTGATGGTCTGATCCAAATCTAATAGCCGAAAGGGTAGCGACGTTCGGACAGTCCGAAGACGTCACACTTTGCTAATCGTCCAATGTACATCGAATGGCCGAAAGGTTATTGGTGATGTTCGGACTGTTCGAAGAAATACGCTTTAGTGATGGTCCAATCCAGATCTAACGGCTGAAAGGGTAGTGATGTTCGGACAGTTCGAAGAGTTCTCTCCTACTGTTCGGACGATGCTGATCGAATGGTAGCGATGTTTGGACAGTCCGATCAGACCAGTGCTTGTAAGACTCTTTTGGGGAGACCCTAGCTTGATTCTACCACTGGTGTCCCTAGCCGAGTAGCCGTCCCTCGACTCCCTCCCAGCATGCGCCGCCCGCCTCCTAGCTAGCATGGCCCTGCCCCCTCCCGGCTAGTGCAGCCCCAACACCCCCACCCTCTCGGCTTGTGCCACCCCCTCTCGGCTTGCACCGCCCACCTCCTGGCCAACGCCGCCCCCCCTTCCCGGCCTACAGCGCCCACCCGCCCGCCTACCAAGCTTCAGGTAAAGTTTTTGAAACCTTACAAATATGAGTATTTTAATAGGGAATGAGTTTAGGCACAGGTTTGACGAAGACATTATCATCTTATTTTCACTGTAGAAGTTATTAGTGAATACTAACTAAATGAAGCGGATGAAGACATTATCATCTTATTTTCCAACACATGCTCAATCCCACAATTCCCACCAATCTCTTGCAACTGCAGAAACACCAGAAACAAGAGCTAGTAATATGCATCAAAACAATCCTTGTGTTGTACTCAGTCCAGATGATTGTTGCTGATCCTGAGCTTCGAAAACCAATTGAGGATTTGGATGTAGATATCAGAGATGCTACTAGAAGAGTATTTTGAAAATGGGCCCATGCCAACCAATTGGTCATAAATTTCCACATAAGGAATATGGAATCAGAGGAGGAGCTTTCAACAATCATGGTTCGAAAAGTATAATTGGTTGAAATATGGTGTTACTAAAGATGTAGCATTTTGTTTGTATTGTTTCCTTTTTAAGCAACCTAGAGTTGAGAACTATGGTATTGAATCATTTACAATGGTAGGGTTTGCTAATTAGAAGAATGCAATTAAAAGTTTTGATGAACATGTTGGTAAAGTCTGTAGTTATCACAACAAATCAAGAAAGCATTGCGAGGCTTTCAAAAATCAAAGGTATAGTGTGGATTATGTTATGGCCGTTGCCACCAAGAAGGATGAGGAAGAATATAAATCACATCTTACTATTATGTTAGGCATTACAATATTTCTTCTATTGCAAGCTCTTACTTTTCGTGGACATGATAAGTCTCCTGGCTCAAAGAATAGGGGGAACTTTCTAGAAATGGTGAAATGGTATAAAGAGAAGGATGAGAAGGTTGCAAAATTGCTTGACAACGCTCCTGGTAACCACTTATTGACTTCACCATATATACAAAAACAGTTGTGCAAAGCTTGTGAAGAGGAGACCACCAAAGTCATTATTGATGATATTGGGGATAGACAGTTTACCATACTTGTTGACGAGGCCCGCGATACATCTATCAAAGAGCAAATGGCTGTGGTTTTGGAGTTAGTTTGTTGGTATTTTTTATGTCTTAGTAAGTCTAAACTATATTAACTATGCTTTCTTGCCCTATGCAAGTACGCCAATAACAAAGGCCAGGTGATAGAGAAGTTTCTCAGGGTTCAACATGTTTCTGACACGATATCGTCTTCGTTAAAGCTAGCATTGGATGGTATCATGGTTATTAAGGCGTCAAGATATCAGCGATATCTCGTCGCCATATCGCCGTGGCGGACCGGAGGTGTATGCCGTCCGGACGGCATGGAGGTGCATACCGTCCGGACGGTGAAAAAGCAAGGAGGGACCGAGGGAGTCGCCGCCGCCGCTAGATCCACCGTCGTAGCCGCCAGATTCGCGGGATCCGTCGTTGCCGCTAGTCCGTCGTCGCCTCCCACTTCACCGGCACCGGATCCGCCGTCGCTGCAGCCGGATCGTGGGATCCGTCGCTGTCGCCTCTCGCTTCACCGGCGCCGGATTCGCCGTCGCCACAGCCGGATCCGTCATAATCCAAGGGAACGGTAGCGCAGGGTGACGGGGAAGGCGAGGCGTGGCCGGGGGAGCGGCGGCGCAGGGCGATGGGGAAGGCGAGGTGTGGCTGAGAGAGCGGTCGGCAAAGGCGATGGAGGTGGCGTTGGAGACGGAGAAGGTAGTGAGGGCGGCGTTGGAGATGAAGGGGAGGAGGACGGGGGCAGGGTTCCGAGTCGGTTGGTTAGGGGGCAGGGCGGTGGCGCGGGAGTGAACTAGGGCAGGAGCCCTCCCTGCCCCGTCGCCCCATATAAAGCTCAGCCGGTATTGGGCCTTTGGGCCAGCCCACAAGCATCCCTTTCTTTCTTTCTTTTTTTCTTTCTTTTTCTGGATCTTACATCATCTATTGTCTTAACTGTTGCATATATATAGTGCCGACACTGATACTAGTTACTACTTACTACTACAGTATCAAATGCTAACATTAGACGCTGCTACAGTACCAAATGCTAATAGTAGACGATGCTAACAGTAAAGTAGTAAACACTGCATCACTGCTTTGCTACACTGCTACTAGTCGATAATTTGATATGCTTTGCTAGTTGATAATGATATGATTTTGCTACTGCCAAACTAGGTTAAGATGTGCATATAGTGTCGCCACGCCACACGTCATATGGCGTCGCCACGCCGCGCGCCATAAGCGATATTGTTGTGTGAAGGTGGCGAGGCGCCGCGCCTCGCCGCACCGCCTTAATAACCATAGATGGTATGTTACAGTTTCATGGTTTATCAATCTCTATATTGCGAGGGCAACAATATGATGGAGCGTTAAACATGAGAGGACAATTTCATGGAATGAAAAGACGTATATTGGATGAAAATTCATATGCATTTTACGTCTATTGCTTTGCTCACCAATTGCATTTTGTGGTTGTTTCTGTTGCCAAGTATTGTTCGTCAGTCTTAGATTTCTTTAACTACACCATTATGATTGTCAACACTGTTAATGCTTCTTGCATCAGAAGAAATCAATTGGCCCAAGATCACCATGATAAAATTGTGTACAAATTAGAGTCTAGTGAAATTTTTCAGGGAAGAGAAAAAAACCAACAAACTAACCTTGCAAGGCCTGGTGATACTCGTTAGGGCTCACATCATAAAACCTTGTGTCGTTTCTTCTCATGTAGGATTCGGTCCAAGAGGTATTAGAGAATTTAAGTGATGATGCCACTAGTGCAACTAAGAAGACAACAGCTTCCGGTTTGTTGAAAAAATGGAGAGCTTTGAATTTATACTTATATTGCATCTTATGGTCATAATCTTAGGCAAGACTAATGATCTATCACAATGCTTACAAAAGAAAGATCAAAACATTGTTCATGCAATAGGGCTGATTATGACCACATTGAAGACAATTAAGGTAATAAGAAATAATGGTTGGAATGAGCTATTCGTAGAGGCAATGCCTTTTGTCTCCAACATAAGATCATTATGCCAAATATGAATGATATAATACTGGTTAAGAGTCGTTCAAGGGGTCGTGGTGGCCAGATAGTAACTTAGTATAACCATTTTCATTATGATATATTTATTGTGGTGCATGACCAAATTATTGTTCAGATGAATAATCACTTTCCTAAAAGATTGACCTAGTTATTGATGTACATTGCTTGTCTTGATCCAAAAAATTCTTTGGTCAACTATGATGAAGACAAATTAATTGAACTTGCTAGGATGTATAGTGATGATTTCTCCGAATATGATTGTGTGGTCTTTAAGGACTAGCTTGGTACATTTATTGCTGATGCGAGAGATGATCTAGATTTTGCAAATTGTACTGACCTTGAATATCTTGCTGTGAAGATAGTTGAGACTGATACACACAGTTTTTTCATTGGCATATCGTCTCATTGAATTGGCCTTAATTTTACTGGTGGCAACAGCAACCATAGAAAGATTCTTTTCGGCTATGAAGATTATTAAGACTGATTTACGGAATAAAATGAATGACGAGTGGATGAATCATACCATGGTATGCTATATTGAACGAGACATATTTGCAAACATTAATGATTATAAGATTTTAGAGCATTTTCAAGGGATAAGGTCACGTAAGAAACAACTATCTCGTACTAGTGGTAAGTTAGCTTCTTATAAATATAAACTTCGTGCTGTTCGTATTTATTCATTACACATGTTTGATTTACTCTCATATGTTGTTTTTACAAGTTTTGGTTCATGTCCAACTATCAATGAAGAAATAGCAAAATAGGATAGATAGTAAATATTCGTGATTTAGATACTCAAATTATATCTTTATTATGTTACATTGTTTATATTTTGACATCAACACCACTAAGAAGATGGCCGGATGGCGTCGGCGTAGAGGGAGAGGGAGAGACTAGATGAGGAAGACTATAATATTTCTCTTCATTGATTAATAGCATGCGGTGGCTCTCTTTATATAGATGAGCCCCCCCTAACAGAGTCTAATTCCAATTCTATCTCTAACAAATATAGAAACTCATATCATATCTCTAATTATATCTCTAACAAAAGGAATCTAATCTCTAACTCAAATAGAAACCAATCTCTAATTCCTAATAATAACTCTCGTACATGCAGCTCGTCCTCGAGCTGCTAGGCGGTGGTCATAACGCCAATGGACGACTTTTGATGCCGGTGTAGAAGACGAACGATGACGAGGCTGCAGCAGATGGAGACGACCGACCCGATCCAAGCAGAACAGGGTGAAATGATGCCTACAAAATTTTGTTTTTTATTTTTTTTATTTTTTTTCTCTTTTTTTCCTTTAGCTTCTGAAGGAAGCTACGTAGTGGCTACCCACCGTAGAAAAGAACACGACCGAGCCTTGGGCGGTGGCGGCAGGTCTCGGAACCAGCGACGGGCGACGGCGGCGGCCAGGCGACGCGGCGGCGCAGCCGGAGCGAGGCGCAAGCGGCGGGGCGGGGGCCAGCCGCCGGCATGGGCCGAAAAGGACGCGCCGGCCGCGGCCGCCGAGAGGAGCTCAGCGGCGAGCGACGGCAAAGCGGCGGCCGGCGACGGCGCGACCAGCGGCCAGCAAGACGGCCGAGGACGCGCCCGGCAGCGGCAATGGGGCCGGCGGCGGCGGCGCGGTGCGGCGAGCGCTTCAGCGGCGTCCCCGCGTGAGGAGGCGGCATTGTCGACGAGAACCGACCGTGGAGGCGACGGTCGCCTGGGGCGGATCAGGCGCGCGCCAGCGAGGCGGTTCCGATTCGGTGCGAGCGTCCCGCTCGGTCTCGACGGCCGGCAATGGCGCGCGCAGGCGATTGGCGGTGCCGGGCATGCGCAGGGACCCACGGCGGCGGGCGACCCGCGGCTGGCAGAGGCGGCGAAGGCACCAAGCGACGGGCGGCGGCCGAGGAAAGCGCAGAGGTGGCGGCGGAGGCGATCGTAGGAGGTGGTCCCGGCCGCGATGCGGCGGCGACGCGCGGCGGAGTCGGGCGGCGCCGCAATGGCAGCGTGAGGCGTGCGAGGCATGGCCGATGGCGGTCGTGGCGGCGGCGGCGACGCCGGACGACGGCGGTGAGTCGAGGCGGCGCAGGACGACGTTCTTCTCCTGGTCTGACCGCCGGCGCAATCTTCTCGTCTTTAGCCCGCAAGATGATATCTACCGTCTCCTCCGCTCTACGAACAGCCTCTTGTTGCGCTTTCTCTCGCTCCTTTAAGATTTTTTCAAAGATGTCATGTATGTTGCGGAAGGAGTCCGCTATCTCCTTGCTGTGTTTCTCCATCTTGTCGGCACTAGCCTTTATTATAGCCAGCGACTCAGCAGCAGGACGACGAGTCGTAGGAACCATGGCAGCCGAAGTCGTGGGAAGGGATCGACTGCTCTGATACCAAGTTGTCATGTATCGGGATAAACACCACCAAGAAGATGGCCGGATGGCGTCGGCGTAGAGGGAGAGGGAGAGACTAGATGAGGAAGACTATAATATTTCTCTTCATTGATTTAATAGCATGCAGTGGCTCTCTTTATATAGATGAGCCCCCCTAACAGATAGAGTCTAATTCCAATCCTATCTCTAACAAATATAGAAACTCATATCATATCTCTAATTATATCTCTAACAAAAGAAATCTAATCTCTAACCCAAATAGAAACCAATCTCTAATTCTTAATAATAACTCGACTGGGCCTTGGGCCCAAGGCCCACACCCCTGACAATACCATGTTTTCCTTATTATACTTTATGTTTTGGCATTGAACTCAAGTTTCATATGAATAATGCCATTATGATGTACTTTTGTTATGTCGTGATATGAGTATAAATTGGCGTTAGTTTTAGGTTGTTAGAGTTCAGCCCAGTGCGTAGCCAAATCCTAGTTCCGCCACTGCTAGTACATATATCTAAAAATGGTGCACTTACAATGATAACACATCCATATAATAAGCTCATCCTTAGCTCCATATTGAGTAATAACTTTGAGCAAATAGACAATTGCAAAATGGTGAAAGTATTCATATATCATTGCAAAAAGGACTAATTTTTCCTTTTTCTTTTCAGGAATAGTGGACTCTCGAACAAAGATGAATGTTTGCAACAGTGCATAAACTTTGGAAAGAGAGGTTCAGAAGAAAATATACCAAGGGAAGAATCATCTGCCATGCATTTCTGCATACAAAAATAAACCATGAAAATGTCAGAAAATGCTTATTAGACTGGACAACATTAATTATAAGAAAGGGTTGCTTACATTTAACTGAACCATATTGTCACGCTCAACAAAGTTGTTTTGTTTATCAGCATCCATGCCTAGATCAAGTACATCATGGTCAGAGATACCTGATAGAGCAGTTTATAAAGCCAGAAAGTTATGACACTGACAATACCACGGTGAAAAGAAGAATCCATGACATACACCTGCATGGAGCGTTTAACATGTTACACAAACAAAAAAAGTAATTTGTGAATATCAAATGATCTATAGACCATCAGACATTACCCCTTGCTGAGATGGATGACCATGTCCAAACATTGACATTTGTTGCCCTAAACAATATTTGCATAGAGATTTAAAGCACATTATTTGTCAAAAAACCATAATTTGAGTTTCAATGCTGCGAGAAGGCTCCATAAATAGCATTTTTTTACTAACCTTTTAGGCTATGAGTTGGATTACTGGCCTGTAACACAGAAAAAACAGGTGGACCAGACATATCAGTTATATCATGAGAAATGAGAGGTCCTTTAATACACTCCAGTTGTTCCTCATTGCAATCAAACGCTGGTGTCTGTATTTTAAGCTCCAATGCAGTTGTCAAAGCTTGGCACCTCATTAGATCTATATTGAGTGCATTCTTTTAATTAGCAAGACAAATTACAAGACAGTACAAGATAACAAATATTTAAATAAACGAAAAGATAGATAATATTTCAAACCTTAGTTAAGTACCTTGGAACCAAGATAATGAGGTGCTGTTGAACCATTGCATGTGTCACTGCTTACAAGAGTTAAAAAAATCCATTTTGCTCTTCCTATACAGAGCAGAAAAAGAAGCTTCCTACAAAAATACCAAACTGACAAATTTTAACATTTATGTGCACATTATTCAAAGAAAAATAAAATAAAAAAGAAAACAATGAACACTTATTAAACAGTACCATTCTTTATTTTAAATTCTCTATTTCTCTTAGTATATTAAGTAGTGCAGATAATGAGGCATCCCGATCCTATATCAAGTTACTTTGGCAGCTTTTAGAAGGCCTAATACACAATCACTACAGTTATATCTGCACAACCACTCATCTTCTCGAACAAAAAGAGGAAAATGGGAATATTAAACACTCTACCAGAATTTTACAAATTATGGTAACATTTGGCTACTCATATGACAAAAGTGTTAGAATAAAATAACATAGTTGATTTCTGACTGGATCTAACCACGTCAGTAATTTAATAGTCAAGCCATTATGAGCATTTTGAAATCCTGCCAGATACTGTTGACTGCCAACACTATCAGGGGAAATCCAGCTAAGGACCAAGATTTCAAAAACCGCCCAGAATTTTAAAGTTTCCAATCCCTGGTGCCAACTAGTTATAACATGTTTATTTATTCAAATGTGAGATTGGCAGTTAGCAAACCACCTGTTTTTATTCAGATTACCGTGGGAACAGGTGATTTTTCAATCATGAATCTGAGTATATCATATGGCAAGGTGAACAAGAATATGGTGTTTACTCAGATGATTAGGACTTGCATGCATAGACAGTTATACATTATCCTTTTGCTTTCACAGATAAGTCAGCATTCAGTATCCTAGCAAAGTGAAGGCTAAGCATGGCCGGACAACTCTCTTAAGTCATGGATTATAGAATTGATTGAGATCACTCACAGGGAAACAGGTAATCCAAGTAAAAACAATGAAGTATTGAACAAAACTAAATTCATCAGCTAAAAAGAAAAAAAAAACACAGTACAATACTAAAGGTGCACAGTCAGTTTCATCACAGAGTTAAGCTTGATAAGATTCTCTAAAGAGTGGAAACTAGAAAATATAATAAATAGTTTATTTTAGGCTAAAGATGCAGTGGTCATAGAAAGAAGTATGTGTCCCTATCTCCAGCTCTTGCAGCAGCTAATGAATCTTGCACAAAGATATGAGGGTGATTAATCAAACAATTAACAAGGAGTTAAGGATTGACACGAAGCACTCCCTCTAAATCTTGAGAAAGGGAAAACAACTAAAAATTAGCTTGGCAGTTTACTTAAGGAACAAAACGAGAGTTGACCCAATGCTGGAAGAAGGTTCATGTGTTTAAAGCTACACACGATGTGTCAAATTACAAACATAAAAAATGCGTACTTGATTTTGCTCATTTCAAGTGATAATCGATTCTCTCATTCTTAACAGGAAAACAAATGGGTAGCCCATCTCTCATTCTTAACAGGAAATAAACGGGTATCCCTGGAGAACGTGTGCAGTGTCTGGTTCCGCAAAATGGTGATTATGCAACACAAACTGTAATCCCAGGTACATCATTTCATATACTAAATGCAAGTTCAGGTTCTACAAAGCTCCTTATTTCGTATTATAGCACAGAATTAGTGCTCTGCCCCCATCCAAACCGGTCTGAAAAGAGACCAAACTAATCACCAAGATATACAGCGTACGCACCAGCAGCAACAATCTGTTGAAAGAAACAGCGCAAATAAAGTGCTCAGAGAATTCCCCCAACATTGAAAAATCACAAATTCTGGGCGGGATCGGAGTCGCCCACCCATAAACAAAGATCTTTCCGACCAAAAAAATTGGTCCTGACTGGGGAAAAGTGGAATCGGTCGACCGATCAATCAACCAACCAACCCAAGGGTTACATCCCACCAAGAACTCAAACGATAGTGGGGATGGATCTAGGATTGGCTGAGATCTCCCTCCAGCACAAGAAATCGGGGGAAGGAGGAGGAGACTACTTACTCTTACTGAGTAGGCGATGCAGTGATCTCCCTCCGCCGCGGGTGGTTAGGCTGGTCAGGATCGATCGCCTGTACAAGGGCGGCGCCTCCTTGGATGGAGGTGGCACGGGAGGGGAGGAAGGAAGCACTAGGTGATTTGGAGTCTTTGTTCTACCCAGTTGGGAGTTGCAAGCGGGGATAAAAGAGCGAGGAACAAAGGCAGGAAGGTAAAACAGCCAGAGCTGATTTTTTTATTAGATCATGAGTATGTACTCACGTGTGTGTGTATACACACACTCAACACCATATTTATACTTACATCTATATATAGATACGTTTAATATACACACTCAAGATCAGATAGACAGAGACTTGAGATCTCCAAAAACATAAACTTAATCACTATACGCATATATATATATATATATATATATATATATATATATATACTTCCTACATGTATTATTTTTTATGAGGTAGGATTTCCACCTTTCTTTATCCGAGCCACACAATCTAGATCGGATGATCCACATCGTCATTTACACCTTTGCACTGAAATACCCTTTTACACTATATATATATATATATATATATATATATATATATATATATATATATATATATATATATATATATACACTTAAAAATACTATTCACGTAAACAGCATTGAAAACCCCAAAATGCATCATCTTAGGCTCAATGCCGGACGGATGAAGTGGCCACTGCCACACTCGGCCAACCGAGCAAGTGCTCGGACGCAGCCAGAGCTGATTTGGTGAATTTTATGTCTGTTGTTACGTTGTTTTCCTTGGAAAAAAAAACGATGGATATGCTTCCCTAACTTTTCAATTACAAGCACGAGATTTCCAATTACGAGAACCAACGGACATGAAATTTCTCAATTCTCTCTGCGGCGTCTAGGATATAGATAGAGATAAGAAAATCTTTCTCTTCGTTCACTGTCATTCTGTGTCTTCGACTTTTATTGTTTTTCTTCTCTAATGCAATAGGTATAGTTTGATATATAGAAATCCGCAACGATACTACCAAACAAAGTCTATTTTAGTGAAGATTCTAATGTTCCTAAATTCTATGGACTCTCCCAATCTCGACGATTTGCCAGAAAATAACTATTATTCTTTTAAGTTCCCTATTATTTCAAGTTAGCCGCCATGGTGAAATTGGTAGACACGCTGCTCTTAGGAAGCAGTGCTCAAGAATGTCACCCTACCTATTCTTTTCTGTGCTACATACGCAAATAATTGCTACAAAATGCTATCAATACTGTTTGTACTAATGATCGAAAGCAAAAGGGTAGGAAATTGTGCGTTGGCATTCTTCTTGTGAATTTTTAGCGACGGGGGATCTGCCGACAGAATTTTAAAGCTTTTCTAAGTAAATAATTCAGATAGCTGAATCCCCAAAATTGGGATCGCACGTTTTACCGTAGCCTCAGTTTCCCAGTCGATGAATTATTGGTTATTGCCATGTTTCGTGTAGTGGGCATATCTATTGGGAAACAACTAATTAGGTCCACTCATACAAACCATTTTGGTTTAGGTACCAAATCAACATAAAAGTTTCAAAAAAAAAGTAACGATGTAGTACATGAAGTGTTGCAGTAACGTTCGAAAGTTTAACTTCAAACTCAAAATTTGTTAGAAAAAGAGAAATTCACTCTGAAATAGTAAATTTTATCTTTTCCTTCTTCCTTTTCATACTAGTTCATCCCTTTCCTTTTCATTTATTCAAACAATCTGATCAGAACTAGTTCGGTTGGTTGTTGGCTTGATTGTCGAAGTAGGGGTACAATTGGGCCAGATTTGGCTAGATTTGCTCATACCGTATCTTAACCTATATTATTTTTGATTCAGGATCGGATACAGTAAGATCGGATACGAATACGAATTCAGAGTGTCAAACATGGTACCGTCGGGAGGATACACGATGATTTCAGATCGAAAATGGATAATATAAACGGATAGTGCGCGCATACAGAAAGGAATATACGCTAAACCATACCACAATCACTTCAAACCTTAAACTATTAGACATAAGTACATAATAATGGCCACAACTATCACACGACACAAGTTTGACATGACATAATACCATATCCTAACATATAAACGGATAATATGGACAGATAGTAACCATATCCTAACGTATAAACGGATAATTGCTATTTGCGCTGATGTGAGAGTTTGTTATATTAATAATTTAGTGCCTATCACCGGATAGATTTTGTCTTCGCATATTTATGTATACATGTGCATGTGTGTATAAATATATTTTCATACATGGGTGTATATATATTTACTGAAACGGTTCAAACCTATCTTTTTAAATGTCCCTCTTTTTTCAATTACTCTTTGAGTGCTCCATATTGTCATACCATGAGGCTGATCTGTGAATTAAATTCACTTCTATACTGATCAAAGTGATTGGTCTTTTAGTACATACAATTAAACAAGCAGAAGTGCATATTTGCTAATTTGGCTTATCCTTACTACTTCATTCTAATTTGCATTGATTTTTTTGGTTAGTGAGTAGTTTAGGCTCTATCATGGTGGCGCTTGTTATGTCGCTCATGAACCGCATTGAATAGTCGCCTTCTTGTGTTACACATGCGAAATTTGTGTTATTGTGAGATCAAGCATGTTATGTTTCTCATGTTATGTTTGTTTCTTTGGGTTTGGAAAATACCTACGCATAATATAGCTGAATTTTTCTCGCGACTTGGATCACCAATCCGTGAACGCGCTTGTCGCAACTCACTCACAAAGTGGTTTCTTGTGTAGTACTTGAGGTAATGTTGCTAATTTTTCTTCTTTTTCGTGGAAGCCGCAACAAGACTAAGCTAGCCGAAAGCAAAGAATAGCTAGCGCTAGCACCAAGTTGTTGCTTTCCATACCGCCGATTTTGCTGTGTGCTACCGTAGTATTTTTTGTTACAATTTTGTAATGTGAAATCATCTGTAATAACTTGTGCACTGACAACATTAAACGCAATAGCTCTGTAATTTTGCTTGTACAAGTGCTCGCAAATGAACTGTTGAATGGAAATGGTTTCTTTGGCACAATCTGTGTTGATGTATTGGTGTATTGTCGTCCAAAGGTAATCGCACAATTGTGTAATTCTTTTAACAACTTTGATGAATACAAAGCACTAGGATTGAGTTGAGAACAAGCTAAAGGATTGATCAAGACATGCGAGGCAGATTGATGAATATAGAGGAGGGGGACTTTCTATTTATTCAAAATACCATTTGTTGTTTGCACAATTGTGGCTTTAAAATAATTCTTATGTGCATTAATTGATTCTTTCGGTAGTGGCTGCAATTCTGCTCATAGAATAAACATTTCAAGTTCTTTGCTAGACCGGTATTGGTTTTATCGCTCTTTGTTATACCATTAAGTGCATATACTCCTAGAAGTATTGAACCATTTTTCTACACACACACATACATACATCTCTTTTTAGGAAATGGTGGAATTTTTTCATCTTTTCTTCTGCTCTTAAGTCTCTAAATTGAGAAAGTCTATTCACAATTGATATTTTCTGCACTTCTCTTTTCTATTATAAATATATTCATTTGGGTGTTACATTAATTTGTGTGTCTATTCTGTTCTGTAGTACTACAATCACATGCAGGAAGTGATACAAAGAAAGAGAGGGGATTATCTTATCTGCAACAATGAATATACCCTAAGGTAATTTATTACAATGAATAAATTCTTAGCAAAATAGTAGAACTGTTGAGTGATAGTTGGTAGGCCCTTACACATTTTTTCACTTTTTAACTTATTCTTAGTATACTTGATGGTAGAATTCCACGTGCCCTGATATATATCTTCCTATATATATACTTCTAAGTAGTAAGTATCACTAGGCCCTCTTCTCTAGGTTGGTACGGATCCTTGTCTTGTCGCAAAGATTGTCCAACCATTGGTACTTTCGATGGGTATGCTTTTTCAAAAGCAACCTTTCTAACACCTTCTGTATAGGACGAGTGATGCACTAATATCCCTTTCCACTTTTCACATCGGTTTCTCCATAGATCACAAAGTATTTTAGTGAAGATGTCGCATCATCCAAACCAATCACGAAAGGAAAAGAAGGTTGCAATTTTGTGGGCCTTTGAAATATTGCTTATATTACAACAATCAGTGTACTAAATAAATGCGTGTGGTTTTTATGGATTAATAGTAGAAACATGGTGGATGGACGTCGTGGTCCAAAGAAACCACGCACCAACAATACACCGAGCAAAGGCTAGCAAACCGAGAACGCCAAAGAGCACGGCGTCAAAGATTAACACCGAACAAAGGAACAGTTAATGCCCGTCAAAGAGCTCAACGTGAGAGCACGTGTCCAAAGTTTAACGGTGGAGGAGTGGAGTGAGATTAATGCCCGTCGAAAATCAGCCAGCGGCATTACATCGAGGAGAGGCAAGCATTGCTTCATGAACGTAATGCAAACTACGCAACCGGAGAGATGCCCCATGCACCGAATCAATTGCAATGCAATGCCCACATTTAGAAGCTTCATCGGATGTCAATCCATCATTGATTTCAGACGGCATCGCTCACGATCTCTCAAAGACAATCATTTATTACGATGATGGTAATAACTATATTCATATTTATTGTCCGAACTATAAAATTGAACCATTATTATCCTACTCACACAAAATAACGTGTGATCTAGAAACCACCGTTGAGGACGATATGGATGAGGAGTACTACATGTTCCTTGGTGGAGGTATTTGAAACATTGTTTCTCTATTATCTATAGAATCCAACACATATCATCACCCCTTCCCTTTAAATAATTGCAGATGGAGACACAATAGAAGACACTGACTTTGATGAGCTAACTAATGCCTGTCCCGTCGGATCAAATGTCCTAGATTCCTACGATCATGTATACAGCAATATACCCAATAATACACACGTGTTGAAGCCTGAACCAGACTGCGCGCACTGCCACGCGAAGAAGTTCCAGTATGAGTCAAAGGGTTTTTGCTGCCGAAATGGTCAAATCAGGCTGTCGAACCCACAGCCAACACCAGATCTCCGTAGGCTCTGGTCAAGTGCAGATCCTGATGCCAGGCATTTTCAAGACAACATTAGATTCTTCAACGGTCACTTCTCCTTTACTACTCTAGGTGTGAGTCTTGATAAGAACTATACCAACATGAGGTCTGGAGTATACACATTTAGGGCCCATGGACAAATTTACCACAATGTACATTCCTTTGGTTCGAGTGACTCTGCTCCAGCAAGATCGGAGCTCTATTTCTACGATGACGACCCCACTCTCGATCACCGGTTTCGTTACTCCCCTAGCCTCGACCAGGAAGTCGTGAGGACGCTTGTCAATATTCTTCGGGACAACCCTTACTCGCAGACTTTCCGGAGCCTAGGCCAGGTTGAAAACCTCGAGGAATATCGTGTCTCACTAAACACGGACTTAAAGATGGATCAGAGAGTCTACAACAGCCCGATAACATCGGAGGTGGCCGCTGTGTGGGTTGAAGGCAACGAGCTGCGCAAAGATTTCAACCGTAGCGTAATCCTGTACGGTAACAATAATGAGAAATATAGTATCAAGCCGTACTACGGATGCTACGACCCTCTGTCGTATCCAATGTTCTTCCCGGGAGGGGAGCTCGGCTGGCATCCACATATTCCAAAGAATGACGTGCCCCTTGAAGCTGTAATTCAAGCATGTGAAAATAGTAACAACGAGGGTAGTTTCGAGGATCAAGGTTAGTCTTATGGTGAACATGGCATCTGGTCATTATTGATATCTTGCTTAATTATGCTTGACCTCACATTTTGTCCCACTCATGTGCGCAGATACAAATAATCGACTTTGCGTGTCTGTAAGAGACTACTACTGTTACAAATTCCAAATGCGTCACGGGATATTCAATGCCTTATTATACGACAGCGCCTATTCCAAAGATATGCGGTCGACATGTACATCAAGGTGGAGGGTACAAGACTGGACTACTTTAGACAACACCAGAAGGAGATACGCGCAGACTTGTATAAAGGATTGGTTGATAGCATAGAGTCTGGAGAGAGCCGTGCGCATGTTGTAGGCAAAAGGATTGTGCTCCCGTCATCATTCATTGGGGGCGACAGAGATATGAAACGAAGGTTCATGGACGCTATGGCCTTGGTGCAAAAATATGGAAAGCCGGACATCTTCCTAACTATGACCTGCAACCCAAATTGGGAAGACATAAGACGTGAGCTAGAGCTGGACAGACCCCACAGATCGCCCGATCTCATCGTTCGGTATTCAGCCAAGCCGAGGACCTCAAGGAGCGATTATTCAAGAGGCATATCCTTGGCGTAGTAGCCGCTTATGTCTATGTCATTGAGTTCCGTAAGAGGGACTTCCTCATGTTCACTTTCTTCTTATCATGAAGGCAAGGTACAAGCTCACGTGTCCCGAGCAAGATGATATCTCATCTCCGCAGAGCTCCCGAACAAAAACAAGTACCCGTAGCTGACGAGATGGTCGTTAAGCATATGATGCATGGCCTCTTGGAGTCCTAAACCCCAAAAATGTGTGCATGCATGATGGTAGATGCAAGAACTACTACCCACGCTCTTTCAACGCAGCTACACTACAAGGCAATGATTCGTACCCAATGTACAGGAGACGGGACGATGGCCGCCGTGCAAAGGTTCGACAACAGATGCTTGACAACAGGTGGGTTGTGCCATACAACCCTTACCTCTTGAGGAAGTATAATTGCCACATAAACGTTGAGGTTTGCTCAAGCATAAAGGCGGTGAAATACCTTTTCAAGTATGTTTATAAGGGCCATGACCGAGCATCTGTTTCTCTTGATGAGCCCGAAAGCAACGGGAACATCGATGAGATCAAGCAATACAGGGATGCTAGGTGGGTTACTCCACCAGAAGCGCTTTGGAGGATCTATAGTTTTGACCTCAGCAAGATCTCCCCACCAGTGTTGCAGATGCAACTGCATCTACCGAATATGCACATGGTCTGTTCCACGTGGGTCAAGATCTTCATGATGTGGTCGCCCTGTATGGCATCGAGAGGTCCATGCTTGACAGTATTTTGAGATGAATCGAACAAATGAGGAGGCTCGAGGCATCTTGTGCGAGGATTTTCCAGCAGAGATTTGTTTGGCGGCGGGCTTGAAGAAGTGGAAGAAGAGGACGGAAAGAACATAAGTTGGCGGAATTGTGTCCGCCGCCCGAATGAGGGCGGTACTATCTCGGGTGCTACTAAACCACGCACTGGCGCCACCTCCTTTGAAGACCTCGGGGCGGTGGATAGTGTAGTCTACCCATTCTTCCGTGATGTTTGCGAGAAGAGGGGACTTATCGAGGCCGACAACACCCTAGAAGAGTGCCTGACAGAGGCTGAGCTATTCCAGATGCCATCCTCGCTCCGAAGGCTCTTCGCAATTATACTGGTGTTCTGTGAGCCAAACGATGTGCGTGGGCTATGGGACAGGCACCTTGAGGGAATGTCGGACGACTACCGCCGTTCTCATGTATGCCCACACACAGTAGAGCAGATGGTGTTGTTGGACATCCGAAATATGCTCCAGTCGATGGGTAAGGACATAACATCATTCCCTCTCCCTGCTATAGATGAGTCGAACGAAAGCAACGATGGAGAAGCTAGGGAAATATATGAGGAGTTAACGATTGAGGTAGACCACGACCATATTTCTCTCGTCCCTCTCTCAATCTGAGCAAAGGGTAGCATACGACGAGATATTATCTGCGGTTGACAGCGGCAACGGAGGTGTCTTCTTTGTTGATGGCCCGGGAGGCACGGGAAAGACATTCCTGTATAAAGCTTTGCTCGCAAAGGTCAGAGGCGATGGGAATATTGCAGTGGCAACCGCGACATCGGGTGTAGCTGCCTCCATCATGCCCGGAGGTAGGACGGCGCACTCGAGGTTTAAGATCCCACTCAACATTAGTAATGGGGCGATCCAGAACTTCACAAAGCGTAGTGGGACCGCTAAGCTTCTTGGCAGCATCGCTAATAATATGGGACGAAGCCTCCATGACGAGGCGACAGTCGATCGAGGCCCTACACAGTACCATGCAAGACATCATGGATCGACACGACTTGCCGTTCGGTGGGAAGACGATCGTGTTCGGTGGAGACTTCAGGCAGGTGCTTCCAGTTGTTCGTAAGGGGACTAGGCCACAGATAACTGATGCGACGCTGCGTAAGTCATGTCTATGGGAATGCATGCGACAGCTAAGGCTTGTACGTAACATGAGGGCCCAAAGTGATCCCGAGTTTGCAGAGTACCTGTGCGTGTCGGCAATGGTACAGAGGAGACCAATGAAGATGGTCGTATGCGGCTTCCAGGCGAGATATGCGTGCGTATACGAGAAAGGACACAGACTCGATAAACTTATACGAGTGTTTTCCTATGTTAGATCATAACCTATCGGATGCCAGCTATATCACATCTCGGGCCATCTTGTCAACCCGAAATGAGTATATTGATAAGATCAATATGAAAATGATTGACCTATTTCGCGGGGAGGAGATGGTGTACCATAGCTTTGACTGTGCGGAGGATGATCCCCACAGCTACTACCCTCCTGAATTCTTAAACACATTGACCCCTAACGGGCTACCTCCGCATGTACTTAAGCTCAAGATTAAGCGTCCCGTGATATCTTGCGGAACATCGATCCCGCTAATGGACTATGCAACGGACGAGGCCGTAGTCAAGGGTTCCAAAAGAATGCGATTGATGCCAAGATTGTGCTCGGTCGACACCGGAAGAGGGTGTTCCTCCTCGGATACCTCTATGTCCTCTCGATGACGAGATGTTCCCGTTTAAATTCAAGAGAAAGCAAATCCGGTCGGGCTCGGCCGCAATGACAATCAACAAGCGCGAGGCGACCATCCCGAATGTTGGTGTCTACCTCCACGATCCGGTCTTCTCTCATGGGCAACTATATGTCGCTATCTAGGGCCACCGCGAAACAACATAAAGGTCCTTGCCGTTGCAGATAAGGAGGACAAGCAACGCATGTCTAGAAATACTCGTGATACCTTGACGAAAATGTCTAGAAAGACCCATGGTACCTTCACAAAAAACATCGTCTACAAAGAAGTACTCACATCATAGATGAGGTATTAATCACTCGATTGTAAATTCATGCTTGGCAATTACTTAATTCCTGTCAAAGTTCCTAAATGTATTTTCCAAATGTAAAATTGTTTTCTTTGTTATCCTTTGTTTTTTGCAACTGACATTCTTGTGCAGATGTATGTCTTATTGGAACGTTTAACACAAAAGATGTACGTCGTATTAGATTTCGTTCTGACAAACTATTTGCTGTGTCAGTATGATGTCGGTTAGGAGCCTTTCTACGCGAAGAATCTATGCTCCCTTTGATGCACACATGTCATTCCAGTCTAGGTAAGTGTTCTTGAAGACACATTTATGTATATTTCTATTTTTTCTGTAGTTCATTCTTTGTGTATCTTAATCTTAATGTACATTTATTATAAAATGTAATGTCGTTGATGATTTACCTTTTATAGGTGCACCCACTTTCATGAGTTGGGCCCAGACAGCATACATTACAAGTGGAACTTTCGTGTATACATAGTGCACAAATTTCCAATTCAAGAGATTATGACTGGATCTATACTTCAGCTAATAGTTGCTGATGAGAATGTATGTATCGATATTTGCTTTAATATTCATTACGCCATATGTTCTTGTAATTGTCAACCTAATATTATTTCGTGCAATGACTTATATGCTTTTCGCATTTCTATTATTAGGGCATGAAAATGGAAATATTTTGCTTTGGCACACAATCTCATAGATTTGACCGATTACTTGCCGAAGGGAGTTCGTATGAGATCCACTCAGTAACCGTTGACCCAAATCCTAACGAATTTCGGTTTCTTGGAAAGGAGCTTGAATTAAAGTTAACATACCAAACTACGGTTGAGCAATTGAGCAATATCATTCAATTTTTTGATCTCCCTATCCAATATACACATTTTGTAGATGTTTATTTAAAACCAAACAAGTCAATTGTTGGTAAGATCTCCACTTTTTCACATATGTTGCCTCTTATTTGATATACTTTTTTTGTTGCTTTGAACAATCCTTACAATTGATGTAACTTTGGTAAGATGTGGTCGGTTTGGTTGTACATGTCATTGTCGGCACATCAACGACTTTCCACGTCGTATACCAATGAGGGAATTATGCCTCATGGATGACAGGCAAGTTGCATAGAATGTTTCTATTTATTTGAAAACAATTATTATTGATTGAGTCCATTTTTAATGTACATTTTTAATGTACATCAGCAAGAACTTATTATTTGTGCGCGTTTGGGATGGACTTATTGTGCGATATCTAACACAATGGAGACTTGCGGGGAACAAAACTATATTTTAGTCTGCGACAATCTTTGAAGAAGAATAGTCGATATGGTATGTGTGCAACTAATATGAATACATTATCATCTTATATCTTATTCTGCTCCTCATCTAATTGATACATTATTGAAAAGGTTGCTTAATGACAATGGATTGTACAAATTTCATATTTGGACCACAAGATGATAGGCTACAAGAGCTTGAAGGTAAAAAAATAAATAATGTATGCAAGTATGTATTCTTTTATAATTTAAATAATGCTCTCTTTATACAGAACTGCGCCAGGTAGTGTTGCATGATTTGAATGCAAGGAACTTTATCATGAATACCATTGACATAAGGAACGATACACTTGACAGAATGTTTCGACATTAAGCAACGTAAGCAGTTTACTAATTATTTTCGTATCTTTTTTAAATAGTAAAGATATATACAATGGATTTTTGACTAATGAATTTTTTATTTGTCTAATGAATTTTTTATTATCCTATCCAGGTTCTTTTGTTCACATGGTCTTTGGAACTTCAAAACTTGGTGGATCTGAAATAGTTGAATATTTGAAAGGCCTTGTGTATCTGTTGCTTGCAATATAGTAGGGGATATAAGATACAGTAGATGCCTAATCATTATTGGATAACTCACGTTCTGAGAGAATTTTAATGTGTTTTTGCAGTTTGAGTTGCATAAAATTACTAATATTTTTTGTACTTGCAAGTGGATTTTTGTACACAAGTTTTGGTTTTAACATGATGATTTTGCCGTTCTTCCTGTTTAACTCCAAAACTTCTTTCGTTGATCAATTGTTTTAACCCTCATCCTGTTGAGACGTATTTGCGCCCGAATGCGCTAATTGTGTGCCAGAATCCATAGCTCTGTCTACGCACAAGGATCTACTGTTGCATAGTATGTATCATTTTTATTTGGTTTTCCGTTGCAACGCACGGGCACCTTACTAGTACAGCGTACGCACCAGCAGCAACAATCTGTTGAAAGAAACAGCGCAAATAAAGTGCTCAGAGAATTCCCCCAACATTGAAAAATCACAAATTCTGGGCGGGATCGGAGTCGCCCACCCATAAACAAAGATCTTTCCGACCAAAAAAATTGGTCCTGACTGGGGAAAAGTGGAATCGGTCGACCGATCAATCAACCAACCAACCCAAGGGTTACATCCCACCAAGAACTCAAACGATAGTGGGGATGGATCTAGGATTGGCTGAGATCTCCCTCCAGCACAAGAAATCGGGGGAAGGAGGAGGAGACTACTTACTCTTACTGAGTAGGCGATGCAGTGATCTCCCTCCGCCGCGGGTGGTTAGGCTGGTCAGGATCGATCGCCTGTACAAGGGCGGCGCCTCCTTGGATGGAGGTGGCACGGGAGGGGAGGAAGGAAGCACTAGGTGATTTGGAGTCTTTGTTCTACCCAGTTGGGAGTTGCAAGCGGGGATAAAAGAGCGAGGAACAAAGGCAGGAAGGTAAAACAGCCAGAGCTGATTTTTATTAGATCATGAGTATGTACTCACGTGTGTGTGTATACACACACTCAACACCATATTTATACTTACATCTATATATAGATACGTTTAATATACACACTCAAGATCAGATAGACAGAGACTTGAGATCTCCAAAACATAAACTTAATCACTATACGCATATATATATATATATATATATATATATATATATATATACTTCCTACATGTATTATTTTTATGAGGTAGGATTTCCACCTTTCTTTATCCGAGCCACACAATCTAGATCGGATGATCCACATCGTCATTTACACCTTTGCACTGAAATACCCTTTTACACTATATATATATATATATATATATATATATATATATATACACTTAAAAATACTATTCACGTAAACAGCATTGAAAACCCCCAAAATGCATCATCTTAGGCTCAATGCCGGACGGATGAAGTGGCCACTGCCACACTCGGCCAACCGAGCAAGTGCTCGGACGCAGCCAGAGCTGATTTGGTGAATTTTTATGTCTGTTGTTACGTTGTTTTCCTTGGAAAAAAAAACGATGGATATGCTTCCCTAACTTTTCAATTACAAGCACGAGATTTCCAATTACGAGAACCAACGGACATGAAATTTCTCAATTCTCTCTGCGGCGTCTAGGATATAGATAGAGATAAGAAAATCTTTCTCTTCGTTCACTGTCATTCTGTGTCTTCGACTTTTATTGTTTTTCTTCTCTAATGCAATAGGTATAGTTTGATATATAGAAATCCGCAACGATACTACCAAACAAAGTCTATTTTAGTGAAGATTGTAAAGTTCCTAAATTCTGTGGACTCTCGCAATCTCGACCGCATTTCACAAAAACAATTATTATTCTTTTAAATTCCGTATTATTTCAAGCTAGCCGCCACGGTGAAATTGGTAGACGCGCTGCTCTTAGGAAGCAGTGCTCAAGAATGTCACCCTACCTATTCTTTTCTGTGCTACATACGCAAATAATTGCTACAAAATGCTATCAATACTGTTTGTACTAATGATCGAAAGCAAAAGGGTAGGAAATTGTGCGTTGGCATTCTTCTTGTGAATTTTTAGCGACGGGGGATCTGCCGACAGAATTTTAAAGCTTTTCTAAGTAAATAATTCAGATAGCTGAATCCCCAAAATTGGGATCGCACGTTTTACCGTAGCCTCAGTTTCCCCAGTCGATGAATTATTGGTTATTGCCATGTTTCGTGTAGTGGGCATATCTATTGGGAAACAACTAATTAGGTCCACTCATACAAACCATTTTGGTTTAGGTACCAAATCAACATAAAAGTTTCAAAAAAAAAAAGTAACGATGTAGTACATGAAGTGTTGCAGTAACGTTCGAAAGTTTAACTTCAAACTCAAAATTTGTTAGAAAAAAAGAGAAATTCACTCTGAAATAGTAAATTTTATCTTTTCCTTCTTCCTTTTTCATACTAGTTCATCCCTTTCCTTTTTCATTTATTCTGAAACAATCCTGATCAGAACTAGTTCGGTTGGTTGTTGGCTTGATTGTCGAAGTAGGGGTACAATTGGGCCAGATTTGGCTAGATTTGCTCATACCGTATCTTAACCTATATTATTTTTGATTCAGGATCGGATACAGTAAGATCGGATACGAATACGAATTCAGAGTGTCAAACATGGTACCGTCGGGAGGATACACGATGATTTCAGATCGAAAATGGATAATATAAACGGATAGTACGCGCATACAGAAAGGAACATACGCTAAACCATACCACAATCACTTCAAACCTTAAACTATTAGACATAAGTACATAATAATGGCCACAACTATCACACGACACAAGTTTGACATGACATAATACCATATCCTAACATATAAACGGATAATATGGACGGATAGTAACCATATCCTAACGTATAAACGGATAATTGCTATTTGCGCTGATGTGAGAGTTTGTTATATTAATAATTTAGTGCCTATCACCGGATAGATTTTGTCTTCGCATATTTATGTATACATGTGCATGTGTGTATAAATATATTTTCATACATGGGTGTATATATATTTATATACATATATGGATTACTAAAATTTCTTTTGTCTTTCCCTTTTCTCTTCCTTTTCAATTTTCTTTCTCTTTTCCTTCTCCTTTTCTCTCGTTTTTCCCTCCTTTGGAACGGCCCAATGAGCCTTGGCCCACACCGGCCCATGCTCCTTCCCCTGCTTGCCTCTCTCTCTCTCATCGCCTCTCCTTCACTCCCTCGTTCTCCCACTGACAACGCCACCTCCATCTTTCTTTCTTTGGCCTCTAGCCACCCCAGCAAGGCATCTCCCAATGCTCTCCCTCTCCCATCGCCGCGCACTACTACTCACTCCTCGAGTTGTCATTCTCCCCAGCAAAGCACCACCGGCTTCCACGACAACCATGATAGGCTACTGCTACTTAGATCCACCCCCAGCGCCACCGTTCCTAGCTCCTGGTCACCGCCCACTCTAGGGGCATGTTCTTTTCAGCTTCTCAAAACGGCTTTTGGCTTTTGCTACAGTACCTAACTTTCAAATGTAGTATTTTTTAAGATGAAGTCTACAAGTTATTTATAGTACACGTTAAAAGCCCAACATCTGTACCATCCAAAATCGCAAGCGAGTATTTCTCTCTGTAATCTCTGTCACAAACAACTAAAATTCAAAAATTTCAGCCAAAAGCTATAAGCCGCAGCCAAAAAGAACATGCCTCCCTTCGCCCAGGTTGCCTCCGCTCGACCGTCGTGTCGCCATCGCTCCTACATGCCGTCCCCCTCCTCGGTTCCCATCTCGGCCCCCTCACCGGCCAGACCTACCATGTCAAAGGAGATCTCCACCGCCCACTGCCAAGATTTGAATCCCCCTCACGCTCTAGTTGTAGGTGCCAAGGTGAGGGCAGGAGGCAACCATGGTGTTGCTGATGACGACGTCCAAGGGGGCATGGGGCTACCCGCTTCGCTCCACCGCTCTTCGGCCCGTACCTCCACCGCATCATCGAGGTTGGTGTTGGCCTCCTCCTCCTCCTCATAATCCACATATATTCCACTTGATCTCTTCCCTCTGCCTATGGTGCTGATTTGACTTATGAGTTCGGGTGGTTGGTTGGCACTAGAGTCTAAATACAACACAACAATGCGCTTTAGCTACTTCGATTTGTGGCCTGGTGTGACGAGAACCTCGCACAGCATCGAGGTGGGGGCTCCCAGCCACAGGGGGCGAAGGCAGCTCCCGGCAAGGGCGTGTTCTGTGTGGTGGCAATGTCGATGCACCTGTGCATGCATTGTGCCTGATATCTGGTCAGATATTATCCAATTTACCACTCATCAACGCTATTCGGTCGAATTTTAGCTCTTCCAATTTAATTACTAAATCTGAGAATAATTATCTAGTATCGATACTAAATCTCAATCTTGGATATTGAATTGCCTTCCCGAATTCGGTACCGGATCATTTAAGATTAACCCATACCATTTGCAACCCTAGTCGAAGGCCAGGTTGTGGGTTCAAGTATTGTGTCCTCAATCTTTTCTGCATTTCTTTTTCATTTTACATTTGTAAAGCTTATTACAAAGTAACTAACGATGGTAAATGGATCACAAAATTTTATAATTTTGGGAGATTATTTGTTTTAGCCACTAGTTGAGGCACTCATCTCATTTTTGTCATTTTACACTGTTTGGGCCCACATGTCAATGGGACAAACCCAGTGGTAGAAACAAAATACAAATGGCCAAAGTGATATGCATGCCCCAACTAGTGACAAAAACAAAGTTTTCCCAATTTTATATGTTAAGTGTTGTAGTGTATTTAGACTGATTATGTTTCCATGGATTGAGAGAGCTATCTGCACATGGGTCTTAGCAATGCTTAGAGTGTGTTACAGTTGAGTATCCCTGCAACACATGCCATGCTGCTAAGTGTGCATTACAATAGATTGGTTCCATTGTAGTGTCATCCCATATACCCTCTGTCGATCCCAAAAACTAATCCCGAATCATATGTGTTTACTTGCTAGTCCCATGATCAGTAACTAGCACACACATATACATTGTTGCGTCACATCCATAAACGATTAAATAGAATAGAGTAGCACATAATAATAAGTAGTCATACATAAGTCTATAAGACCAAACTTTTCACATAGGGGCTGACTGGCCAAAAGTTCAAATAGAGAGTACATACAGTGGAAATAAATGGTAAATGAATGATAACAGCCCAAGTGATTTGCCTTATTCTCACATGCAACCGATTGGGGTTAACACCTAGTAATTGGTGTTGTCGTCACCAAATCCCATGGTATAAAAGTAGTCAATCGAGGGATCTTATTTCTCTTGATTTGATAGTGCTCAAAAAGCAACCGCGAGTACAAAATGTACTCCGCAAGACTTACATCACATGCTAACTACATGATTGGATTTGTGAAAGAAAAGCTATTCTATTTTGTTTTATTGCTCAAAGCAAATTTTGCTTTTACAACAAAAATAGTAGATTACAAGAGACATTGTAAAGCAATAAGTAAAAACAAGATTGTAATAGTTGAAAGTAAACATAATTAAATGTATCATAACTACATAGTGAAGGTCCCCAATACCTACACCAAACAACCTCTCAAACATGGATTCTACCCATTTATACCAAGCCCAATGCTTTTCAAGTATGGGTCCCATATGTCCAAACCATTTTGAAACCAGAAAATCTAACCTTGTATGGTATCGCTAAGCAATTTCCATAACGATTTAATATTCTGAAACCAACCCTCCTAAGGATCCATCGGCGAATTTGGAAAAATAACTAAGGAAAATGGAATTGAGGGAGGAAAAGGGGAAGTTCATTTTGATCTATTGACCAAGCCGGCCATGGTGGGGTTTGGGCTAGGCTTTTTAAGGAGAGGAAGGGGTAAAGGGAGAGAATCCCTAGCCACCTCTCCCACCCACATAGCCATCGCCCCTGCTACACCAGCCTACCACTCGCTGCTACAGCCTTGCTATGCATCACTGTAGCCCTGCTGCACGATGACGTGCCGCCCATGTAGTGCCACTGCCATGCGCCCTGCCATCACTGGCTACTAGTGTGTTGCTGCTGTGCGTAGGTTAGGAGAAGGAGAAGGGAAGGAGAGGAAAGAAGAAGAAGAAGAAGAAGAAGGGGGGAGCTAGTGAGGAGAAGGAGAAGAAAGGAAAGAGGAGGAGAGAAGGAAGAATTCCACGTGCACACCAGTTTCTGTTGTTCCAGCGAATCATCGGGTTGTAGGTACAATGGTCTAGACTTGTTTTCTTGTTTTAGACCATGGTAGATTGGTTTTGTGGTCATGATAGTTCTGGTTAGGAAGGAAGGGATGTGTTAGAGATGAGTTATGGGTACTGTCGCTCATTAAGATTACTGTTGTCTTGTGTGCGAGTTTTAGGGTAGCTAAGTCATGATTCATAACTTTGGCATAATAATAAAGTTGTATAAAATCAATTAAGTTTTACATAGAATGCAATAATATAGGATTTGGTTGAGTAGTTTAGAATTTATGGTTTTGGAAATACTACTGTCCAGAAATTGGTCGTTGCTGGATGCGGTCGTGGAAAACTGCAATTTGGGCCTAGTAGGTGGCCAAACTAAATTATGAGCATTTCTAAAGAAAGGTATATAACTTTATTTATATTTGATAAGTTGTATGGTTTTCTATGTTTGGACGGGTCAGTTAATAGATATGAAATTGTTAAACCTATTGTTCAGTAAGATAACAGAACAGTCTTTGAGATTAAAAAAGAATGGTTAAATGGATTAATCAAGGTTTATCACCAACTAATAAAGTGTAGAACATTTTGTGTAGTTTCCATAGAATATATGGTTTTCCATGTTAGGGCTTTGGAGTTGAGAGTTATGGTATTTTTCTTTACTAGGGTAGCAGGGGACAGTCTGGTAAAGGGGGAATTGTTGAATCCGAAAGCATGTATGAGTGATGTTGTTTATTTGATATTTATGGACTATTGTGGCTTGTTGTTGAGATTGGATATTTACTATAGACGAAGTAAATTTAAGGGTTGGTGCCGACTTCATATCAATCCATCTCTTGTGGTTAAAAAAGGTAAGTACATGGTAAAATAGTAACATGGGTTGTTTGTTATTGTTGTTTTATGTTAATAAAGTATTTAATGTATTGGTGTGCATGTTTGATTATCATGTCTATGTTAGTAGTTTGTGAAAGATATTTTAATTTGGGAAGGAAAGGGTTGGTGGTGACATTCTAGGCTCATGTCAGGCCGAGGTGTTACAGAGTAGGAACACAGCTATTTGAATAAATTGAGATCTCACTCTATAGAGGATGTACAATTTTATCTACAAGAGATAATTAGCTCATGATGTCGCCATTACACGCTTCCTTAGGCATACGACTAAGTTATTATCACGAGGCCTTTACAACGCATCATCCCAACCTGATTATGCCCACTAAGGTTTTACCACCGAAGGGCATCACCACGTAGTCAGAATCCCCCTCCGATGTGTGGGAATAAAATTTCATCACTAACACCCACATTCATCTCAATGGTGAAACCAAAGTTGAGACATTGCAAATTACTTAGCCAGTCTATCCCATTCTGGAATATGTGGTTGTACAAAAATGCTTGGGTCAATGGCACTAATGTTCGGTCCTTAATCGACTCAAGTGAGACTACCACAAACCCAGATCTTGGTCTCTAAAAAACACTCACCTAAGTATAAGTCATCTTTCTTTTTTAGTTTTATATCAAATTAATTCAGAGGTACTCCTCAATCCAAAATATGCTATAAAGTTTCCTAAGAGTTTATAGAATTGGTCAAGATATTTTCTTATCAATTTGTATAAGATTTTCAATGCGCAAGGCTAAGAATTTTGCTAACAAAATCATTAAATATCATTAAAATATATCCTAAACTAGTGGGTAAATATTGCTAGGGTGACAATGGCTAGTGATATTCAAGTCTAAAGAATATTTCGTTGTGATATAGGACATAACTAATTTCCTAAGCATAAATATATCAATTTACTCAACATAAGCATGTAGAAATACTTGTAATAAAAACAACATAGCATTTGAAAAATAGGAGCAACATGATCAAAGGGGGTTTGCTTGCCTTGTTGTTGAACATTTGCTTCTTCTTCTGGACTAACTTCAAAACTTTTCGGCATGTCGGTATATAACGAGAAAGCTACAAAAGACAAATAACACCAAATAAATTCAAACAATGATAAAATTCAAATATTTTTCCATATTATGAAAGCTCATGATTTCATAAAAAAATTAGAAATAAGTTTTACTCAATTTGGAGTTCATATACAAAACCTCCGGGAAGTGACGGGCGACTGGAGAGGTAGACGGAATCGGCAGCATGGTGGAGGAAAACGGTGAGGATCCTCGGCCGTGCAATGACATCAGTGAAGGAGGCAAATGTAACATAACAGCCCAAATTCGAGTCCAATTTAAAATTTCATGAATGTCATGAAGTTTTAAAACTTTTTTATTGCAATTCAAGAATGTTTGAAAGCTTTTCCTTGAAGTTAAGTTCTAACACAATATTCCTTGGCTTCAAAACCAAATTTCAAAAATTCATTTGTATGCTTTCCAAAAATCTCCTGAAATCCCTATGTGGAAATCATTCCTAGATTTTAAAACTTAAAATGAAATCAAATCTCATGCTAAAAATTTAAATTCAAATTCAAACCAAATTTGTGAGTTTGCAAAATTCAAAAATCCAAGTAAGTGCAAAATCAAAATATTTCCCTAGAGGTCCATTAAGTTTCAAAACCATTCCAAAATTTAAACAAATTCAACTAAAACTATATTAGGAAATAAAATTTCAAACCCTAAGATATGAATTCCCTTCTCCTGGGCCAAAACCTTGCCCAAGCCATCCTAGCCATCGTAGTTTCTTTCGACCGACTGACCCCACCTGTTAATAACCAAACACTATTCTTCTTCTCAAAGCTTTTCTCCCTCCCATGCGTTTTCTCTCTCACACACAAGCCCTCTTTCTCTGTGCAAGACAATAAGCACTACCAGCATGAACACAATGCCGCCGTGTGTTTATCAAGGCTAGACCATCCCATCACACCTAGTTTCGTGTACCGCACCACTGTAGCTTAAGCAAACACGCCGGTTTCACGTGCTGCTCGCCCCGCTTGACCTTGTCTCCTTCCACCTCCCTCTCCTTCCTATAAATTGTGCCTAATGCTTCCCCTTACCCTATCTAGCCTTCTGCAACATGCCCTAGCCCCTTCTCCCCCTCCAGCTTGAACCAAGCTCAAGGACCTCCACCCTACATTCCGGCCAACTCGGTACACTTTTCTACAAACTATCTGCGCCATGACTTGTCCCACACCCCTAACATCATTTCCCCTCATTCAATTCTAGGTTCCTTCCACAAAAATGAGTCGCTGTCTTCTTCCTCAACTCTGGCCAAACTCATCGTCGCTAGTGCCATTTCTCACCTAGTAAGTTTCCCTTCGATTCCTCCCTACCAAAGCATGCTTGCGCACCTTCTTGGCTCCCTGAAGTATCAATTTGAGCCCACCTCCGCCCCAGGTTGCTACCACCGCTGGTCTCATTGTGCACACCCCAGGCTCACACTGTCAGCCTGCCTTGGCATCGCCCTACCGCCACCAACCGTGTCGACGAGTTCCCTGTACCTTCCTCCAGCTCGTGCTCCCTTCCTTTCCTCCACCACCCTCATGGCTATCGCTGTCCCATTCCCTCACCACGCTTGACCGTTGTGCACCGTTGCCAACTCACCCCTACTCTGCCTCAGCCCGTGCTATCTCTTCCCTTAGCATCTACTCCATTTGTGACATCCTGAAATTTTATTTCAATTCAATTAGAATTTATTGGATTTTACTGGAATTTAGTTTCTCTTTTTTATTTTAGCCTAAAGTACGATCAATGGCAAACTAGATTTAATTATGGTCAAATCAAGTTGACTTTATTTTTATTGAGTTCCTTGTGAATTCTAGAATTTTTTGGATTTATTTAGAGTTTTTTGCAATTTTTTAAGTTTTTATTTTATTTTTGGGCATTTTCAAAAAATAAAAGTATTTAAAAATTCTCCACCCATCTTGGGCCGACACGTGGCTGATACGGATCTTCTCCCGTCACCATTCGGTCATATCTCCCACGCCCGGTCCCGCTGCCCCCTCTCTCCTCTCTTTGTCATGCGGGCCCTACCCATCAGCCGTCGCCCTCTCTCTCTCCTCCCATCTCTCTCTTTGGCTGGTGGCCCATCCCTCCTCCTACCTCCCATCATCACCCGCTTGCCCTCTCGCGCCGCTACCTTGGCCATTGGTCAGCCACCCTACCCACTACCTTTTCTACCCCGCTCGGCCACCGCCTAACTCCCCTTTCCCCTTGCGCACTCCACTCGCGCACTTCCCCTTTCCCCTACACCAGCCACCCCTATCTCCCCGCAATAGCTGCCCCACAGCCATTACCGCATGGGTGGTTAGCTCATCGAAGTGCCACTCATCTCTCCTCCACGCCTAATTTCCCTACCTGAAGCTTTAGCTCCCTCAATGCCACCCCTCTCTCCTCCACGCCGGTTGAATCGAGGGTGCCTAATCTTCATGATCTCTCTTGAACGGCAAATATGTGGCTAACCTAAAATCCCGTGGATTCTAATGAATGGAAGCAACAATTGTCTATCTCGATTACAAACTCCCATGTACCATAATTCAACTAGCAACATGCTCTGGATCTCTATCTTCTCACCACACCAAGGAAGACAACTTTGCTGGTTCGCAAGGAACAACAAGAATACTGGTAACCGGTAATTTGGTGAAACACTAACTTATCAGCTTTTCAACTCCCATGGCAGCACATGGCATAAACCAAAGAGCAAAAAATTGCTTTGACTTAAAATTAACATTCAAGGGTTACAAGAGATGATGTTCAAGGCTTTATACCCTTGTACAAGCTTAGCTAGACTCAAAGTAGGGAAACAATTGGAATCCTATTCTAATTCCCAATTTAAACCGAAAGCAATCAGAAGTGGCTAGCTGGTTATGTTGGTTTGGGTGCCCATGAGGTGGGCTCCATGTGGTGGCTAGCCCATGAGGGTGGCACACAACTCTCTTGACAACAGCCCAACTTCTCTTGCGGCCTAACTATTCATTTTTCAGTCTTTTTGAAGCTTCAGCATCGCCATCACCTCAAAACTAAACCAAAATGAATACTAAAAACCAAAATAATCTTAATATATCTTATTATAGATACAAATCAACCCATGACATATGGAACTTGGTCAAAAACTCAAACCAACTCAGAATTGAAGACTGGACACAATAGAGCTTCTGAATCGTAGTCTTCTCCAATCTTCAATTTAAAGTTTTGAAAACTTGATTACAACATCTTGGTGGTATTTTTCACTGATATAAGTGAAGTGTCATCGCCTCCTCCTTTTAGACCTTCTCTTAGTGCGCCCGTCTCCCTCACCTCTCGCTTGTTAGTACCAAATTATTGCTCTCCTAATAACCTGAGAATACATAAAGTGGAAGCATTAGGTATGTATATTTAAGTCATCTTTAAGAAATAGTTTGTATGAGAAGCAATGCACAAAAAATATTTAAAATAGAAGATTGAACATGGAGCAATTCCTAGCTAGGCCCCTTTGGTCTTAGACTGTTATGTAAGCAAAACTCATGCATAGGATAAGGAGGTCTTAGACTATTAATTCTTCAGTAGACACTGTAATGTGGATTAACATACAAAAATTATGCACGTACCGATGGAATATAATTTCAGTTAAACCAACTACGTCAGAAATGAAGATTGGATTGTAACCTAAATAGCAACCATTGTTTAAATCATGCTCATATCAATTTATAATAAAAACAAGTAATAATGTTGGGTTGTGATTTTATGAATCAAGACGTAAACATTAGCCTTAAAAATGTTTGAAGACACATCTAGAATATTGATGTCTTGTAAGTAAGCATATACAAAAATGCCAACCATTATCATGAGCATGTCAAGCTAAATATCTTATGGTTATGGCCCTTGCACATAAGTGGTGACCAAAACAAAGAAATGAGTCCTTGGTATCTAAATTATAATTAATTTGTGCTAAGAGGTTAATTAAAGCTAATCCTACCGTGTGTAGAACCCACACCCTAATCCCTAAATAATGATATTTGATAAATATTACTGGTACCTTGGGTAGACTCTCGTATCTATTCATACATCTCACCTAATGCATGGAACATTCTTAATAATTATGAAATAATAAAATAAATCAACTTAGATCAAGCAATAATCTGGTCATCTATGCTTAACCACCTTCAAACTAGAGTGAAATATTCTCATGATATTCCTTCATCGTCATTGATTGTTCTTTGATATTTTCTCATTAGATTTTCTTTCTGCCATTTCCCTTCGCTCAAACTTCGATGACTCTGCTACACCCCATACACAATAAAACTATATCTCATATCATCAACTTAACCCAAAGAACACATAATTGAGTTTGTTCATATTTATTTGGATTTTTGAATTAATTTGAATTTTATTTGGAATTTATTTACATTGTGTTGAATTTGGATGTTTGCACATTTATAGAACACGATGCTGCAGATAACCCTGTTGCTATCAATCAAGATTGAATGCTATCCATAGCTAAGCAAGGCAAGTCCTTATAATTGATCTTGTTGAACCTAGTTTTTAAATGCAAGTATTTTACTTTCAAAGAAAAGTGCATGCATATTATTGTTATTTACATAAATGTTATATTAAATGTTGATTACCTAACTACACCATGCAATTGATACCTATTATGTCCCCTTCTTTGATTGTTGATAATATCCTTCCCATGTTGCCCTAGGATACTTATAATAGTAATAACTCCACCTTTGGTTAAACCTTACTAGATTATTGTTGTGCTTAGAAATGCTCTAGTGGTGAAATTGAATACAACACGAACATTGAAGGGATTGCACATGTCATTTTTGGATGGGTCGTGTAGGTATTGCACATGTCCTTTCTTGAATAGTTGTGTAAGGACTACACAGGCTTTGGGTTTATGGTTAGTCTTGCTTGAGTCATTTAAGGACCGAATTTTAGTGCTCATCTTTTTTACACTCAAATCTTACAACCACAAGTCTAGTTATGGGATGGACCTAGCTAACTAACTTGTTGGGAATGGCCCGTAACAATCACTACCAATGTACATTACAGCAACATGAAGGGCGAGTGACTCCCAAACAATGGTGCTCCCTCAGCACAGAGGATTTACACCTCCAGAGTGTGGGTAAACCATCGAAACTAAGCATCATAAAGGCATTGTTATGATTTTCTTAGTCGCAAGCTTACCGAAGCATGTAATGGCCAATATTTTGAGTTAATCATATCTTATGGGTAAAGTTGTAGAACCTCTAGAGAGTGTGAAAATCTGTTCAATAGTTGTGCCCCTAGATGTGGACAAAGTGTATAAAGGTCATACTTATGTAGTTTTCACAAATTGGTTACTGGTGATTATGGATATGGTATTATGGTTTGGAAAACAGAATTCATTCGGTGATCTTGAAAATCTAGTATCTTCGTATGGACAGGGACAGCGGAAGCAAATGGATCTCTCTCATGATAAACTTGACCTAAACTAGACATTTGATTTTAGTTAAAAATGGTTAGGTCATATGTTTGGAAACTAGCTACACTATAATATTTGACAAACTATCTTTATGCTAAAAGAAATATAAGACCTCCCCTTGGTTAAACCTTGCATGTAGAGGTATATATATGCACTTGCATTCTAATATAAGGACTTATTGAGTACTGTTGTACTCATTGTTGCTCAACTATATGAATTCAGTGCTTAAGAAGTGATCTACCGATGATCAAGTGTCACCATCTATCGAAGGTTGAAGACAACACCAAGTGCTAGGTCGCATACCCCAGTCAATTGCTGTGGGTATATTCTGAGGGACCCCACTACTATGTGTCATTTTTGCTACAAGACTTCATTCAGATTTGGCCTCCCTAGCCTATGTTGTAAGACCTTAGCCATTTGGCATGTTTACGCTTATCACTACAATGCCTTTTATTTATTACACCTGTATGGACATGATATTTGCCAATGTTATATTGTGTAAGCTAACTACTGATTCAGGGGCCAACTCAGAATACACAGGAGATTCAGATTGTCAAATCAAGGTCACTATAGCAAAAAGGAGTGAAGATTGAGAGGGGAAAGGGCTTCTGGGGTGGTCGTGACACAAGGGAAGGTGGCTTAGGGACCAATGTTCATTAGAGGTGAGCCGATGACATGCAAGTGTGGCGGTGCAAAACAGAGCATCAACGGTAATGACATAAAAGATGAGTGGATGCTAACGCAAAGAGTACAGTAGGGGTGTAAGTGGGCTGGGTTTGTTCGTCACCCCATCATCAGTGCAAGCATGCAGCATCCTCCTGCACCGTCGCCCCATTGTCGGTGCAGGCATGATGCCGCCTCCTTTTCCATCACCACCATCGTCGTTGCATCCATCTCCTCTGTCGTCTCTTGCTCCACCATCGCCCCCCTAGGTGTCGGTAGTGTGGCCTCCTCCACCGTCTCCCTTGTTTGTTGTATTCTAAGTGTGTATTCCATTCTTTTGGATTTAGAACTTGATCAGAACTCTAAGGTTCTTGGGTTCTTGTGTGCTCTGATTTGTTGATCAATTATAAGATTTGGTGAACTAATTAATCTCTTCCAACTAGTTCAATAATATCTGGCCAATTAATGATATTCTTATATAATAATTGCCTTTGTGGGAGGAATGGCTTATCAAATGATGGCATGAGTTGGGCCTTTCGAACCATCTACTTCCTCATGATCTTGATCTCACATTCCTCCATCACCTGCATGTAGTAATTTCACATTAAAAATCTCTTTGCTAAACATAATCTAAACACTTAAGAAAACATGCACTACTACAGAAATCATCATCACAGATGATTCAAAAATGTCATCACAGATCATTTTATGAACTGTCTGAATTTATGGGTCAGTGATAATCGAAGGTTATAACAGACGGTTTATGAGCCGTCTGTGATAAATATAATACAAACGGTTTGTAACTAGAACCGTCTGTGAAAAACACTATCACAGACGGTTCTAACAAAAAACCATCTGTGATACTCATATATCACAGAAGGTTCTATATATAGAACCATCTGTGATGGCATAGTATCATAGACGGTTTTTAGTTAAAAAAACGTCTGTGATTATCAGCTATCACAGACGGTTTTTTCTTAAAAGCCGTATGTGATATTCTTTTCTATCCCTAAATCTATTTCTGTTTATTGGCTAGCCTCAAAAAATGCTAGCTGTCAGACCCGGATTTTATCAACCCGAATCCCTGTGATTTAAATGCACTATTCCCTGGATCAGTACATAGTGCTCACAGATAACACTGGATCAATTCATACACGATACAAATTTATTACAATACTGGGGGTACAGTAGTCCATACACTAGGCCGTCAGGCCAAAAGTTCATTACAACAAAAGGTCAACAAAAGACAGCGGAAAGACAATAAAATAGGAAGGTGCATTTCCCCACAGGCAGCGACTAGGGATAGCCCAAGTGAATTCAACATTTAGTCGAGGCGACCGTAGAGGAATTTACTTGTTATCTAGAATGGTCGGCTGATCTGTGAGGGAAGGAGGACCCTAAAGCTAACTATCGTCGTTGCCTCCTTCATTTCCTTGGTCCTGCTCTTCATAGTAGTCGTAATGACCCTGCTGCTCCAGTTCTGGAAGGGGGTTGAGAGCGAGAGTTTACAAATTTCAAGCAAAACTCCAAATCGGAACTAACAGAAAGATCTTCAATTTACAAAAATTTAGAAACAAGTTTCGCTTAAATCGGAGTTGCGGTGAGCGAATACGAGCCTTTTAAAGTTTAAAACCAGGGAAAATCCCAAAAATAACAGTGGAGAGAGGGCTCTTTCTCTAACGTGTGGGTTCCACGGGTTTTTATTAGTTTTTATTAATATCTCATATTTTAAATGGGTGAGGGTATGACATGTGGGGCCCACGGAATAATAAATTTCAGAAAACCGGTTTTAATACCAGAGGCTAACATGTGGGTCCCGACACACTTATTAGTACAGTGGGGTCCACCAGTCAGTGACTCCATGGTTTAAATCTGGTTTTAAATAAAAAGGGGTGGGGCCCAGTTGTCAGCCACTCATTTAATTAAACGGTTATGGGGCCCACTAGTCAGTGAAGCATTAGCCAATAATTAAGACTAAAATTAATTACACTCATTAGCACTTTAATGAAGATCTTGCTAATTAAATCGGTCGGAAGGACGGGCAGTGGCTCGGCCAAGCAGGCGGTGGCGCGAGTGGCCTGCTGGCAGTGAGGGGAGGACCGGGGTGGGTGGCACAATCACAAAACGGCCCTCTGGAGCTTAGACACACCATTGGCCGGGGCGATGCGCCCTCACACGGCGCAGAACCTTGTCGGCGGCGAGCTTGGCGGCGACGGAATAGGGAGAAAGAGGCGACGGCGAAAACAGCAACGAAAACCCAATTAGAAGCTAGGAGAGCTTCTTGCAAACAATAGAAGCTCACCGGTGGGGGCAATCGAGCTCGAGGTGGCCGGGGTTATGCTAGAGTTGACGGTGGGCGGTGGTGGAAAGGGGGCGACCGGTGCTGGGGAAGACGAGCGTAGGGAACTTCCAATTAGAGCCAGGGTCGGGTTCAGCAACCTGAGGTGATGCTCCGACAGGTTGGAATTAAGCCAAGGAGGTCAGAGTTGGCGGCGACGATGATCGGCCGGAGTTCGGGAAGAAGAACAATCCAGCGAGCTGCAAGGCACAAGGGCTCGATTAGACCCTAGGGAAGCACGAGAAGGATTTAATGAACAAGGTGAGAGAGTCGCGAGGGCTTGTGGAGGTCCGAGGAGGCCTGGCGCCGGAGATGGCCGAGGAGCTTCGGGCGGCGGCAAGAAAGCGGGGAGAAAATTAAGCTTTGGAGAAGAAGGGAGTGAGGGGAGGTGTGTATGTGCGGGGTCAGCTGCAAAGAGGCTAAATGCCGCAATTTATAGCTCGAGGGGAGGAAGTGGAGGGCGTTGGCGTATTCACTCGTAGTGAAGAGGGGGCGGCAGCGCTCGAATGAAACGGTTATGGGGCCCACTAGTCAGTGAAATGTTAGCCAATAATTAAGACTAAGATTAATTACACTCATTAGCACTTTAATGAAGATCTTGCTAATTAAATCGGTCGGAAGGACGGGCGGTGACTCGGCCGAGCAGGCTGTGGCGCGAGTGGCCTGCCGGCGGCGAGGGGAGGACCGAGGTGGGTGGCACAATCACAAAACGGCCCTCTGGAGCTCAGACACACCATTGGCCAGGGCGGTGTGGCGACATAGACGCGACGGAGAAGCCGGGCGGCGAGGTTAGAAGGGGAGGGATGAATAGCCTGGCGCGGAGGGTGTACGGGGCCACGACGGGGTTGCCACAGGGAAGGCTAGAGCCAGAGTAGGGAGGAGGGGCGGGGAAGTGACGGAGGCGAGGCCAGTGAATGCGCGCGCACGGGAAGGAGAAAAACAAGGGGTGCGCTGGAGTGGTTTCGGCCAGCGCCGATAGAGAGAGAAAGAGCAGAGGGAGGAAGAAAGGAGGGGTGCACGCTCGGGTGGGCCGGCTGAGCCGATGGGCCTTGCTGGGCTTGCCCGAGGGAGAGAAGGAGTTTTTCATTTTTTAAAACTTTTCCCAGTTCCTTGCCTTTCTTTTGAGATTTTTGTAAAGAGCAAGAAAGGGAATTTTAGGAAAAACTTAAAATCCAAAGATCTTCAAATACAACCTAAGAATGCCTCAAAGATTTCACAACGAAATTCCAATTTAAACACAAGTTAAAGAAAATAACAAAAACAAAAAATGGGATGTTACAAATCCCTATCCCCTTAAACAAAATCTCGACCCCGAGATTTGGCTAGGCTAGAAACAGATGGGGAACACGGCTCTAAGTTGATCTTCGCTCTCCCAAGTGGCTTCTTGCTCTGTGTGGTTGCTCTATTGTACCTTGTAGAAGCGAAAGGTCTTGCGTCTCGTTTGCTTTTCCATCGTGTCGAGAATCTTGACTGGATGCTCTGGGTATGTGAGATCTTGCTGAAGTTCAAGGGTTTCCAAGGGTGCTTGCTCTTCTGGAACACGAAGACACTTCTTGAGTTGAGAGACGTGAAAAACATCATGCACTCCTGCCAAGCTTGAAGACAGCTCTAGCTTATAGGCGACTTCTCCGCACTTAGCCAGGATAGGAAAAGGGCCTATAAATCGGGGTGCCAACTTTCCTTTCACTTTGAACCGTCGCACTCCTCGAAAGGGAGAAACTTTGAGGTAGACATGGTCTCCGACTTGGAAGGTAAGCTCACGTCATCGATTGTCGACATAGCTCTTTTGCCGCGACTGGGCAGCCTGCATACGATCCCTAATTAATTTGACTTTTTCCTATGCCTATTTCAAAGTATCCAGCCCAAAGGTATGTCCTTCACCAGTTTCTGACCAGTGCAATGGGGTTCTACACTTTCGGCCATATAGAGCCTCAAAAGGTGACATCTAGAGACTGGATTGATAACTGTTGTTGTAGGAGAACTCCGCATAGGGCAAATTTTTCTCCCAGTCCAAAGTTGATTCTAAAGCACAAGCTCGAAGCATATCTTCGAGGACTTGGTTAATCCTTTCAGTTTACCCATCTGTTTGAGGATGATAAGCAGTGCTAAAACTCAAATGAGTACCAAGGGCATTATGCAAACTACGCCAAAAGTGCGAGGTAAATTGAGATCCTCGATCTGAGATTATCCTCTTGGGTACTCCATGTGAACACACAATACGGGCCATATACAATTCTGCTAGCTTGTCTCCCTTGTAGGTGGTCTTTACCGGAATGAAATGAGCCACCTTTGTCAATCGGTCCACTATGACCCATATAGAATCATAGCATGTTCTGGTATGAGGGAGTCTAGTTATAAAGTCCATGCCGACCTCTTCCCATTTCCATTGGGGAACCTGCAAAGGTTGGAGTAGTCCGACGGGCTTTTGATGTTCTGCTTTAACACGTTGGCATGTATCACAACAAGCTACATACTCTGCAATGTCCCGCTTCATACAAGGCCACCAATACAATGCTTTTAGGTCTTGGTACATCTTTGTGCTACCATGATGCAAAGCATAGGCTGAGCAGTGTGCTTCTTTAAGTATCAGTTCCTTAAGCTCTTTTTGGTGGGGAACAACAAGTCGCTTGTCAAACCGTAGAATCCCTTGCGAATCTTTCATCACTTTCGGTGCTTTTCCCTTATTCATCAGTTGCTCAAGCTTCTGAATTCCAGGGCGTCCTTTTTGAGCTGCCTTAATCTGCTCTTCTAGTGTGGGGTGTACCTCTGAGGTAGCTAGGGTACCTTGTTCCACAATTTCCAAATGGAGAGAGGCCATTTCTTCACATATCTCAGGTGAAATTTCTTGGGCCATAGTGTGATTACATTTAGGCTTTCGACTTAGGGCATTAGCCACTACATTGGCTTTGCCTAGGTGATAATGAATTTCCAGGTCATAATCTTTGATTAGTTCCAACCACCTTCTTTGTCTGAGGTTCAAATCAGTTTGGGTGAATATATACTTGAGACTTTTTTGATCCGTGTATATATTGCAATGGTTCCCAATTAGGTAGTGTCGCCAAAATTTTAATGCGTGCACTACAGCTGCTAGTTCCATGTCATGGGTGGGGTAATTGTCCTCATGAGGCCGAAGCTGTCTGGAGGCATAGGACACAACTTTCCCATCTTGCATAAGTACACATCCCAAACCTTGTCGAGAGGCATCACAATATACTTCAAAGTCTTTATGAATATCTGGTAAAACTAAAACTGGAGTTGTGGTAAGTTTTGTTTTCAATTCTTGGAAACTTCTCTCGCAATCGTGTGTCCATTCAAACTTCTTTTCCTTTTTAAGAGTTGAGTCATGGGTCTGGATATCTTGGAGAAATTTTCTATAAAGCGCCTGTAGTATCATGCTAATCCAAGGAAACTACGCACTTCGATAACAGAGGTTGGCTGCTTCCATTCTAGAATAGTGTCCACCTTGGAAGGGTTGATTGCTACACCTCCCAAAGAAATAACATGTCCTAGAAAACTGATTTCTTGCAACCAAAAGGCGTACTTGCTATACTTTGCATATAGCTGATGTTCCCGGAGCGTCTCTAGGACTGCTCGCAAATGTGTAGCATGCTCATCTGGCGTCTTGGAATACACCAGAATATCATCAATAAATACCACCAAAAATTTGTCCAAGTATTTCATGAATACTTGATTCATAAGGTTCATGAAATATGCAGGAGCATTGGTGAGTCCAAAGGACATCACCGTATACTCAAATAATCCATATCTGGTGGTAAAAGCTGTCTTTGGGATATCTTCAGGTCTGATCTTTACTTGGTGATAGCTTGATTTTAGGTTTATTTTAGAAAATATGGTGGCTCCTGCGAGCTGGTCAAATAGGTTATCTATCCTTGGCAAAGGATATTTATTTTTGATGGTCACCTCATTAAGGGAACGGTAATCCACACATAGCTTTGCGGTGCCATCTTTCTTTCTAACAAAGAGCACAGGTGAACCCCAAGGAGATGAACTAGGTCGGATGTACCCCATTTCCTGTAATTCTTCCAGTTGTTGCTTCAATTCTTTGAGCTCGTCTACTGGCATTCTATAGGATCTTTTGGCGATTGGGGCAGTCCCTGGCTTTAAATTAATTACAAACTCCACCTCCCTATCTGGAGGCATTCCAGGTAACTCTTCGGGAAAAACATCGGAGTATTCTTGTACCACCACCATATTTTCCAAAGATACATCCTTAAGATGGTGGATCAAGGGTTTAGAAGAGGAACTGTTTACTCTAATTTGTATTTTCGTCCCTTGTTCCTTGGTTAGCACCACTTTTCTGTTTGCACAGTCTATTATCCCTTGATATTTGGCTAACCAATCCATTCCTAAAATAACATCCAAGGTTTGGGCTGGCAGTACTAGAAGATTGGCCAAAAACCCAAAATCTTCCATAGTGATCTCCACCTTAGGACTCACTAAGGTTGCTGTCAAAGGTCCTCCTGGAGAACTAAGTAGTATTGGCTTTACTAGCTTATAAGTTGGCAGTTTAGCTTTGGCAACAAAATTCCCCGAGATAAAAGAATGAGAAGCCCCAGAATCAAACAAAACTTGAGAGCAGGTATGGTTTTAACTGAAAACATACCCATTAACACTCCTGGTGCATCCTAAGCTCCTTCTACTGTCACGTGGTTGACACGGCCTTGATGATGGGATGATGCGGTCCTGGAGACTTGAGATGCCTGCACTCCCTTGCTTGGTGCAATAGAGGATCCCTTTGATGGAACGACGCCTGCATTGGTCTTGGCTGGGGTAGATTGACGATATGGGCATCTATTGGCAAAATGCCCTTTTGCTCCACAATGAAAGCAATGCAAGTTGGCAGCTGGATTGGTCGCAAGAGCTTGCCCGACGGGGCGGAGTATCCTGACTGTACTGCCACTGGAAGGCTGGGAGGGAGCTGGAGCTCGAAAGCTAGAGGTTGTTCCTTGCTTGAATGGAGGTTTGCCCTGATAGGTTGACCGAAATTGAGAACTACCTTGGGATCGTTGAGTGGCCCACTTTCTTTTTTGACTGACTTCCAGCTGCTTTCTTTCATTTTCACAAATGAGGGCCTTATTGACTAAATGGTGAAAGGTAGGGTGATCATGAAGAATCAGTTGTGCTATCATTCTTCATTCATCCATTCCAAGAATCGATCAATCTTTTCTTCCTCCTTAGCTACATCCTTGGGAGCATAACGGGCTAGCTGATTGAATCTTGTAACATATTCGCTAACCGACATGTTCCCTTGTTTCAAAGTTTGAAACTCATTCTTTTTCATCCTCACTATCCCTGTAGGCACAAACTTTTGCCGAAACACCACTTTGAATTCTGCCCATGAGATGGCGGTTCTGGGCCGACTTGCCCCTTGTTCACTTGTTGCTTCCGCGCTTTCTTCATCTTCAACCTCAGTATCAGCCTGGTCTTGTTGGTTGGATTGTTGAGTGTCAGAAGCAGGGGTCTCTGCGACTTCCACCTCTCCTTCCTCTTCTTCAGCTTCAGCCTCGAAAGATTTCCTTTTTGTATGAATCTCGAGAAAATTCTCCCACAAGGCTGCGGTAGTGCCTTTTAGCTAATGAGTAGTGAAATCCACTTTATCCTCATCTGAGAATCTTGCTAAGCGAAGCTTCTTCTCGGTATCCCTTAGCTAATCATCTGCTTCCAATGGTTCATTAGCTGACGAGAAGGTTTGGGGCCGAGTCCTGAGAAAATCAGCCAGTTTTGAACTTTTGTTGGAGGATCCTACCTGTTGTGTAGCTAGCATGCCATGGTGAATCTAAGTCTGTTGAGCCAAAATCTAAGTCGTCGTAGGAGGTGCAGGGGGTGGGGGTGGTAAGCCTTGACCACGGCCTCTCCCTTGACCATAGCCTCTACCGCGACCTCTCCCTTGGCCACGGCCTCAGCCTCGGGTGTTAGCTTTTGGTGGTGCCATCTGCATTCATAGAAAATGGTTACCAAAAAAGAAAAGAGGACAAGAGGATATAAGAGGGTTTACTAGCCCCCTAAAAACACCGCAGAAGAACCAATAAGACTCAGACAAGCAATGCAATAAAAAGCATTAATACTTGCAACTTCATTAGATTACAAAAGGGGACTTCACTGAGTCCAAAGGGTCATAGCCCTTACACCACATCTAGTATAGGGGGGTATCTACAGGAGGGCAAAAGAGAGAACAAAAGACTAGGGCAACTGCTAATCTACCTAGACCACCCATCCTACCTACGGGTGGTCACCTCCGCAGTCGGAACACCCCCTGGATCGGCTATGGCTAGCTCTCTGTGATGGGCTGGCAGTGCAAGAGTGGGAGCTAGTCAGCGATCGGGAGCAACGCAACCCACGACAGGGTCCTCCTGCGTCGACGAGAGTTAAGCCCGGGGGTGGACGTACGCTCTTCCGAGCGGTCAGTCAAGTATGGGGCCCCTTGGAGCTAGAGGGTGCAAATCCCCTCACTGTAGGAGCGGGGAGAGGAAGAAGCCTACCGAAGGTACTCGGGGCAGGTACTAGTGCTGGTGCTGCTGGAGCAAGTACTGCTGCTGCTGTAGCTGGTGCTGATGCTAGTAGAGCCAGTGCTAGAGCTGCTGGAGCTGGTGCTGGAGCTGCTGGAGCTTTGACAGGTGAGGAAGGTGTGTAAGAAGGCGAGTACGGAGTGTAGTCGGCCTGAGATCAGAGTCTCTCCAACTCGGCCTCAGCGGACATCCGCTCTCTCTCAGCAAAGGTGAGAGCGGCGTCTACTCTGGCCAACTGTGCCTGCAGGGCATCGATCCTCTGATAGTTGGCTGTCAGGAGGGTATGAAGCTCCCTGATCTCTCGTAGCGCCCGGCTATGAGAGCCAACCTAGGCCTCTGTCAGATATACCTGGTGCGAGAGCCTCGGGTCGTCGATCGGCTCCCCCTACAGTTCAGGGTCTGTCTCTCCCATGCAGAGGATGGGAAAGAAAGAGAACGGAGAGTGCATCAGCTCTGCCCCATGTTCATACATTAGGCGAGCTAATGCATAGAATGTGGCGTCCTATACTACGTCGGTGTAGACACCCCGAGGAAAAACAGCGGTGGTGCAAGACTCCTGATCCTAAAAAACAGCGGTCGGTGTACAACGATGGTCCTGTACTGCGTCAGTTCTGCCATCTTGGGCGTAGATGAAGACGTCCACCAGCCAGGACTCCTGATCCTGGATTCTCGTGCATTGCCCACGAAAGATGGGCGGCTGACAGTAGCGCAGATACTGCATCAGCTGACGCAGCAGGTTTGCAAAGCCTCCCTCTATCTCTGAATGGGATAGGAGATCCTGGATAGGGGTGGAAGGATGCGCCATCTATGAGTTTAAAACAGAGTTAGATATAGATGAAGAAATTTTATAAAACAAATAGAAGGATAAGTATAGCATTTATAATTGCTCATAATTTTGTAAAGCCTTGAGTTATTACTCGAAAGTAATAATAAAAAAATTACCCTATTTACGACTATTCTAGCTAAGGTTTCCTACAGTCGTATGCACTGATACCAGTTCTGTCAGACCCGGATTTTATCAACCCGAATCCCTGTGATTTAAATGCACTATTTCCTGGATCAGTAGATAGTGCTCACAGATAACACTGGATCAATTCATACATGATACAAATTTATTACAATACTAGGGTAGAGTAGTCCATACACTAGGCCGTCAGGCCAAAAGTTCATTACAACAAAAGGTCAACAAAAGACAGCGGAAAGACAACAAAATAGGAAGGTGCATTTCCCCACAGGCAGCGACTGGGGATAGCCTAAGTGAATTCAACATTTAGTCGAGGCGACCGCAGAGGAATTCACTTGTTATCTAGAATGGTCAGCTGATCTATGAGGGAGGAGGACCCTAAAGCTAACTATCGTCGTTGCCTCCTTCATTTCCTTGGTCCTGCTCTTCATAGTAGTCGTAATGACCCTGCTGCTCCATTTCTAGAGGGGGGTTGAGAGCGAGAGTGAGCACTTGCAACTGTGCCCCGCAAGCCAACACACAGAATGCAGTAATATAGAATGCAGGCTTTCCAATAGATGGCTTGGGGTGTATTTCAGTTGCAAAAAGCCATATTTGACAAATACATAATTAAAATCCTATGACTTAGCAAATTTTTGATAATACAAAAATTATTGTAAATGTGCAATAAATATATTGTAGACGGTTCCATCCACCGATTACATGGTTCCATCCACCGATGCTTAATTTTTGGTTACTAGGCTACATCCACCCTAATTACCCAACGCTGGAGTACATAGAGCTAACTCGAGGAAGTTCCCATGTCTGCCCATAACCGTGGGTACGGCTATTCGAATAGTTTAGACTCTACAGAGTTGCACATCTTTACCCACAAGAGATAACCCAATTGTTATATTCCACATGTTTTCTTAGACATGCAGATCAACCGGATTATCACATGACCTTTACAATGCATCTAGTAAAAGATTGCACTCGCTATGGTTTCGTCTACAGGAAAGCCCATTGGCCCCAGCTAGACCCCCTCTTGCGCCCGCCTCTATCCAGCGACACGACCACATCCAAGACGGATTAAATCCAGCGATGAAGATCATGAGCACCTCCAAAGTGCTCTCCTTTACTGGCGAGTGCAAATTGTTTAGTCATGCCTACACTTTGCCAGCTTGTGGTCTGTACTATTTTACATGGTGAGGTCAACACAGGATTCAGTCCTTAAGTTGTCCAGACGGGCTTTCGCAACCCCATTGTTACATCCACCAACCACTCTTACCATCCACCCAGACAGGTAAGCAATTTTGAGGGTTTTAAGCATAAAATAAGCTTTTACCAATTATCAATCATGTACTTCCCATGATTGCCCAAAATTTCTTGTGTTTAGTATGAAAAGATGATCAGGGCATGCTAGTGCCCTGCGACTTGCTTAGACTCGTTTGGCAGTTTAATTTAGCTTACTTTGAAAATGCTTCTAATAGTAGTACCTAAGGCGACAATGGTAAGGGGTGTCAAGATCACAAGGAATGGTATAGCTACTTAATGCTAATAGAGTAATGTGGACAAGTAACTATTGAAAGAAAGTAAACTAGTGTACATGAAATAACGCATGCATGTTGAGTAATTTTAAATGATATAAAGGATTTAAAGCATAGGAATTCAACATGGTCAAAGTGTTGACTCCCTGCATCTGATGCGGGTAAATCCTGAGGATCTAGGGAAGCATTGAAAGATTGCTCGGGATTATCCTCGTAGTCTATTCGCACGAAATTACCGGAAAGATACAATAGGCAAAAGACAATAAATACCCAAAAAAATTCAAATAAACTCCAAATCAAGCAAAACTTGAACTAACAGAAAGATCTTCAATTTACAAAAATTTAGAAACAAGTTTCGCTTAAATCGGAGTTACGGTGAGCGAATACGAGCCTTTTAAAGTTTAAAACCAGGGAAAATCCCAAAAATAACAGAGGAGAGAGGGCTCTTTCTCTGACGTGTGGGTCCCACGGATTTTTATTAGTTTTTATTAAAATCTCATATTTTAAATGGGTGAGGGTATGACATGTGGGGCCCACGGAATAATAAATTTCAGAAAACCGGTTTTAATACTAGAGGCTAACATGTGGGTCCCAGCGCACTTATTAGTACGGTGGGGTCCACCGGTCAGTGACTCCACAGTTTAAATCCAGTTTTAAATAAAAGGGGTGGGGCCTAGTTGTCAGCCACTCATTTAATTAAACGGTTATGGGGCCCACTGGTCAGTGAAACGTTAGGCAAAAATTAAGACTAAGATTAATTATGGGGCCCAGTTGGCGCATTCACTCACAGTGAAGAGGGGGCGACAGCGCTCGAATGCTCTACGAGAGCTAGGCGGAGAAGGGGCAGGGCAGTGATGCATGCACGACGCCAAGCTTCAATGCTCCACGGCGTGGCGCAGGAAATGCCGAAGTGACGCGCACGTGTACGGTGAAGCGGTGTGGCGCCACGAAGCCGAGCTATGGCAGAGAGAGAGCGCGAGGGTGGCATAGGGCTGCAAATGCGGGTTGGGCCCGAGGCGAGATGGCGACGCAGACGTGACGGAGGAGACAGGCGGCGATGACGGGCGATGGCGACCTGGGTACGGCAGAGAAGCCAGGCGGCGAGGCTAGTAGGGGAGGGACGAATAGCCCGATGAGGAGGGTGTACGGGGCCGCGACGGGGTTGCCACGGGGAAGGCTAGCGCCGGAGTAGGGAGGAGGGGCGGGGAAGTGACGGAGGCGAGGCTAGTGAATGCGCACGCGGGGGAAGGAGAAAAACAAGGGGCGCACCGGAGTGGTTTCGGCCAGCGCCGACAGAGAGAGAAAGAGCGGAGGGAGGAAGAAAGAAGGAGGGGCGCACGCTCGGGTGGGCCGATGGGCCTGCCCGAGGGAGAGAAGGAGTTTTTCATTTTTAAAACTTTTCCCAATTCTTTGCCTTTCTTTTGAGATTTTTGCAAAGGGCAAGAAAGGGAATTTTAGGAAAAAATTAAAATCCAAAAATCTTCAAATACAACCTAAGAAGGCCTCAAAGATTTCACAACGAAATTCCAATTGAAACACAAGTTAAAGAAAATAACAAAAATAAAAAAATGTACATGTATACATCTAATTCACATCTCAATTCATTTCACAAACATAAAACATCCAATTCACATCTCAGTTCATTGCACAAACATAAAACATCTAATTCACATCTCATTTCATTTCACAAACATAAAACATCCATTTCGCAAATCAATTAATTGAAATGAAATAAAATATCCATTAACAAATACACAATTACAAAAGATCTATATTGCATTTGCACTTAGAAGGTAAAATTGTATTTTTTATTGCTCTATCACTCTGGAATTGAGGTCTCGTGAAAGGAACAGATCCATAATCAACGAACTTGTCAGACTGCACAAACAATACTTGGATAGCAGATCTTCCACCGATGGTACTAGGTACACATCAATATCATTCCCTGGTTACTTTGGCCCTTGAATAAGTATCAACAGCAAAATATACTTTCGCTTCATACACAACCAAGGAGGAAGGTTATAGATGCAGAGAGTCACGTGCCAAGTGTTATGTCGGCTGCTCATACTACTGAAAGGATTTATTCCATCTTTACTCAATCCAAACTTTATATTCCTCGGTTCTGCACCGAAATCTGCAAAACTCCTATTGATATTTCTCCACTAGGCAGAATCAGCAAGATGTCTCAGCATTCCATCCTTCTTGCACTTCTCAGAGTGCAAACGCAGTAGTTTTGCCTCCTTTGTGATACGGGGTCACCTGATTTTCCCGACGTAGGATGGATACTCGCGAGAGTCTTGATGAATCGTAATGATCCTCCAATGCCAGCATAAGGGACGAACACTCTTTAATCCGCCAAAACACACTCACGTCGATTTTGCCGACCACCAAGCGAAGATCTATCGTGCACCCAATTCTCAGTGAAAAGGCTGAACGATCTTCAATGAAGAACACTCCTAATTCCCAAAGGAATTTCGGCAACAATGATAAACTCGAACAAGAAATTTCATAGATTGATTTTTTTCAAAGGTGGTCCATGTTACATGGCCAATGGAGCCTTTATTTATATGGACACGTAGGCCCTTGCTTATAGAAAGATTTCAACACATGGAAAGTAATCAAATCATATCTGATTCTATCTCTATATCTGGAACCGAAGATTGTTTTGATGATTCCGTCGCGCACATAAGGAATTTTGGAATGGGACCAAATCCGTTGGCAAAACAACGAGATAAGCTTTCCATGCTGTACTCACACATTCCAAATAGACTCATGATGCGAAATCTATGAGCATTTAAAGTTGGTCCTATCAGGCTATGTCAGCGTCAGATTGTTTTGATAATTGCGGTGCACACAAAAAGCATTTGGATGTGGGGATAGATTCATATGAAAGCAGACTTCAAAAGCTTTCCAACAAGTACTCATGGATCTCAAGATTCCTCCTGGATAAAACGTTATGGCCGTTTGAAGTAGACGTTGTCAGGAGGGCCGAATCTGAGTTGAACGTGAACAGGACTTGATTTGCGCTTGACGATTTCACTTGTATAGTTGGGCTCATATGGTCCTTCTCCATGGTTTCTAAAGACAATTAAATCATCACTATTCTATTATTTGGAATATTTGTATGCAAAGTTAGGAACACATTCACCTAATAGTTAAGTTGACGCGCTCGTGCTCGAGTCATTGGTACTTATATTGTAGGCTCGGCTTCGTGAATATTCTTATGCACACTAGATGTGGAAGTAGCTGGGATATCCTCATCATTAGAAAGCATCATATTCTCATTTAAGACAAATTAAAATCGAAGAAACGAATTCACCTTTTGTTTATTCTTGGGAGTTATGGTTGTATGCGTTTGTGGCGTGGTTACATCAACATCAACATATGTATCCGCATCACTTTGGATTCGCAAAAAACTGTTTCAAACGGGGAATTATAGGAAGATACCATGCCACCTTTGCAGGAGGTCCTTTCTTCACCTCTGTTCCCTCACCATCATTATCTGATTGATTGTTACGTTTGTATCGGGATGCGTTGCACACCAGACAGATATGCATGTTTGCATATTCTTTACGGTAGAGGATACAGTCATTCGAATATGCATGTATTCTTTCTATTTTCATTTTCAATGAACAAAGAACCTTCTTGATTTTATACGTAGTTTTAGGCAACTCATTTTCCTCCGAAAACATGTCCGCTAAAAGACCTAGCAGCATCGTGAAACTCTTGTCGGACAAACAGTTGCTTGTCTTCAATTTCAACAGTTCAAGCACAGCTGACAACTTCGTGTACTTTGATCTGCAGCACGTGAACAAAGGTTTTTTCGAGTCCTCCATCAAGCCCCGGAATTTAACATACTCTCTCTCATCATAGTTCTCTTCAACATCACAAAGCATCTGATCTAGATTGTCATCGTGTAGCCTATCCGAATCAAAACCACAATCGACATCATCTGATGGCATATCATTGACTTCACCAGCGATGTCATCCGGCGGCATATCATTGACTACGCTATGACTGGTCCAACACGTATACCCCTTTTTGAAACCCCTCCGAATCATCTGCGCTTCAATCTGCTCTCGAATCTTAAACATCTTTAAATTCTCGCAGTCAGTGCATGACAATACATATATTCCACCCCCTTATTCAACATATCTTCCTCGGTAGTTCTTATAAAAGCAAATATGCCATTAATATACTCTTCACTCACACGGTTTACGGTATACATCCAGCTTCGGTCCTATATTATACACATATATAACAACTTAGCATTAAAAATTAAATTAATTAATTATTACTACATATATACCACATGCATTGAGGCTAGCTAAACCTAAATTAGCTAGATCTTCAAAGTATATATATAGCAGTCACCGAAAATTAGCTGGATCTAAATTTTGATGCAACGAAAAACAAATTTCATTACTAACCATATCTAGAGCAATAAAAAACTTGATGAATCTTTAAAACTCTCCTACCAAATAAGCCTCCTTCCACCAAATTAAATGGCCTTAAAGTCTTACCGCCTCCAGCTGCAGCACCGGCTAGATCTGGATCAAAATGAAGACAGATGCGGTTCTGAGCGACATAATAAATACATAGTCGGATGATCACATACGATTTTTAACAAAAATCGTCTGTGATAATTCCATATTATCACAGATGATTTTTAATAAAAACCATCTGTGATATGCTGATTATCACAGATGGTTTTTAATAAAAAATCGTCTGTGATAATCTGGAATTATCACAGATAGTTTTTTATGAAAAACCGTCTATGACAGTCTAGTATCACAAACGGTTCATCGGTAAGAACTGTCTATGATACTCCTTTTTCCCGCCACCAACAACACAAACGGTCTCCAAATTAAAACCGCCTGTGATAGTGTACATCACAGATGGTTTTACAAAACCGTTTGTGACTTGGCATCTACTAATAGTATTTCTGTAGTAGTGATGTCTCCAAACATCCTTTACCTTAGATAACTTCTCTAATCTCTAGATTATTTTTGTGGTATTTATCTTGCTTGCAACCTGCTAACAGCACATATTCCTCACAACTTGGTTTGTCTCATGGACAGTTGTATAAATGTTAAATTATAGCATAGTATTGTGTATCTATATAACCTGATAATTGAAACCAGCTTGCCTCTCCTTAGTGTGAAGCCTAAAGTAGCTCAGTGGCTCCTTGAGTTTTGGTGATCTCTAATGAAATATTTTAGCACTATAAAATGCCTGTCAGTTATGGTCATGCAGAAGTCTTGGTCTTGCAACTACGTAAGTTGTTGACCAATGAACTATTTACAGTCAGAAGTATTATGTAACTACCTTCATCTCATTGGTTGTTGTCACATTATTGAAATGGTAGCCATTTCCTATTCTGGTATGTTTGTCTTAATTGATTTGAACTGCATGGATAGGAAGAATGGAAGATACTGAATTTATCTTGCATATTCAATAAAATACATCTTAGTATCTTTTGGTCTGGATTCTCTGGAAGCTGCATAATTTTGATCTACTGGTATTTTTACTATTTGGGGAAAATGGTGGCGGGAAGGGTTCCATCACTTGTTGTTACCCTTGTGTTGAAAGTACCTATCTATGACTTGGTAGTCAATTTTATGGTGCACTAGAATAATGCAGTATGATAGTTCCTCAACAAACATCAACGTTATCTCTTAGTTGCATGGTTTAATATATCCAAGGGATCATGATATAGAGTTCATTGTAATGCTTGCTTCTACATCCTGCAGCACTGGGGCATCACATTTACTCACCACATGCCCTGTATTACTATTATCTTACATTGGACATATAGGTTAGATTTCTCATATATGCATGTGGATTGCATAAACTTAAGTATAGCTCTTGAATCACTCTAGTTGTCATTTTATCCAAGGTGATTGAAAAAAATAGTACCTGTTGTGTAGGATTTCTATGGAGGCTCAAGAGGGAGGGCTAGGAGCTGACTAAGAAGGACATGATCGAGGTCATGTGCCGCCACATGTTGCACAAGGAGGACGGGATGTTCATAACAAGTGGGAGTTTCTTTGAGTAGCTTGTTGGTGGTGAAACGAAAAGCCCCTAGGATGAAGTGGCAGGAGTCCCTGGCAGCGAAGTGGGTTGGTCACCGATAGTGACAATGGTGAGGTCTCCAGTGATAAGGCTCATGATATCTCCAATGATGTTGTCCCCATCTGTGACATGGCTAAGGTCCCCATATGCAATTTCTCCATCTCTTGAGGAAATAAGAAGTGATCTTGGGCATGGTAAGTTTTGTAATCTGCCGCTACTAGTTTGTCATGAAAGTGTCACATCATTTAGGATATGCAATTAATCTTGTCATAATATATGCTTTCATGTTGATGATTTAGGATATTCAAGTAGAACTAGAAGACGCAAACTTAAATGAGACATCTGGATTGATTATGAGCCTATATATGCTAGTAAGAAACTTGTAGAAGCTCAATGCATTCATTGTAAGAGATTGTTTAAAGCTGACCGAGTGACTGGCATAAGTAGTTGCCGTAGGCATTTGGAAAGTTGTGAGAAACGAGCTAGATTGGAACAAATGATAAATCAGATGAAATCTTCTAATTTTTTCCTTCATGCTACTATTTTGAAAGATTGGAAATTTGACCAAGAAGTCTCTCGGCAAGAACTCATTAAGTTGAGTGTCTTGCATGAGTTGCCCTTTAGCATAGTTCAGTACTCTAGATTCAAGAGCTTTGTTGCCAATCTAAATCCATTGTTTAGACTTGTTTCTAGAACTACCATCAAGAGTGATTGCATTAGTGCGTATGAGCAGTAAAGGTTAGCTCTACGAGAGGTTTTGAAGAACTCAATTTCTAGGATGTTTCTCACAGTAGACATGTGGACATCTAATCAAAAATTGGGCTATTTGTGTGTAACATATCATTTTATTGATAATAAGTGGAAGATGCAGAAAAGAATCATAAGATTTACTCTCATAGAGAGACCACGTGATGGTAGAACTATGTTTAATGCAATATTGAAGAGTATCCGGGATTGTCATATAGATGCTCTTCAGTATTACATTAGACAATGCATCAGTAAATGACTCTATGATGAGTCTTTGCAAGAGAGTCTTCTTGAGATGAATTTGATACCTTGCAAAGGAAAAATATTTCATGGTCATTGTGTTGCACATGTTTTCATTCTTATTGTTCAAGAAGAGTATCGCCTGAGTTTCAATCTTATTGTTTAAGTTGGGCATTCTTGAGTATTGCTTGAGCAAAGGATTTGGGAATAGAGCATATGAATACCTTTCCCAAGTGAAGAAGACAATTAGAAAGCTCTTTGCTGAATATTCCAGAGACTCAAGTATTGAGAATTCACAAACAGGCGATTGTGTTGAGACAATTATTGATGAAAATAACCCATGGGCTGACAAATACTTAGGAGAAGAAATAGTTCCCATAATAGTTGATTTTGACATCTTGCAGTATTAGATGATGTTTTCCACCAAGTATCTTGTACTTTCTGCCGGAGCATCAAAGTTGCATCACTAAGTGACTATCAGAGTAGGCTGACCAACGAAAATATAGAAGCTCTTATTTGTCTCTAAGATTGGATTCGAGTTGATGTTACATTTACTCTTTTTACTAAAAATTCTAGCTTATATTATGCTAAATAATTTTTTGTGTAGTTGCGTATTGTTTCCTTTTCAATGTTTTAGATGCTAATGACAACACAAGCGAAGATAGGGATGGCGATGGTCTCCTTTAATTGATTACTTCAGGCAATCTCCTTCTCAGATCGATTACTCACGTATGAATATAATGATATATGACCAACGAGACTGTTTTCATTTATCACTGTCAGTTCAATATGATATAGAATATGTTAGTTTGAGTAATGCTTCAATGCTGCCATAGGTTTCTATAATACAACAATCATAAAGCAAAGTGGTTTAGTAGAGTAGTGGATGGATGCAAATTTACTATAGAAATTATGATTTCTACATGTTTGGAGAACATTGAAGCACGTCGGTTTTGAGTGTTTTCTTAGGGCTTGTTTGGTACAGCTTCTGCTCCTAGCTTCTTCATTGGATCTTGTGAAGCTGTGCCAAACACTCAGCTTCCCAAAATGACCAGATTCTGCTTCTCGCGAGGAGTAGAGTCCAAAATGAACTAGCCAGGAGAAGCAGGCAAATGGTAGATTCTCGTGGGGAGCTATCCAACCTAAATCCAATGTACCCATTGAAGTTCGTAGTATTTACCCGCAAATGCCACCTGTTGTAGTTACAGACCAAACAGAAAGAAGTGTAGTGGGGAGTTAGGTGAGATGTCCCTTTCACCGTGGCTATTGTCACATATATGTCTCCTTACGAGGAGCGTCTTTACAAGGATGCCCTTCGGGGCATTTACGTCCCTACACATCTAACAGGCTGGTTGGGTTAGGTGGGGGCCACCCCTACAACAGGAGCCTCTCATGGTGAAGGGCTTCACAGGCCGAAGCCATGTCGCCAAGCCCTTTGGCCCCCTCCGTCCCTACGGCCTATGCCCTACCGTAGATAGATAAAAGGGGCAGTTGGGTAATACAGACGCGCGTCGGTGAAACGTTGAAGTGGTCCGCGGCCTCGGAGCCACGCCGTGCCGCGGAGCCGAAGATGTCGAACGTGCGAGAAGTGGCGTCGAGACTCCGCTTGGCGCGGGGCGGACCAGGCCTTCCCGCGCAACGCTGTGTTGGTGAGGTGAGTCCTTGCTCGGTCCAGAGTCGTCATGCCCCGACAGCAATGCACTTCGGAGATGATGTCTGAATTGTCGGCGTGAAGCACGCGGAGTCTTTGAAAAGATGGCGATCTGCGCTGATCGTGCGCCGCGGTCCGAGGAGGAGTACATGTGGCGCCGCCTGGTTGGTGCGTCGTAGGATGTCAGCGGTCGCGAGACCGCGAGCCCGCATCCGTATCCAAGAGAGTCGGGACACGTGGGAGTCATCCACGTGGGCGGTTACCCTCCCGATCGTGGGAGGCGAATCGACGGAGCTCTGCGGTTGCGCTCCCGATCGTGGGGATGTGGAGGGTCTTCATAAAGGGTTATTTGCCGACGTGCGGATGCGTCTCTAGCCCGTGCGCGTTCGTCCAGTTGCTTTCTCCTATTGCGCAAAATCCACCCGTCTCCTGCTCCATCAACCCGTCGCTTGGAAAGAAGGATGGCGAGCCACGGAGATTCTTGTCGCCGACTTAGTAGCAGCGCTTCGTCGAGTCAGCGTGGTGTGACGCCACCACCGGCGGAGGTCCCCCTGGTGGCTCGCAAGCCATCGCAGGCCCGCAAGCGGTACGACGCCATGCAGAGCTCGCAAGGGCATTGCTCCGAGGTGCTAGGGCGAAGCCATGCTACGGAGGAGACAGTCGAGGCCCTCCTACGGGAGAAGAAGATAGAGGAGCGCGGAGGAGCTCGCCTGCCTGCGCATGACGAAGTAGAGCCCCACCCAGAGGAGTTAGAGGCGATTGTCTTCGCCGCCTTTTTTGAGGCTGGGTTGCGAATGCCCTCGGCGCTCTTCGTCGGTCAGTCTTGAAGCTTACGGATTGGAGTTGGCGCGGTGACCCGAACACAATAGTTAAGCTTGGCGGTGTTTGCACAGGCGATCGGGTGGAAGCTGCTCGTCCCGCGAGTTTGTTCGCCCTTACGCATCATGCGCTATTTGTCACCAAGAAGGTTGAAGGAGGGCCTTTGTCCAACTTTGCGCGTCTACGCCGTGGTGAGTCGGCTGCGTGGCTGGTCCCTGCTGGCGGCGCGGAGAAGTGCGAGCCGGTGGATCTGGCGGTGGTTCTACTACCACGTGGCGCCTACGAGAAGCCGGTGTCGGGAGTCGACCAATAGCTTTCAAGCTGCTGTCGGGGTTGGAGCGCAGGAGCGGCGATCGACGGCGAGCACGGAGACTTCGCGGCGTCGCCCTCGGTTCAATATGCGCGATCTCGCCGAAGAGTTCATGATGTACGAGTGTCGCCTCTCTCGACTGTGGAAGTATGAGCGAGATCACACTCGGCGGGATGGCGTCCACCCTCGATGTCTTGTTGCAGCAACCCCGATCGTGTAGGTACTTCCGACCATGTCTTTGCGTGTATATGCTAATCATTTTGTGAGCGAGCAGCGCTTCACGTCAGATGCTCTCATTGGAAGACGCGGGCGTGTCGTGAGTCTTCTGAGGCTGTACACGCCGAGCGAGCACTCCTGCGCGAAACCGCGACCAAGCCTCTGAAGCTAGGGCGGATAAATCGGGTGTGTGAGGTCCTAGGCCTCGTCACACCGGAACGCATGGTGCCTGTGCGGAGTCCGTCCCGTCGCCGCGATGGCGCCGGTGAGGCGAAGTGTCGCCCGGCGGAGGGCTCGGTCGAGCAGCTCTCCTAACCCGCCCGGCCTAGCGACAAGCAGCTGTTGGTACGGACGGCGTGTCGGTGTGAGTGCGAGCATGCCAGCTCGGGGGGTCACACTGCCCCCAGCGAGGACTTAGGAGGTGGTAGGGCGGGCCTTGGTAGTGACGTCGTCGAGGACGAGGCCGTGTCACCTGTACCGACCGGCGGGGACCAATGATGAGGACATCTCTTCCATGGATACAACTCATCCACAACAAGGACCACTTACTCGAGCTCGTGCTTGTCAACTTAATTACGAGGTGAATTCATTCCTAGGTTCATATATTACTGAGAATAGACCGCTACCTAATGCAAGTGATTTAATCGTGGTTAGGAACCTGGGAAAGGATGAAGGAAAGGGACATGGAGTCATGTACATGCAAGGACGGAATCATGGAGGTCACCACGTCACTTTGAGATCAAGTCAATCAAGAATCCGAGTTGGACACGTTCGGAATCGGATTCGGACTGCTGCGTGGTACCACATTCAAACGGGCATAACTTCTTCATACGGACTCCGTTTGGGGCGTTCTTGTACTTCATGGAAAGCTTATGAAGTCTACTTTCCAACGGATCCAACCTTATCTTCAAATTCCATCCGAGCCGGCTGTAATCATCAAAACAATCCGAGCCAGTTGTAGTCGGATCGCGAGAGTCACCTCCACCAAATCGATAGTTATCAATCTCATCGAAAGATCGGGCACCCCGTCTCCATCAAGTGGTATCAGAGTTCAATGTTGCTCGGTGAGAATTTCCAGTTATTCCTAGATTAGATTGCTTTTCATTACCTACAGTACACAAAAAGCCAAAAAAAAATAGTAGTAGATCACCCGGTCCAAACCAATCTTAGCCTCGCAATTTTTCTTTTCAGTACTTTGCATTGCTGAACTTTCGGTTGCATCGTCGTGTCCTTTGCTGGTCTTAGTGTCTAGTTCCTCTAGAGTTTCGAGTTCTGTTCACGTCTTGGTTTCACCGTTGCGGTTGGTTTCGAACTGCCACGTCAAGAGGGGGACTCGGTTTCTAGGGAGGCGTTGCCCTAGTTGGACTCGGAATAGGACTAAGAGTTGGATTCGGAATTGGACTCAGAATTGGACTCAGAATAGGACTCAGAATTGGACTCGGAGTTGGACTCGGTATTGGACTCGGAGTCGGACTCGGAATTGGACTCGGAGTAGGACTTGGAATTGGACTCGGAGTGGGAGCAAAGTAGATAGACAAGAAGGAAAAGGCAGCCCTTGATAGAAAGAGCAGCGGTGTAAAAAAAGAAGAGGAGAGAGAAAATCCTAACTTTTGCATCGACCTCCGATTGAGGCGTTTCTTGATCCGTTGGAAAGAAACGGAAAATAGAGCGAGAAAAATTGAAGTCTGGAAAATCTAGAGATTTCAGATCGCGTAAGCCACCACGCATCTGTGCAGCGACCCGACCCAAAAAGGTCGTTTAGGCCCTCAAAGCGGGCCCGCAAAGTCAAGAAAAGTCAACTTTCTTGGAATTCGCTCAAAATTTACAGGATCTTCTACAAGTGATTCTAAGGTGTCTCGTGAAGGCGGCGTCCTTTTCGAGCCTCGAACTCCGTGGGCAGCGTCATCTAGATTCTTTACATGCGGTGTACTCGTTTGTGTTCTAGGCTCGCGTCTCTAGTGCGGTCTAGCCTAGGACCAGCACCAACCGGCGTTGGCGATTTTTCAGCTTGCATTTTCTGATTTGATTATTGCTAATCCTTGCTGCAAACTTGAGCCTTCCAGCTACACCTCTCCTACAACGTGACAGTGAGCTTCACCGGCAATCGCTCCATCAATCTTGAGAATCGTTGACATGGCCGGGAGCCGATCACCTGTTTTGCTTGGTAAGAATTGGTAAGAGTTCGATAAAAGGCTTGAGTGTGGCGACTTTTGAACCTCCTCATCCTAGTAGTTCTTTGTTGGGACATATTCTTGTGTTTTGCTAACAATGGCGAGTCATACAACGGATGAGATCAATCTCATACTCCTCGTACTAAGGCAATCGTACAACATTTTCTCGCCTTATGAACCTTCGTGCGAGAGGTCTTGAAGAGGATGTCGAGTGGCGAATGAGCGACTTGCTCAACTTGAGGGCGCCAGTTGAGACCAATGCCACACTCATTGCGATGGAGAAAGCGCAAGGTACCACTAACAATTCGTTGGCGGATATTATGGCGCGCCTTGAGGAGATTGCCCAAGCTTCGTCTGCTGTTCCCCTGCTGCGGCGATGCGAAGACAAGATGACTCCGACCATTTGGGTGATTCGAGGCCGATGGCGGATCAACCACAACAACGATCGAGCTCGTCGACAATTGCGTTTTAACAGGCAAGGTATGCGAAGGAACCCCACGGCGTGAGTGCGTGACCACGGCGATTCTTTTGCTAAGGTTAAATTCACCATACCTTCTTTCAATGGTAAATATGATCACGATAGCTATCTTAATTGGGAACTAGTGTTGATCAAAAATTTGCTTGCCATGAATTTCACGAGAATAGGCGAGTTAGGGTGCTACTAGTGAATTTACCGACTTTGCTACATTTGGTGGAAAGAACATTGTCGTCAAAATCCCAATCACAATCCTAACACACAGGAGGCTTTAAAATTGCTTATGCGCCATCGATTTGTTCCCTCATATTATGCTCGTGATCATTAAATAAAGCAACGTCTACAACAGGTGCAAAATCATGGAAGAATATTATCAAGAATTACAAATTGGTATGTTGCGTTGTGGGTTAGTTGAGAATGAGGAGGCATCCATGGCTTGGTTTTGGGAGGTTGAGTCGAGAAATTCAAGACATCCTTGATTATAAAGATTACAACTCCATTACTAGATTGTTTCATCTTGCTTGCAAAGTGAGCGTGAGTTGCAGGGGCCTTGAGGCAAATGCGATCTAATTCTTACGCAGTCGCACAAATTCATGGACTCACGCACCCTGCTCCTCGTCCATTGTGGTGCCATCACACTCCAACAACAAGCCGCGCCCTACTACATCAATTTCGCGCCACGAGTCTCGAAGCACACAAATCAGCACCACAACTTCTGCAAAACAATCTCTTGATTGCTTGACCGGACGAACAAGGGCGTTCAATGCCATCGTTGCAAAGGCTATGGACACATGATGCGGGACTGTCCAAGCAAGCGTGTATTGATTATCTGCGATGATGGTGGGTATTCCTCTGCTAGTGATTTTGATGAGAAACATATGCTATGCTTGCAATCTGACCCTATAGGAGATGAAGAAGAATATGATCATGAAGAGCATGTTGGCGCGAAGATGCGACAAGTATTTGAGCATTATAGTGCAACGCGTACTAAGTGCTCAAGTGTCTCATGCCGAGCAAAACCAGCGCCATAATTTGTTCCAAATCAAGGGCGTTGTCAACGAAACCTTCGATTCGCATAATTGTTGATGGTGGGAGTTGCAACAATTTGGCAAGTATGGACATGGTAGAAGCTTGCTTTGCCGACTAAACCTCATCCTCACCCATACCATATTCAATGGTTCAACAACGATGGTAAGTTGAAGGTAACACGGATGGTGAGTACATCTTTCTATGGGTTCATACCATGATTATGATGATTGCGACGTTGTACCTATACAAGCTTGCTCATTATTATTAGGAAGACCTTGTGTCACGATCACGATTGTGTGCATCATGGTAGGAATAATCAATACTCTCTCATGTTCAAAGGAAAGAAAATTGTCTGCATCCTATGACTCGAGCAGTTGTTAAAGATGAATTTGCTAGAGCTAGTAGAGAGAAGAGTTTAGAGAAATCTAAGAGCGAAAATCAGATTGTAGCAAAAGAGCTTGTGCAACATAGGAAGAAAGAATGAAATCTGCTCATGTGAACAAAAGAAATACAATTGAAAGGTGCTAGTTTTCTTGCTACTAAATCTAATATGACTGAATTGGATGCTAGTAAATCTGTTTGCTATGGATTAGTTTGCAAAGCCACTTTGTTTTCATTTGAGGAGATACCATCTTCTTTGCCTCCTGCTATCAATAACCTTTTACGAGGTACAAAGATGTCTTTCGAAGGACATACCACGGGATTGCCACGCTTGAGGATTGAGCATCAAATTAATTTAATTCCCGGTGCATCACTACCCAACGCGCACCATACAGGACAAACCGGAAGAAACTAAAGAAATTCAGCGCCAAGTTCAAGAATTGCTTGATAAAGAGTGCGTCGTGAATCACTTAGTCCTTGCTTATTGTTCCGATCATTTTAGTACCTAAGAAGGATGGATCATGGCGTATGTGTGTTGATTGTAGAGCTATCAATAATATTACCATTAGATACCGTCATCCTATTCCTAGGTTAGGCGATATGCTTGATGAATTAAGTGGCTCTACAATGTTTTCTAAAGTTGACTTGCGTAGTGGATACCATCAAATTAGAATGAAACTTGGAGATGAATGGAAGGCGGCATTTAAAACTAAGTTCGGATTATATGAGTGGCTAGTGATGCCTTTTGGATTAACTAATGCCCTAGCACTTTCATGAGATTAATGAGCGAAGTTTCACGTGCTTTCATTGGTAAATTTGTGGTAGTTTACTTTGATGATATATTGATTTACAGCAAGTCACTAGATGAACATCTTGAACACTTACGTGCTGTTTTCATTGCTTTGAGGATGCACGTTTGTTTGGTAATCTCGAAAAGTGCACCTTTTGCACCGATCGAGTTTGTTTTCTTGGCTATGTTGTTACTCCATGAGGAATTGAAGTTGATGAAGCCAAGATTGAAGCTATAAAAGTTGGCCAACACCACAAGCGGTCACACAAGTGCGGAGTTTTCATGGACTTGCGGGATTCTATCGCCGCTTTGTGAAAGATTTCAGCACCATCGCTGCACCACTTAATGAATTAACAAAGAAAGGTGTTTCATTTAAATGGGAAAAAGCGCAAGAAGAAGCTTTCAACCTTCTCAAAGAAAAGCTCACAAATGCATCATTGCTCCAACTTCCTGACTTCGGTAAGACTTTTGAACTTGAGTGTGATGCTAGTGGAATTGGAATTGGTGGTGTGTTGATACAAGAAGGTAAACCTGTTGCTTATTTTAGTGAGAAATTGAGTGGACCTAGTTTGAACTATTCTACATATGATAAGGAATCACTTGCCCTTGTTCGAACTTTAGAAACATGGCAACATTATTTATGGCCCAAAGAATTTGTTATCCATTCTGACCATGAATCATTGAAACATATTAGAAGTCAATCTAAACTGAACCGTAGACATGCTCGTTGGGTTGAATTCATTGAATCTTTTCCTTATGTCATAAAACACAAGAAAGGGAAGGAAAATGTGATTCTTGATGCCTTGTCTAGACGGTATACAATGTTGTCTCAACTTGATTGTAGAATTTTTGGCTTGGAGACAATAAAGGAACTATACACCTCGATGATGAGTTTAAAGATGCCTGTCCAATTGCAAAAATGGTAGATGCTGGAATAAATTTGCTTTCAATAATGGATTTTTGTTTAGAGCTAACAAACTATGCATTCCACCCACTCTGTTCATCGTTTGTTATTCTGAAGGCACATGGGGAGGATTAATGGGTCATTTGGTGTCAAAAGGCGGAGGACATCCTCGTTGAACACTTCTATTGGCCAAGGATGAGGCGCGACGTTGAGCGCTATATATCTCATTGCACTACGCAATAAAGCTAAGTCTCGACTTAATCCACATGGTTTATATATGCCTCTTCCTGTACCTAGCATTCCTTGGGAGGATATTTCAATGGACTTTGTTTTGGGATTACCTCGCACAAAGAAGGGAGAGATAGTGTTTTGTGGTGGTCGATAGATTTGCTAAAATGGCACATTTTATACCTTGCCATAAGAGCGATGATGCTACAAATGTTGCTGATTTATTTTTCAGAGAGATTGTTCGACTACATGGAGTGCCCAATACAATTGTTTCAGATCGAGATCACGAAGTTTTGAGTCACTTTTGGCGCACATTATGGGCTAAATTGGGTACCAAGCTGCTGTTTTCTACTACTTGTCACCCACAAGCGGATGGACAAGCTGAAGTTGTCAACATACGCTATCAACTATGTTGAGGGCTATCTTGAAGAAAAACTTGAAGGCGTGGGAAGAATGTCTACCTCATGTAGAGTTTGCTTACAATAGATCGCTGCACTCTACCACAAAGATGAGCCCTTTTCAGGTAGTATATGGCTTTAATCCTCGTGCTCCTATTGATTTATTGCCTATCCCTATCTCTGAAAAGTGAATTTAGATGCTAAGAAAGCGTGCTGAATTTGTCCTCAAATTGCATGAAACAACTAAAGAAAACATAGGCGCATGAATGCTAAGTATAAGATTCTTTGGTAGTCGGGGTAGAAAGAGTTTAACTTTTGAA
>JAYEVJ010000106.1:0-57692 GCA_036346265.1 Melocanna baccifera | reverse complement strand
AGTATTGTACTATGAATTCAACGGCTAGTTCAGAAGTATTTATTACAAATAAAAGAGCCATTGAACTATAGGTACGGTAGTATTGATCATGATGGTAGTACTGCACCTACTGAATTTTATAGAGTTTTTTCATAAACGGTCAAATTTGTGGTTGGGGCCTATAAATACCCTCTCACTGGTACCATGGCAGTAACACTTGACCTCATTGAATACCTTAGAGCCATTGGTGCACTCTTTACTACTCACTTTGTTCATTTCTCACCATTTGGAGTAGTTAAGAGCATTGAAGTGCATTTGCATCATTTGTTGATCATCTTGGCACTTATTTCTCTTCAAGCAAGGCTATGATTTATTACTCTTGGTGTTTGCTGGCACCTAGATTGTTTAGGAGAAGATTGTATGGTGATCTCTTCAAGAAGGTTGTGAAGAGGTCCAACACCAGTTGTGAGTGGTGTGTTGATCGCCATCTCCGGAGTGGAGGAAGAGCAACCCTAGTGAACTTGAGGTCATTAGGCTTAATTCATAGAGCCGGTCTAATTTATTTGGATTTACCTCAATGTAGACTAGTGAAAACCGACAAGTCTTTGATACCACGAGAAAAACATTGCGTATCTCCATTGTGATTATCTCTTATCTTCTACATTTACATTCCTAGCCATTGAATTGGTATATCTTGTGTAGCTAAGAATTGTACTTGGTAGAGACATAGCTTATGATGCCTTTGAAAAACTTAGAAAATTTGCTCTTGACTTGTGCTAGATTCATTTATTGCTCCTTGTTATAATTATTAACTTAGAGTAAAAAGTTTTAAAACCACCTATTCACCCCTCTCTAGTCGGTTATTCTTGATCCTACACCGCGTCTTTGTGTTCGGTGTAGTTCCTTGGAAGTTGTTGCGATATGATCTCAAGTTTGTTCCCATGCATATATTGAGTGGTTAGATATGCGAAGAACCAGGTTAGTGCCACGCCTGTGAGAGAGAGGGTGATACTTTTTTTTGCATTGGTGGTGTGATCTCTCCTGGTAGCTTCGATAGTTGTCTCGTACACTCGAAGGAATTCCATGGGGTTTGTATCCCCATCTTAGGTTTTGATAATCAACATCTTGAAGTTTTGGGCTATCGGGTTGCCTCGTGGCCAGCGCTCATTAGGGAGTTTGGGTCCCCCAGAGCACGAGCTCCTACCGTACCGTGAGGGGTGCCGCAAGGGTAGGTGCGGTACTGGCTATGATAAGGTCTTGGTTGGTACCTCCCCTTGTCACTGGACCTATACCAGAGGTCGCTACCGCCAAGGTCATGGCCACGGGGTGGTGCTGTCGAAAGCTTTGTAATTCCTAGAAGAGGTTAGCTAGTTCTTTCTACATCACCTCATACAGGCTGGCTATCGAGCTTAACAAGCTTTTATCAAGCTTCTTTTGAAATGGACATAGTTCAACATAAAATTATTTTCTTTATCATTTAAGTGGTTATTTAAATTTGAGCTAACGGGCCACTATCAAGCTGAGCCTCATTAACCTTTTTTCACTTGAAATGGACTCATTTTAATTTTCAACCCATTAACTACTATAATTGAAGCAATTTTGATTCGAGCCTTAACAAACTCTTTTGCCAGCCCTCTCTGGCCACGCCCGAGATAGTGAGCGGTAGGGGTCCCGCTCGGTTCCCAAAAAGCTCTCCGTGTGTAGAGTTGTTCGTTTCTTTCTTAGTGGCTTTGGCGGTGGCCATGGCCGCAGTTGTCCTATTGCGCTTTGCTCGTGGTGTCTTTAGCACACCACAGTGCGCCATCGCCTGACCACCAAGATCTTGGGTGCGTTTGCCTTCTTGCTAGGTGCCATGCTAATGTGACTTGCTTGTCGCTCCCCATAGACAGTGCCAACTGTTGTGGTTACAGACCAAATAATAGAAAAAAAGAGAGCGTTCGGGCGTCTTCCCACAGCGAGAGGGTTTACACCCCGAGGTCCCTAGGAATGGTGAGTGGTAATGGAGTGAGTAAATGTGTTCTTGTTTGTATATTTCTCGTCCCCCTTTTGGGCCTTGAGGGCATCTTTTTATATTGTTACATCAAGGGTATAGGAGATTACAATGCTACCCTAAAAAGGTCCTACAACTATAGGGGCTTCGCGGTCTTTCCACCCTTTCGCTCATAGCTTCGATGCATGGTGGACTATCATGGGTCGTGTCCACCCTGTGTCCTCCATGGTTTACAGGTAGCCACGACCCCCTCCGATCTGCACGAGGTGGAGTTGGAGCAAAGCTCCTTCACTAGTGCCGAGGTAGCAGGCCCTGTAGACAAGGTCGTCCTGTGTCGATCTTCTTGAACCCCCTTCTGATGATGACATCCCCATTACATACACATCTTCCACTCTAAACTTGCATGAGAATGTGCAAGAACTTAGGGGTCCAATGACAAGGGCAAGAACTAAGCTTTTGAACAAACAGTTGATTTTTTTAAGGAGTTTTCTTTAGTTGATGATGAGTTTGGGATACTACCTCATGCTAATATTTTATGTATTCTTAGGTATGAATCATGTGAAAAATTGGGAAGCAAAGTTTGGGCGAGAAACCTAAAGGAAGAAGTTTATGAGATTGCCATGCGGCCAAGAGAGTTCAAAACCAAACAGCCACGTGATCACACATTCTATGGCATGAGAAAGATGTGGCCTGCATGCTAAAACGTGCCCAAACCCATCTAAAGTTTCGGTCTTGTATTTCGGTAGGGGCTTTGCCCGAAATTAAAGGAGTCTGAATAGTTAAAATTTAGTTGGATTAGAAAACCTTGACCGAATAAGAGATTGATTCAGCCAAAGATTTCCTTACGTGTGTTAGGGAAGGAACTATAAAACCCTTGCAACTCTCCCAATGTTGGGAGATAAATCAATCTATGAAAAGTTCTTGTTCGAGTTCTTTGTGATTGCCGAAATTTCAAGGAGAATTAGGCGTGTTCCTCAATCAAGATCGTTTAGCCTTCCCGCTGGGAATTTGGTGCACGATAGATCTTCGCTTGGTGGTTGGTGAAATCAACGCGAGCATGTTTTAACGGATTAAAGAGTGTTCGTCCCTTACACTGGCATTAGAGGATCATTACGATTCATTAAGACTCCCGTAAGTATCTATCCTACATCGAGAAGATCGGACGAGTTCGTATCACCTTCTCTCTGTGCGAGGGGGTACCATAGTACCCTTTGGTCGAGGTTGTCCCGTGCCGATCTTCCTGGACCCGCTTCTTTGTGAGGGGGTACCGTAGTACCCTTCGGTCGAGGTCATCCTGTGCCATCCTTTGTGGACCTTTCACTATGTGCAAGGGGGCATTATGGTACCATTCATCTGGGCCAAGGGGTACCCATGATTGGTGGCTTCGCTAGGTCGGTGGGGCCGGTGGGCTGTCCCTGTGACACATGGTGGTGCTGATGTGATCCTTTTTAGTAGAAGTTAGAAGCTGCATAAAATGGTGGCAGAAGAAATTGCCTAAACTCATGTTGTGGTTTCATTTTCTATCAAAAATGGAGCCGGGGGACGCCCTTTGCTTCTAATCAGCCACAAATTGGTCTCCCTACAATCGCTTCATCCATGGGCAACTGGTCATTGAAGGGTGTGATAAGGTGGGAACACCATGTAAAGGTATTAGATCAAATGTTCATGAGAGCCTTGGTTAATTATATTACTGACAGTGGTTCCCCTCATCCCGTCAAGTCGCTTTTATTCTCATTGACTTGGTGTGTGTCCTTTTTTATTTCTTTTATCTTTACAGATCTTGCTCTAGTTACTTCTTTCTTCCTTTTTTTGGTTGCTGTTGCTGACACACGAGTTTGGGTTTCGGGTGTTAGTGATGTGTCCAAGAGGCAATCATAAACAATTTAGTTTTATAGGTAAAAGGGATATTGATCCATATGGGATTAGGGTTCTAATGGGCCTACAACGTGGAAGCCCATTAGCATGCTCTATAAATGTGTGGAGGCGGGGTGCGTGGTGCTACTATGCTGAAAACCACGCCGCCACCTCCTCACCGTATCCGAAACCCTAGCGGACGCGCGTGCTAGCACACCAGCGCACGGCGTTCCATCCCGAATGTGTGGACTCCGTGGAGGCACCGCTGCTGTTGCTGCTGTGCTGATCGGCGAGAAGTGCAAGACTATTGCTAGGACACGAGGAGGAGACGTTCAGTTCGTGAAATGATCGACTGCTTTTTCTTCATTGACGTGCATTTACGTTGGACCGAGCTGCTCCAACTCTTATTCCGCTGCGTAGCGCATCTAGTTGTAACTATCCATGACTCCCTTACACGCATGTTTTCTGGTTGAACGCGATAGGAAATGAAATGTTGTAGTTAGCATAGCCTATCCGTTCTCCTTCATCAGGTGTATGTCTAAGCAGTTAAAACACGGCCATCATTAGTACATTTTGCGTGTTATACTGACATTTTGACATTCTACATACCATTTTGTTGCTCTTTGTTGTTAGTGGAAATTTTGCTGTGGTCACTGCAAGGGCATTTTAACCTTTCCTTCTTGCTATGATTGCTATGATTAAGGTGGCGCTTCAACTAACGTTTAGCTTAAGCTTAAGGCTGTGGCTTTTGGCAACTATCATAAAACATCTTGCCATATAAAATGTTTCAAATATAGGTTAATGCTAAGATTTGCCCCTAAATAGTTACTAAATTCCACTCCAGGTCATGGTCATATCTCACCTTTCCCTACAATTATTGCAAAATTAATTTGAAAATGACCTGGTCGCATCTCACCTTTCACTAGGGGTGGCAATCCCCAGCGAGCGGGGCCTCATGGGAATATCCCAGTGGGGCGGGCCCATGAAAGCTAGCGAGGCGGGGGCGGGTCATCCTCACTTCATTGGGCCCCACTGGGACCGATAAAAATAAAAATAAATATATTTAATAATATATTATTATTTTTAATATAAGAGATTGTATTCTTGTCTTGTATATTTAGAGTAAAACTTGAATTTATATGTTAGAATATATATTTTGAAGCTATATTTTTAAAAATAATATGCTTAAGTAATTATAAATTAAAAAATAAAATCAAAATTTTATTTTTAAACAATAAATTTAATTTTTTTAATCCCTCGTGGGGACCCCGTGGGGGTTGAGTCCCTACGGGGATCGGGGACGGGGGGCAATGTCCCCCCACGAGGCTAAACGGGGCGGAGCGGGGGCGGGCTCGCGGGGCGGGCGGGCGAGGCTTCCCCGCCCGTTTACATCCCTACCTTTCACCACCGACTTCACAATTGCAATCTTACTTTCTTGTCTTACATCACACCAATCAAATCCCTTTATAATGATATTTCAAACAATTATATTAGCCGGCCCCACAATAATGCGCAATACAAGCAGACTATTTGTACAGCAGTATGTAGCATATTTATATGTCATTGTACTTATATAGCAATGTACTAAAAGAATTTTGTGTATATCAATTAAATAACAAATACATATTTATTATTCTCACTACTGACTGCACAATTGCGATCATACTTTTTGATATTACAACACACTAACCAAATCAAATTATAATGATATATCAAATAATTATATAATGAAATCACAATCAGCCCGTAGCAACGCAAGAGGTTCACCTAGTAAGGTGTTAATTTTGTGTCATGGATGAGTAGGCACCGGTGCTTAACATGTATTTATGCCTGTAACAACCTCTAATCAGTACATATTACAACCATCTAAACACCTACAAGAGGTGTTTGCATTACAGTGCTTGTAATAGAGGAGATGACTCTTACATGGATGCTTGATGTGGCTATGTTCTTCTCTTACATGGATGCTTGATGATGTGGCTATGTTCTTTAATCACTCGTATAAAAGCTTCTTGCATTGTACATTTTTTTTTAGGGAAACACAGTCTAATATGCAATCATGTTTACTTGTGGCTCTATTCCCTTGAAATAAAATGCATGCCCCGGCTTCTTTCCGTTGGAGTACTACGCAACATTTAGGACTTATGCAATACGAAAAAAATGAAAAGAATTTTGTAGAAATTTGGCAAGAAATAATATAATTTCCATGAGAATCCTACAAGATTCCCGTGTTCCAAACCAGGTCTTACGTGCCACACAAAAAAAGTTGTTCACATAGAATGGATATTTTACTTTACTTCAAAACAAGCACACATTGCATTTGCTCTCTCTTGGAACGTTGGATAGGAAAACTGATGCTCATGATTATTTTTGGAGGTAGAAAAGAGAAATTGGCGTTTCAATTTATCACCAGAAATTGAAAATTTGTCATCAATGGACGGTTCTGAGTAGAATTTTTTGATTCGACGATTCGCATCAATGCAGAGGATGCGTTTCCTGCTCGATACCCCGTTGAGGATTTTGGGGCCTTCGGTTGCTATCAAATGCATGCCAATGAACTGCTCAGGATGTAGCACGGGGCTGGAAAGTCTTTGTGTGCGAACTGCGAAGGATATACAGTGGCCCCGTGTCGACTTGAGGAAAGGAATGTGTATGGACTGTAGCATATGAGAATCACTATTTAAAGAGCAGTTAGGGAGCGCTATACTGTCAGATAAATTCCTAACAGTACAGCCTTCCCTCCTCTCTTCCACTGTCTGCTGCTCTCTCTCCTCCCATCTCTCATCAGTTTGTCTCTCTCCCAACCGCTACCCCTGCCCTGCCCTCCCGCACAGCCTCGCCTCCCCTCCCCGCTGCCCCCTCCCTCCCCAATCAACCGCCGCTCTATCTCTTATCCCTTGTCGCTCTCCCTCCCCTTCCCTCTCATCCTCTCTCTTCTCTGGCGCTGCAGCAGCTTCACACCTCTCCTCCGCCTCCCCACCCCCTCCAACACCACCATGTGGCGGCGACTTCACCGCTTCGCTGCGTCACTGTCTCGCCCTCCCCACCCAAACTAATATTCAGTGTGTCACTGTAACATTCTGTTTTTCTGCAATTTCTAAAGCCTAGAATTTAAAAATAAATTTTCTGGATTTTTCTGGAATTAATTCAAGCTTAAAATAAATTTTTAGAATTTAATCTGACTAAAATAAACATTAACATAAGTTAAAAATATTTTATTTGGATTCCTCAGGTCTTAAGGTTTTTTCTGGTATTTTTGGTGAATTTTTTAGATTTATTTGTAATTTTTTAGAGCTTTTTGGAATTTATTTAAATTTCGGGAAAAACAATCAAAAGGGGTAAATCATCCACCGCCCGATCTCTCCCCCTTCCACGCGTCAGCCATCCCGCGGACCTTCGCGTGCGCCCGCACCGCCTCCGCTCTCGCCCGCTCCGCGCCGTTCGATCGCCCCCACCGCCACGCGTCGTCATCTCCGCCGCCCTCCCTCGCGTTGCCTTGCGCCAACCCTAACCCTAACCAGCCGCCGCCCGTGCGCACCTGTGACCGTCTGATGCCGCCCCGATTCCGCGCCGCACCGTGACCGATCTGGACTTCCTCGGTTCGCATGTTTTATACGCCGTTCGCTCCTCGGTTCGCATGCCTCGCCTGTCATTGCCGCCGCCTCGTCTCGCTCGCCTCGCCGCCGTCTGGCCGCTCCGCTGCCTGTGCGTCTTCCGCCCCACCGGAGCCGGCGTCGACTTCGCCCTGCCGGTGAGACCCGCGCCGTGCCCCTCACCCGTGTCGCCCCCGTCGTCGTGGTCGCCACACCAGCACCGGACCCCGCGCCCTGCACCACCGCTCGGTCCCCGCGCCGCGTCCGCGCCCACACGCGACGCTTCGTGCGTCGCGCCCAAGCCACGCGTTGGCCATCGGCCGACTCCCACCTCTCCGGCTGCCCAATCTCAGCCGCACGCTCAGATCTGAGCCAACGGGCCGGATGCGTCCACACGTCCCCATCTCGGCCGCCGAATCCCACCGTCACCTCCGCGCCCGAAACCATCCACGTCAGCCCTAGGCCACGTCAGCCCTAGCCTACCTAGCATGCCACGTCAGCGCCACATCAGCTGACACGTGGCAGCACCAGCACACGCCATGTCAGCCATGCCCGCACCTATGGCGTTGCACTGTTTCGTGCGCCAGGTCCACCGTGGACTTGGTTCTCCGTGCACCCGGTCCACAGCACAGTAACTTTTCTGATTTTCTAGGGTTTTCTTTAAATTAAATGTTTTGAGAGCTCGTTCTCCTCCGTCCTAGCTTCGATTGACCCCGTTCTTTTTTCTAAATTCATCTAAAATTGAGCTCTAGCTTTTGGTTCTAGTTTCATAATTTTTGGAGTTCATTTGCTTATCATGTTATGTGTTTTTGTTGTTTTGATCGCTTTCTCTCTCGTTAGATTCCGTTTCCGGAGGAGCAGGATCTACGCCGGAAGACCAAGAGTACCTCGCTGAGCATAACCAAGGTAAGTCATGTCCTTTGATTATATTGAACCCAGTTTGGAATCTATTATTTAATTATTTTATTTTAAATTACATTGCATCGCTATTTTTATTCAAACCTTGTGATTAGTAGTTATTGTCCTAGATTGATTATCCCTTCTTGATAATTTGAAATACCCTTATGCCATTGTCACCTTAAGTTGGGTTATTATTTAGTGATGCTATGTTAATTGTCACATGGGATTGGTACGATTGAATTGCTTAGCCTTGCTTAAATTTACGAATGGTTTCATCATCACGTGTGAATTATTAATTTGACTTAATGATATATGGAACTGTGATTAGTACCATGTTTATTAAAATTTGTGCCATGGCATTGGTGTGTCATTGGCGTGGTTATACAAACTTGGTTTTGTACTCGGACGAGTGATCGTGCGATAAAGAAAGGAGAAGTGCGAGTTCATTTCAGGGGATGTGGTAGCCTCGTCCGGGTAGAATTAAAGACTTAACTTTGTGCACTATTGATCTGAGTTTTATCGTACAAACCACATGTCTAGTGTGGAATAGATCTGGCTGACTAATTTAGGAGGTTTCAACTTAATCTTTCCAATGAGATGAACATGGTTACTGATTTCTATGTGGCGTAAGGGGGGTGTGATGCGAAACCCTAGTAGGCAGGATTAGGTTGGGATTGAACTTTGTAAAGGTCTTGTTGTGATTTCCTGAGATCGAGGCTAATCACATCGTGTGGATACAGTTGTGCAACCTCAGCAGAGTGTCAAACTATTTGAATAGCCGTGTCCTCGGTTATGGACAATGCTCGGTGATTTCACACGAAGGGTAGAGATTTCATTATAAACTTGGTGGTTTATGTTGGGAGTGAACAGGTAGTTCACTGTTGGTTCAGTTTGTGAATAGGATGTTCACAAGTGGCTTAATTTCATTCCTTCGATTATTTATTATTATCGTTTTTATTTAAAGTTCGCTTTTAACCTATTTATCATATTTACTGTGAAATGTCTTTTATGCAAATTAACCTTTCAGCCTTCCATTGGTAAACCTTGCATACTATATTGCATTCATTTGTTACAAACGACTTGCTGAGTACCAATGTACCCACGGCTTTTGTAACATCCTGTTTTTCTGAGATTTTTAAAGCCTGGATTTTAAAAATAAATTTTCTGGAATTTTCTGAAATTAATTGAAGCTTCAAATGAATTTTTAAAGTTTTAAATAATTTAATATGATTAAAATAAACATTAACATAAGTGGGAAATATTTTATTTGTGTTCCTCAGGTCTCAAGGATTTTTCTGGTATTTTTGGTGAATTTTTGGGATTTATTTGCTATTTTCTAGAGTTTTTAGAAGTTTATTTGAATTTCTGGAAAAAGAAAAGAAAAGAAATTAACCTCAGCCGCCCGATCTCTCTCTCTCCTCCACGCGTCGCCGATCCCGCGCCCGCCGCCGCCGCCGTACCCTTTCCCGCGCACCCGCTCGCCCCGCCGCCCGATCCCGCCCCGCGCCACGCGTCGCGCATCCGCGCTGACGCGCGGCGGCACCAGCGCCGCTTGCCGCCAAGCGCCTACCGCGCCCTCGGCGCTTCGATCGCGCGCGCGCGATCGCAGCCGCTCGCCCGCCCGCGCGAACCCTAACCCTAACCTAATCGCGTCCCGCCGTCCGATCTTGCCGCGTGGCGCATCTCAGCCGTCCTAACCCATCCGCGTCGCGACCGCGCGTAATCGGATCGAACTCCTCGGTTCGCGTGTTAAAACTCGCGTTCGTTCCTCGGTTCGCGTGCACGCTCGCCAACCCTCGCCGCGCCTCCGCTCGCCCTCGCGCCGCGCGCCGCCGAGCGCGCCGCGCCGCCGCCGTCTGCGTCTCCGCTGCCGCTCGAGGTCGCGGAGCACCGGCCGCCGCCGCCGCCGCCGCGGTGAGCCTCCGCGCTGCTTCGCCGCGTCGCCTCGGCCGCCTCGCCCGCCTCGCCTCACCTCGCGCGTCTGCGCTGCGCGCGCCCGCGACCGTCGCCGCGCGCGCTTCTCCGCCACGCGCCGCCAATCCGCCCATCGCGCCGCCACGCGTCACCTGCGGCGCGCGATCCGCCCGCCGCCGCGCGCGCATGCGCGCGTAGCGCGCCGCCGCCACGCGCCGCCGATCCGCCTGCCGCCGCGCCGCGCGCGCAATCTCCGCCGCTCGGATCGGCCGAGGCTCGATTCGACCGCGTGCCGCGTCCCCGCCGTCGGATCAAGCCGTCGCCGCCAGCGCCGAGCCGCCAGCTCAGCCTAGCCACGTGGCAGCACCGGTAGCGTGCCACGCCAGCCCGAGCCGTCCGAGAGCCACGTGGCGCCACGTCACCGCCACGCCGGCGGGTGACACGTGGCGACATATGCGCGCGCCACGCCGGCAGCCCGCGCGTCGGCACCCTCTCCCCGTGCAGCATTACGTGGACCGAGTCCACGGTGGACTCGAATTTCATGGAACGGGTTCACGGCCAAGAACTTTTCCGATTTTCCCGAATTAATTTTTGAATTAATTTTCCGAGCCCGTTCTCCTCCGTCCTAGCTCCGATTGACCCTGTTCTTTTTTCTAAATTCATCTAAAATCGAGCTCTAGCTGTTGGTTCTGGTTTTGTGAATTTTGGAGTTCATTTGCTTATCATTTCATGTGTTTCTTTGTTTTCGATCGTTTTCTCTCGTTAGATTCGATTCGGAGGAGCGGGTTTCGCGCTGTAAGACCGTGAGTACCCCACGAGCATAACGAAGGCAAGTCGTGTCCCTTGATCATGTTGAACCCAATTTTTCAAACTATTATTTAATTATTTTGCTTTAAATTACATTGCATTGCTATATTTATTCAAACCTTTGCACAGGTAGTTATTGTCCCAATTGAAATTATACCTCCTTGACACTTTGGAATACCATGATGCCATTGTCACCATAGGTTGGAAAATTTATTAGTGATGCTAGTTTATTTATCACATGGGTTGGTACGATTAGATTGCTTAGCCTGTTTATATTTACGATTGACCTCATCGCACATGTTAAATTATTAATTTGAATTAATGACATATGGAACCGTGGTTGGTGCCACGTGTATTAAAATCGTGCCACGTCATTGGTGTGACGTTGGCTTGGTTATACAAATTGGTTTTGCACTCGGGCAGTGATCGTGCGATAAAGGAAGTACAATTGTACTTTAGGGATGTGGTAGTCTCGCCGGGTAATGTTAAGGACTTAACTTTGTGCGCCATTGATCCGAGCTTAATCGCAAACCACATGTCTATTATGGATGGACTGGGCCGATTAATTTACAATATTTCAATTCAATTCTGCCATTGTGATGGACATGGTTGCTGATTTCCACGTCAGCCCTAGTCCACGTGGCATGACACGTGGCTTGCCACGTCAGCGCCACGTCAGCCCGAGCCGTCCCCCGAGCCACGTGGCAGCCACGTCACCGCCACGTCGGTAGGGTGACACGTGGCGACATATCGCGCGCCACGCCGCCACCCCGCAGCGTCGGCACCCTCTCTCCCGTGCATCATTCGTGGACCGAGTCCACGGTGGACTCGGAATTTCATGGACCGGGTTCACAGCACAGTAACTTTTCCGATTTTCCCGAATTAATTTTTGAATTAATTTTTCGGGAGCCCGTTCTCCTCCGTCCTAGCTCCGATTGACCCCGTTCTTTTTTCTAAATTCATCTAAAATCGAGCTCTAGCTGTTGGTTCTGGTTTTGTGAATTTTGGAGTTCATTTGCTTCTCATTTCATGTGTTTCTTTGTTTTCGGTTGTTTTCTCTCTCGTTAGATTCGGATTCCGGAGGAGCAGTTTTTTGCCGAAGACCAGAGTACCTCACGAGCATAACGAAGGCAAGTCGTGTCCCTTGATCATGTTGAACCCAATTTTTCAAACTATTATTTAATTATTTTGCTTTAAATTACATTGCATTGCTATATTTATTCAAACCTTTGCACAGGTAGTTATTGTCCCAATTGAAATTATACCTCCTTGACACTTTGGAATACCATGATGCTATTGTCACCATAGGTTAGAAAATTTATTAGTGATGCTAGTTTATTTATCACATGGGTTGGTACGATTAGATTGCTTAGCCTGTTTATATTTACGATTGACCTCATCGCACATGTTAAATTATTAATTTGAATTAATGACATATGGAACTGTGGTTGGTGCCACGTGTATTAAAATCTGTGCCACGTCATTGGTGTGACGTTGGCTTGGTTATACAAATTGGTTTTGCACTCGGGTGAGTGATCGTGCAGTAAAGGGGGAAGTACAGTTGTACTTTGGGGGATGTGGTAGTCTCGCCCGGTTAATGTTAAGGACTTAACTTTGTGCGCCATTGATCTGAGCTTAATCGTGCAAACCACATGTCTATTATGGGATGGACCTGGCTGATTAATTTGCAATATTTCAATTCAATTCTGCCATTGTGATGGACATGGTTGCTGATTTCCATGTGGCGCAAGGGGGGTGTGATGCGAAACCCTAGCGGGCAGGATTGTGTTGAGGTAGAGCATTGTAAAGGCCTTGTTGTGATTTCCTTAGGCCTAGGCTAATCACATCGTGTGGGTACAGTTGTGCAACCTCTGCAGAGTGTAAAACTATTCGAATAGCCGTCCTCGGTCATGGGCGGTGCTCGGGATTTCACACGAGGGTTAGTGTTTCATTTATAACTTGGTGGTTTATGTTGGGAGTGGACAGGTAGTTCCCTGTTGGCTTAAACTTGTGAATCGGTGTTCACAAGTGGTTCATGTTTATTCCTTTGATTATATATTGTTACTGTTTTCAGTTAGCTTTCGCTTTCAAGTTATTTAATATATTTCATCAATAAATGCCTTTATGCAAATTAACCTTTCAGCCCTCCTTTGGTAAGCCTTGCATATTATATTGCATTTATTGTTACAAACGACTTCTTGAGTACCAATGTACTCACGGCTTTACGCCTATGTTGCTCGGTTGAGGAGAGGAGTTCTATCGCAGGAGGTTCGGAAGGAGAGTTCTCGGCGACTTCACGGATTAGGCTTCGTTCTCCACTCGATAGCTTTGTGGCTTGTCGATTGGTCGCTACGCTTTATTTTGGATTTCCGCGCTATTTTGTTAAGCCCTTCCGGCTAGAGATATTGTAAGCTTGGCCATAAGGTCGCACCTCGATAGTTTATCGATATTCGAGTTTTCTTTTATTATTGTCGTGTGTATGATCGTGATGACATCTATGTTTGATCGTGCACTAGCGTGATCTGGACTAGTGCAGTTTACAGAGAGACCGAATTTGCATATTCGGTCTCGTGACTTTACGCCTATGTTGCTCGGTTGAGGTGAGGAGTATTATCGGCAGAGGTTCCGAAGGAGAGTGATGAGGACATCCCTTCCATGGATACAACTCATCCACAATAAGGACCACTTACTCGAGCTCGTGCTCGTCAACTTAATTACCAGGTGAATTCATTCCTAGGTTCATATATTACGAGAATAGACCGCTACCTAATGCAAGTGATTTAATCGTGGTTAGGAACACAGGAAAGGATGAAGGAAAGGGACAGAGAAACATGGACATGCAAGGACGGAATCATGGAGGTCACCACGTCACTTTGAGATCAAGTCAAGTAAGAATCCAAGTTGGACACGTTCTGGAATCGGATTCGGACTACTGCGTTGGTACCACATTCAAACGAGCATAACTTCTTCATACGGACTCCGTTTGGGGCGTTCTTGTACTTCATGGAAAGCTTCAGAAGTCTACTTTCCAACGGATCTAACCTCATCTTCAAATTCCACCTGAGCCGGCCTCAATCATCAAAACAATCCACGTTAGTTTCTGAGTTCGAGTCAAAAAGGGTGCTACGCCACCACCACTTGGGCCCATGGGCGTTGTAACCCTAGGGCGCCGCCCCTGGTCGTTTCTCTATAAATAGGAGCCGCCACCCCCTGCTAGGACTTGGATTTCGTTGAGTTTAGGTTTAGCCATTGCGCAAACTTTGGTTCTTCAGTTGTGTCAGACGACCACCTGTCAAGACTACCTTCAGGATCCCACCTTTGTTTTTCAATACCCACTTTGTTATTCGCAATATCAGATTGCCTTTCATCTTATTCTTGCTAGTTCTTCGATTGCTTGCAGGGATTGAACTTCGTGTTCAGGTTGATCGTGCTTCCAGCAAGATCAATAACATCTCGAAGTTGGTTCAGCGATTGCTAAGGCACAAGCGACGTTGTACGGTTGTAGTCGGATCGCGAGAGTCACCTCCACCAAATCGATAGTATCAATATCATCGAAATATCGGGCACCCCATCTCCATCAAGTGGTATCAGAGCTCAAGGTTGCTCGGTGAGAATTTCCAGTTATTCATAGATTAGATTGCTTTTCATTATCTACAGTACACAAAAAGTCAAAAAAAATAGTAGTAGATCACCCGGTCCAAACCAATCTTAACCTCGCAATTTTTCTTTTCAGTACTTTGCATTGTTGAACTTTCGGTTGCATCGTCGTGTCCTTTGCCGGTCTTAGTGCCTAGTTCCTCTAGAGTTTCGAGTTCTGTTCACGTCTTGGTTTCACCGTTGCGGTTGGTTTCAAACTGTCACGTCGAGGGAAGGAAAAGAGGGGGACTCAGTTTCTAGGGAGGTTTGCCCTAGTTGGACTCGGAATAGGACTCAGAATAGGACTCAGAATTGGACTCGGAATTGGACTCGGAATTGGACTCAGAATTGGACTCAGAATAGGACTCGGTTGGTGGGATTAGAGTCCGAATCAACATCATAGTAGATAGACGAGAAGAAAAAGGTAGCCGCAGATAGAAAGAGCCGCGGCCAAAAAAAAAAGAAAAAAAAAAGAGGAGAGAGAAACCTCTAACTTTTGCATACGACCTCTGATTGAGGCGTTTCTTGATCCGTTGGAAAGGAAACGGGAAAATAGATGTAGAAAAAACGGGCCCACGTAAGCCACCACGCATACGCGCAGCGACTTCGACCCCCAAAAAAGGTCGTTTAGGGCCTCAAAACGGGCCCGCAAAGTCAACAAAAGTTAACTTTCTCGAAATTCGCTCAAAATTTACAGGGACCTTCTACAAGTGATTCTAAGGTGTCCTGTGAAGACGGCGTCCTTTTCTGAGCCTCTGAACTCCATGGGCAACGTCATCTAGATTCTTTCTGTGCGGTGTACTCGTTTGTATTCTAGGCTCGCGTCTCTAGTACGGTCTAGCCTAGGACCAGCACCAACTGGCGTTGAGCGATTTTTCAGCTTGCATTTTCTGATTTGATTATTGCTAATCCTTGCTACCAAACTTGAGCCTTCCCAGCTACACCTCTCCTACACCGTACAGGCTGAGCTTCACCTGGCAATCGCTCCATCCAATCTTCAGAGATACATTGACATCGCTGGGAGCCGATTACCCCTGCTTTGGTTGGTAAGAATTGGTAAGAGTTCGATAAAAGGCTTAAGTGTGAGCGACTATTTGAACCTTCTCATCCTAATAGTTGCTGTTAGGGACATATTCTTGTGTTTTGCTAACAATGGCAGGTCTTACAACGGATGAGGATCAATCTCATACTCCTCGTACTAAGGCAATCGTACAACATTTTCTACGCCTTATGAACCTTCGTGCAGAGGGTTTTGAGGAGCATGTCAAAGTGACGAATGAGCGACTTGCTCAACTTGAGGGCGCCCAGATTGAGACCAATGCCGCACTCGCTGCGATGGAGAAAGCGCAAGGTACCACTAACAATTCGTTGGCAGATATTATGGCGCGCCTTGAGGAGATTGCCCAAACTTCGTCTGCTGCTCCCCCTGCTGCGACGGTAGGGAGATAAGATGACTCCGACCATATGGGTGATTCCGAGGCCGATGGCAGGGTCAACCACAACAACGATCGAGCTCGTCGACAATTGTGTTTTAATCGCCAAGGTATGCGAAGGGAACCCCCACGGCGTGAGGAACGTGACCACGACGATTTTTTTGCTAAGGTTAAATTCACTATGCCTTCTTTCGATGGTAAATATGATCCTGATAGCTATCTTAATTGGGAACTAGCTGTTGATCAAAAATTTACTTGCCATGAATTTTCTGAGAATAGACGAGTTAGGGCTGCTACTAGTGAATTTACCGACTTTGCTTCTGTTTGGTGGAAAGAACATTGTCGTCAAAATCCCAATAACATTCCTAACACCTGGGAGGCTTTAAAATTGCTTATGCGTTATCGATTTGTTCCCTCATATTATGCTCGTGATCATTAAATAAACCGCAACGCCTACAACAGGGTGCAAAATCTGTGGAAGAATATTATCAGGAATTACAAATTGGTATGTTGCGATGTGGGTTAGTTGAGAATGAGGAGGCATCCATGGCTAGGTTTTTGGGAGGGTTGAGTCGAGAAATTCAAGACATCCTTGATTATAAAGATTACAACTCCATTACTAAATTGTTTCATCTTGCTTGCAAAGCTGAACGTGAGTTGCAGGGACGCCAGACAAGAATGCGGTCTAATTCTTCTGCTGGTCGCACAAATTCATGGACTCCGCGCACCCCTGCTCCCTCGTCCATTGTGGCGCCATCACACTCCAACAATAAGCAGTGCCCTACTACTTCAATTTCGGCACCACGGATTTCTTAAGCACACAAATCAGCACCACAACTTCCTGCAAAAACAACTTCTTCAGTTTCTTCGACCGGACGAACACGGGACGTTCAATGCCATCGTTGCAAAGGCTATGGACACATGATGTGGGACTGTCCAAGCAAGCGTGTATTGATTATACGCGATGATGGTGGGTATTCCTCTGCTAGTGATTTTGATGATGAAACATATGATATGCTTGCAACTGACCCTATAGGAGATGAAGAAGAATCTGATCATGAGGAGCATGTTGGCGTCGAAGATGCCGACAAGTATTTGAGCATTATAGTGCAACGCGTACTAAGTGCTCAAGTGTCTCATGCCGAGCAAAACCAGCGCCATAATTTGTTCCAAATCAAGGGCGTTGTCAAGGAACGCTCGATTCGCATAATTGTTGATGGTGGGAGTTGCAACAATTTGGCAAGTATGGACATGGTAGAGAAGCTTACTTTGCCGACTAAACCTCATCCTCACCCATACCATATTCAATTGTTCAACAACAGTGGTAAGTTGAAGGTAACACGGATTGTGAGAGTACATCTTTCTGTGGGTTCATACCATGATTATGTTGATTGCGACGTTGTACCTATGCAAGCTTGCTCATTATTATTAGGAAGTCCTTGGCAATACGATACTGATTGTGTGCATCATGGTAGGAATAATCAATACTCTCTCATGTTCAAAGGAAAGAAAATTGTGCTGCATCCTATGACTCCAGAACAGATTGTTAAAGATGAACTTGCTAGAGCTAGTAGAGAGAAGAGTCTAGAGAAATCTAAGAGCGAAAATCAGATTGCAGCAAAAGAGCTTGTGCAACATAGGAAGAAAGAACTGAAATATGCTCATGTGAATAAAAAAGAAATACAATTGAAAGGTGCTAGTTTTCTTGCTACTAAATCTGATATGACTGAATTGGATGCTAGTAAATCTGTTTGCTATGTATTAGTTTGCAAAGCCACTTTGTTTTCATTTGAGGAGATACCATCTTCTTTGCCTCCTATGTCACTAACCTTTTGCAGGAGTACAAAGATGTCTTTCCGAAGGACATACCACCGGGATTGCCACCGCTTCGAGGGATTGAGCATCAAATTGATTTAATTCCCGGTGCATCACTACCCAACCGCGCACCATACCGGACAAACCCAGAAGAAACTAAAGAAATTCAGCGCCAAGTTCAAGAACTGTTTGATAAAGGGTATGTACGTGAATCTCTTAGTCCTTGCGCTGTTCCAGTCATTTTAGTGCCTAAGAAAGATGGATCATGGCGTATGTGTGTTGATTGTAGAGCTATCAATAATATTACCATTAGATACCGTCATCCTATTCCTAGGTTAGACGATATGCTTGACGAATTAAGTGGCTCTACAATGTTTTCTAAAGTTGATTTGCGTAGTGGATACCATCAAATTAGAATGAAACTTGGAGATGAATGGAAGACGGCATTTAAAACTAAGTTCGGATTGTATGAGTGGCTAGTGATGCCTTTTGGATTAACTAATGCCCCTAGCACTTTCATGAGGTTAATGAACGAAGTTTTACGTGCTTTCATTAGTAAATTTGTGGTAGTTTACTTTGATGATATATTGATTTACAGCAAGTCACTAGATGAACATCTTGAACACTTACGTGCTGTTTTCATTGCCTTGAGGGATGCACGTTTGTTTGGTAATCTCGAAAAGTGCACCTTTTGCACCGATCGAGTTTGTTTTCTTGGCTATGTTTTCACTCCGCAGGGAATTGAAGTAGATGAAGCCAAGATTGAAGCTATAAAAAGTTGGCCAACACCACAAACGGTCACACAAGTGCGGAGTTTTCATGGACTTGCGGGATTCTATCGTCGTTTTGTGAAGGATTTCAGCACCATCGCTGCACCACTTAATGAATTGACAAAGAAAGGTATTCCATTTAAATGGGGAAAAGCGCAAGAAGAAGCTTTCAACCTTCTCAAAGAAAAGCTCACAAATGCACCGTTGCTCCAACTTCCTGACTTTGGTAAGACTTTTGAACTTGAGTGTGACGCCATGAATTGGAATTGGTGGTGTGTTGATACAAGAAGGTAAACTCATTGCTTATTTTAGTGAAAAATTGAGTGGGCCTAGTTTGAACTATTCTACTTATGATAAGGAATTATTTGCCTTTGTTCGAACTTTAGAAACTTGGCAACATTATTTATGGCCCAAAGAATTTGTTATCCATTCTGATCATGAATCATTGAAACATATTAGAAGTCAAACTAAACTGAACCGTAGATATGCTCGTTAGGTTGAATTCATTGAATCTTTTCCTTATGTCATAAAACACAAGAAAGGGAAGGAAAATGTGATTCTTGATGTCTTGTCTAGATGGTATACAATGTTGTCTCAACTTGATTGTAGAATTTTGGCTTGGAGACAATAAAAGAACTATACACATCGATGATGAGTTTAAAGATGCCCCGTCCAATTGCAAAAATGATAGATGCTGGAATAAATTTACTTTCAATAATGGATTTTTGTTTAGAGCTAACATACTATGCATTCGGCCACTCTGTTCGTCTTTTGTTATTACAGAGGCACATGGGGGAGGACTAATGGGTCATTTTGGTGTCAAAAAGACGGAGGACATCCTCGCAGAATATTTCTATTGGCCAAGGATGTGGCGCGACGTCGAGCGCTATGTATCTCGCTGCACTACCTGCAATAAAGCTAAGTCCCGACTTAATCCACATGGTTTATATATACCTCTTCCTGTACCTAGCATTCCTTAGGAGGATATTTCAATGGACTTTGTTTTGGGATTACCTCGCACAAAGAAGGGGAGAGAGATAGTGTTTTTGTGGTGGTCGATAGATTTTCTAAAATAGCACATTTTATACCTGCCATAAGAGCGATGATGCTACAAATGTTGCTGATTTATTTTTCAGAGAGATTGTTCGACTACATGGAGTGCCCAATACCATTATTTCAGATCGAGATGCGAAGTTTTTGAGTCACTTTTGGCGCACATTATGGGAATCCTACAAGATTCCCGTGTTCCAAACCAGGCCTTACGTGCCACACAAAAAAAGTTGTTCACATAGAATGGATATTTTACTTTACTTCAAAACAAGCACACATTGCATTTGCTCTCTCTTGGAACGTTGGATAGGAAAACTGATGCTCATGATTATTTTTTGGAGGTAGAAAAGAGAAATTGGCGTTTCAATTTATCACGAAATTGAAAATTTGTCATCAATGGGCGGTTCGAGTAGAATTTTTGATTCGACGATTCGCATCGATGCAGAGGATGCGTTTCTGCTCGATACCCGTTGAGGATTTTGGGGCCTTGGTTGCTATCAAATGCATGCCAATGAACTTTCGAGATGTAGCACGGGCTGGAAAGTCTTTGTGTGCGAATCTGCAGAGGATATCTGATGGCCCGTGTCGACTTGAGGCAAGGAATGTGTATGGACTGTAGCATATGAGAATCACTATTTAAAGAGCGATTAGGGGCGCTATCTTGTCGGATAAATTCCTAACAGACAGCCTTCCCTCCTCTCTTCCACTATCTGCCGCTCTCTCTCCCCTCCCATCTCTCATCGCTTTGTCTCTCTCCCCAACCGCTACCCCCGCCTCGCCTCCCGCACACCTCGCCTCCCCTCCCCGCTGCTCCCCTCCCTCCCCAATTAACCGCCGCTCTATCTCTTATCCCCTGTCGCTCTCCCTCCCTTCCCTCTCATCCTCTCTCTTCTCTGTCGCTGCAGCAGCTTCACACCTCTCCTCCGCCTCCCCACCCTCCAACACCACCATGTGGCGGCGACTTCACCGCTTCGCTGCGTCACTGTCTCGCCCTCCCCACCCAAACTAATATTCAGTGTGTCACTGTAACATTCTGTTTTTCTGCAATTTCTAAAGCCTAGAATTTAAAAATAAATTTTCTAGATTTTTCTGGAATTAATTCAAGCTTAAAATGAATTTTTAGAATTTAATCTAACTAAAATAAATATTAACATAAGTTGAAAATATTTTATTTGGATTCCTCAGGTCTCAAGGTTTTTTCTGGTATTTTTGGTGAATTTTTGAGATTTATTTACAATTTTTTAGAGCTTTTTGGAGTTTATTTAAATTTTGGGAAAAAAATCAAAAGGGGTAAATCATCCACCGCCCGATCTTTCCCCCTTCCACGCGTCAGCCATCCCGCGGACCTTCACGTGCGCCCACACCGCCTCCGCTCTCGCCCGCTCCGTGCCGTTCGATCGCCCCCACCGCCACGCGTCGTCATCTCCGCCGCCCTCCCTCGCGTTGCCTTGCACCAACCCTAACCCTAACCCGCCGCCACCCGTGCGCACCTGTGACCGTCTGATGCCGCCCCGATTCCGCGCCGCACCGTGACCGATCTGGACTTCCTCGGTTCGCATGTTTTATACGCCGTTCGCTCCTCGGTTCGCATGCCTCGCCCTGGTCTCTGCTCTCGCCTCGCGCCGCCGTAACAAAGCCGCTCCGCTGCCCGTGCGTTTTCCGCCCCGCCAGAGCCGCCGTCGACTTCGCCCTGCCGGTGAGCCCCGCGCCGTCCCCCTCACCCGTGTTGCCCCCGTCGTCGTGGTCGCCACACCGGCACCGGACCCCGCGCCCTGCACCACCCCTCGGTCCCCGCGTCGTGTCCGCGCCCACACGCGACGCTTCGTGCGTCGCGCCCATCCCATCGGCCGACTCCCACCTCTCCGGCCGCCCAATCTCAGCCGCACGCTCAGATCTGAGCCAACGGGCCGGATGCGTCCACACGTCCCCATCTCGGCCGCCGAATCCCACTGTCACCTCCGCGCCCGAAACCATCCACATCAGCCCTAGCCTACCTGGCATGCCACGTGTCATGCCACGTCAGCGCCACATCAGCTGACACGTGGCAGCACCAGCGCACGCCATGTCAGCCACGCCCGCACCTGTGGCGTTGCACTGTTTCGTGCGCCAGGTCCACCGTGGACTTGGTTCTCCGTGCACCCGGTCCACAGCACAGTAACTTTTCTGATTATCTAGGGTTTTCTTTAAATTAAATGTTTTGAGAGCTCGTTCTCCTCCGTCCTAGCTCCGATTGACCCCGTTCTTTTTTCTAAATTCATCTAAAATCGAGCTCTAGCTTTTGGTTCTAGTTTCATAATTTTTGGAGTTCATTTGCTTATCATGTTATGTGTTTTTGTTGTTTTGATCGTTTTCTCTCTCGTTAGATTCCGTTTCCGGAGGAGCAGGATCTACGCGGGAAGACCAAGAGTACCTCGCTGAGCATATCCAAGGCAAGTCATGTCCTTTGATTATATTGAACCAAGTTTGGAATCTATTATTTAATTATTTTATTTTAAATTACATTGCATCGCTATTTTTATTCAAACCTTGTGATTAGTAGTTATTGTCCTAGATTGATTATCCCTTCTTGATAATTTGGAATACCCTTATGCCATTGTCACCTTAAGTTGGGTTATTATTTAGTGATGCTATGTTAATTGTCACATGGGATTGGTACGATTGAATTGCTTAGCCTTGCTTAAATTTACGAATGTTTTCATCATCACGTGTGAATTATTAATTTGACTTAATGATATATGGAACTGTGGTTAATACCATGTTTATTAAAATTTGTGCCATGGCATTGGTGTGTCATTGGCGTGGTTATACAAACTTGGTTTTGTACTCGGACGAGTGATCGTGCAGTAAAGAGAGAAGTGCAGGTTCATTTCAGGGGATGTGGTAGCCTCGTCCGGGTAGAATTAAGGACTTAACTTTGTGCACTATTGATATGAGTTTTATCGTAGAAACCACATGTCTAGTGTGGAATAGATCTGGCTGACTAATTTGGGAGGTTTCAACTTAATCTTGCCAATGAGATGAACATGGTTACTGATTTCTATGTGGCGTAAGGGGGGTGTGATGCGAAACCCTAGCAGGCAGGATTAGGTTGGGATTGAACTTTGTAAAGGCCTTGTTGTGATTTCCTGAGATCGAGGCTAATCACATCGTGTGGGTACAGTTGTGCAACCTCTGCAGAGTGTCAAATTATTTGAATAGCCGCGTCCTCGGTTATGGACAATGCTCGGTGATTTCACACGAAGGGTAGAGATTTCATTATAAACTTGGTGGTTTTTGTTGGGAGTGAACAGGTAGTTCATTGTTGGTTCAGTTTGTGAATGGGATGTTCACAAGTGGCTTAATTTCATTCCTTCGATTATTTATTATTATCGTTTTTATTTAAAGTTCGCTTTTAACCTATTTATCATATTTACTGTGAAATGTCTTTTATGCAAATTAACCTTTCAGCCTTCCATTGGTAAACCTTGCATACTATATTGCATTCATTTGTTACAAATGACTTGCTGAGTACCAATGTACCCACGGCTTTACGCCTATGTTGCTCAGTTGAGGGTGAGGAGTATTATCGGCAGGAGGTTCCAGAAGGAGAGTGATGAGGACATCCCTTCCATGGATACAACTCATCCACAACAAGGACCACTTACTCGAGCTCATGCTCGTCAACTTAATTACCAGGTGAATTCATTCCTAGGTTCATATATTACTGAGAATAGATCGCTACCTAATGCAAGTGATTTAATCGTGGTTAGGAACCTGAGAAAGGATGAAGGAAAGGGACAGGGAGTCATGGACATGCAAGGACGGAATCATGGAGGTCACCACGTCACTTTGAGATCAAGTCAAGTAAGAATCCGAGTTGGACACGTTCTGGAATCGGATTCGGACTGCTGCGTTGGTACCACATTCAAACGAGCATAACTTCTTCATACGGACTCCGTTTGGGGCGTTCTTGTACTTCATGGAAAGCTTATGAAGTCTACTTTCCAACGGATCTGACCTCATCTTAAAATTCCACCCGAGCCGGCCGCAATCATCAAAACAATTAAGGTTAGTTTCTGAGTTCGAGTCAAAAAGGGTGCTGCGCCACCACCACTTGAGCACATGGGCCTTGGAACCCTAGGGCGCCGCCCCTGGTCGTTTCTCTATAAATAGGAGCCGCCACCCCCTGATAGGACTTGGATTTCGTTTAGTTTTAGCCATTGCGCAAACTTTGGTTCTTCAGTTGTGTCAGACGACCACCTGTCAAGACTACCTTCAGGATCCCACCTTTGTTTTTCAATACCCACTTTGTTATTCGCAATATCAGATTGCCTTTCATCTTATTCTTGCTAGTTCTTTGATTGCTTGCAGGGATTGAACTTCGTGTTCAGGTTGATCGTGCTTCCAGCAAGATCAATAACATCTCGGAGTTGGTTCAGCGATTGCTAAGGCGTAAGCGACGTCGTACGGTTGTAGTCGGATCGCGAGAGTCACCTCCACCAAATCGATAGTATCAATCTCATCGAAAGATCGGGCACCCCGTCTCCATCAAAGAGTATTTCGACGACTTCACGGATTAGGCTTCGTTCTCCACTCGATAGCCTGTGAGCTTGTTGATTGGCCGCTACGCTTTATTTTGGATTTTCGCTGCTAGTTTTAAAGCCTTCCGGCTAGAGATATTGTAAATTTGGCCATAAGGTCATACCTTTGAGATTTATTGATATTTGAGTTTCCCTTTATTTTATCGTGTGTATGGTTGTGATTACATTTATATTTGACTGTGTGTACTAGCGATCCTGGACTAGTGCAGTTTACACAGAGAGTCCGAATTTGCACATTCGGATCTCGATAGTCGCGCCTCACTGTGCCTCCCTTCACCGCCCTCCGCTGTTGCCCATAACAAGACCACCGCCTCTCTCTACATCTGGGGGCGTGATGAACCCGTCGGTGGTGGCACCTCAGCTCCTTAAGCTACCACTCATCTTCCCTAATCTAGAGGCCCCCTTCTCTTCTTTACCACCGGCGACTGGATCTAGCAAGGGACTATCGGATCTAGTAACGCCACGGTCGTAGATGACGAGATGCGGCGGCGCCGTGGCCGAAGACAATGGATCTGATGGTGGCTGTGGGTTGAATCTCAAGATCGAACGGTCACTTGCTATACCATCGAAAAGCGCTACATACGGTTCATCGTTTTCTAGTTTTTCCTCTTATAATAGAGGAGGGAATCTTACTTGAGGCCATTATATCAGAGAACTATGTAATAAACTACTTAAATTCGCCCGCGTGTTTATATTCTGTCGCAGGGAAGCCTATGTTTCATAGGTGCATCCCTACATAACTGTGAATGCAATTATGCACTTGCTATTTCCAAAAACTGCTCGTTAATTAGCACGGCTGCACACGGAATAAGAGAGAGAAAAACTTTGGCACACGATAGAGTCGATGTCCGAGGTGGCGTATCAGTGCACACACGGAGGCGCCGCTGCGTGCGCAAAGACTCTCGCCCGTGTGATCTCAATCCGACAGTTTCGATGCGAGGCGCGCACAGTTTGCACAAAACCCCCTGCCGACTGCCGAGCGTTGCCGTTTTTCTCATCAGCCCACACCCGAGAAGGAAGTCCTACCCGCATTGCTCCCCATCTCCATCCTCCCCAAACCGAGTGACGGTGACAGCAACGGCCATCCCTCGCTCTCCCTCTCCCATCCCTCGGCGACAACTACGGCTCGATCTTCCCTCCTCCATGCCCCCGACTCCTTCCACCATGCACCCCCAAATCCCTTCTTGACGGTGATGGCAAGGCCACGGCTCTATCTTTGTCTCCGTCTCCCATCCCTCAGCCACAACAACGGTGAGGGAGACCGATGCCCCAAGTCACTTCTTTGGGCTTGCCGTTGCGTGGCGGCAACAACCATGACAACATGCTGCTTGTTTGGCTTGCCACATATTTTGGCTAGTATCAGTCGACTTATGTAGTTGTATTTTGGCCTCCTGGATAGTTCAATGTGAAATGTTTGCATGCAGATTGTAATCTTATTCTGGATGATGTTGTTTTCTGGAATGCAATTTTCTAGAATGCCAATTTTTTTGCTTGTTCTAGAATGCAACTTTTCGCTACTTGTTCAGGAATGCAGGTGTCATTGTAATGAAAAGAATGTAAGCTTTGTGTGCCATTATAATGAAAAGAATGTAAGCAAACTTTCCTATAAATGCTTTGGCTGACAGTTGCGATGCTTTGGATGATGCTATGTGTCACTTGTAGGGTAATGCAGATTGTAAGATTTGATTAATGGCATACGAAGTTAAGTCGTTAGACATTACCCAAGCGAGACATCCATATTCTTCGAAATGCTAACCACACTTCCCCATTTACTGTATGATCACTCGCCTAAGTGAAAACTAATTTTGAATAACCAACACCAATGATACACTAATATTATGGCACATAAATTTTATAACAGTAGCTACAACCACGATTCAAAATCTTATTAAATTAAAATTAATTAATTAATCATATGTGATGATGAACCCAACGTAACTATAAACATGGCTAAGCATATTAGATGTATAACCCATGTGACATCGAGTATTGCATTACTAGAATATTTCTCATCCTATAGTGACAATGGAATCATGACATTCAAATTATCAAGATGGATTTAATCCAATTGGACAATAACTACCAGGTTTATAGGTTTGTAATAAAATGGCAATGCATGATAATTTAAAATAAAATAGTAAATAAGTAGATACAAAAACTAGGTTCAACATGATCAAAGAACACACTTGCCTTTGCCTTACTCAGTTAGTGGCTCTTGGTTTTCAGATCTTGCTTCAGCTTCTTCGAAGGCATTATCTAATGAGGGAGAAAAAAATAAAGAACAAAAATAATTAAATAAAATTCAAATGAATTCTAAAAACATTAAAACTAGAACGAAAAGGTAGAGCTTAATTTTAGATAAATTTAGAAAAAATAATCAGGTTAATCGTAGCTAGGATAGAGGACAACAGGCTCTTAGAAGATTAACTGGCTGAAAAATACTGAAAATTAAGAAAAACTACTGTGCTGCAGACTTGGTGCATGGGATAGCAAGTCCATGGTGAACCCAACACATGGAACAGTGCTCGGACGACTGAGCTTACTGATGCGGCAATTAGGGCTGATATGGCCGACACGTGGTAGACACGTGTGGACTAGGGCTGTCATGGCTTGACACGTGGCTTGGTGACGTGGCATCTGACATGGCATATGGGATGGCTTGGATGCTGATGTGGCGCCCACGTGGTATGACACATGGCGGACACGTGGACTTAGGGTGGACGTGGCATGCTGACTCGGCTCGACTGGCTCATTGGTCTACAGAATAGTAGCTGCTGACTGGTGTTGCACGGTAGACCCAGTTCTCCGAGAATACGAAATGACGCACAACATGGGTGTTGGGGGATGTCGACCGGTTGATGTCAGCGGCGCATGGCTCAAGGTGTCACTTCATTCGACTGAATGGCGGGCGTGACGGGGCTGTCTGGCGGCGGCACATGAACTGAGGTGAGTCGGCGGGGTTGGCTGGCGGCTGGACGTGGGGGCTCGGTGGTGGATTCACCGGTGACGAGAGCGGCTCGGCAAACGGCGATGAGCTCGACGGTGGCGCACGGGTGAACTCCACGGGGATGAGCGTGTACGGTGATGCGAAAAACGAGGGTGGTAGCTATTTGAAGCATGGACACCGAGAGTCCGGCTCGGGGATGAGCGCAGAGTGCGAGGCGAGCATGACACAGATGGCGAGGGGTCTGTTGCGGAGATAGTGGTGGCAATGAGAGTCCATGAGGAAGATGGCAATGAATAGTATGCAACATGGCGGATGAGTGACACATGACAAGCCCGAGATTGGATGACTGGTTTCAGATGGCACACATGAACAATACCGAGGCCTTGAGATGTAGGACATGTGTCTTTGGGCGTAATGTAGTGTCCGATCTTGGGTTAGGTGGATGGTGGCATGTGGCGAGAAGGGATCGGACTTTGAGGTTTAGTGGGCGAAGGGTTTTATTCAGATTTTCAATTTCAAAATTGGAAAGAAAATAAAATATGCTCTAGAAAATAGCAAATAAATCCAATAAAATCTCAAAAAATTCCTTACAGCACAAGAAACCCAAATAAAATAGTTTCAACAAATATTAATATTTAATTTAGTCATATTAAATCTTTCTAATAAATAAAAAATTATTTTAAGTTTAAATTAATTTCAGAAAAATCCAAATGGTGAATTTTCTTTTAAAAGCTTCAAATAAACTCTGAAAATTAGGATGTTACATACATACTAAAAGCAATGAGAAACAATATGGTGTATAAGTTGATGGGGGAAAATACCGGGAGAGGTTTTCTCTTTTTTTCAGCGAAAACCTGGCTTGCTGTAGCTATTGCATGGATTAGTTTAATCGCAGGTGATTAACTGCTTACAGTTGGGTGAATGCTTCAACAGCAAGTCCAGTGTCCTCGCGAATAGCCCAGTAGTCTGTCCAAACACTGTCATAATCCTGTGACACTCCCGACAAATCACAGAGCGGAGCGAAACAATTGATGCAATTGAGATGAGTTCGAATAGAGAGATCGCAAAACGAGTTCACTTTTACGGATCACCCGGTATGCGGCACTCGGCGGTGTTAGAATGAACAGGACCCATTCCGTTGCCAGCCAGGGACTGGAATGGGCCGTCGAGTTCATCTCTTGTCTGTATTTTTTTCCTTAATTTCTTTTTTGCATGTCACATAAGGTCAGGTCGATGACCTTGTCATGTTCAGGAAATCTGGCCACTTTTTTGTTTGGTGCAATAGTTTATATATGTGCAAAACTTTTGTAATTTGAGACGAGAATGCATCGATAAAAACTTTCACAAGAGATTCCTAAACACGGTTTATACTTTATAACCACATCGCATTACAGACTTGTGGGGCCCATTCTTTAGCAAATACTAGAGGCAATTTCACATAGCTTTTCTCACAAGCACAGCGAAAAGAGTTACCGATCAGGACAAAGCCACAAACAGTGGCGAATCCAGGATAAAAATAGAGGGGGAGCTCTACTATTAAGTCTATAGCACAATATAAACATATCAAAGCTATATCTACTAGTCTTTTGCCATTGGAATATCAAATTCATATATAAATATAAAGAGAACAAATTGCAAATGTATAATGCAATAAATTTAGTACCTTGCTAATGTTAGAAATTGGCCCATTATTTGTGGCCCATTTTCTTAAATTCCAAAGCATGCAAGGTTTAGCACCATATTGCTTAGGCAAAGTGGGGGAGACCAATTTATAAGGTGGAGTCCATGCCACTCTTTGAATTATGGAAGTGGATGGTGGCTTTGGCTAAACACACACGCGCGCACGCACGCGCGCCCGCGTATTCGCGTATTTTCGCGTGAAAATCGCGTGACTTGTGACTTGGCAGACCATATCCACCTTATTTTGCTGAACCTCGCATCATCTCTCTCTCCTTTTAACTGGTCACGAGACTGCTTAATTACCATTATTTGGTTTTAAATTTTAGCAGTTACCAGTGAATAATAGAGTCGGTTACTTCTTTGACTGGTAATGAGACTGCGTAAATATTTGGTTTGAATATCAGCAGTTACCAGTGAATAATGGAATCAGTTACTTGAGCATTATTTCAGTCTAATGGTGTCAGTTACTAGAGAGTAATTAGCACGTCTATAAAAGGCCTGGAGACGTCCAGGTTTGTGACTGAATTTCTCCATTCTTCTCTCCCATTGTTTTCTTCCTCTCTCGTAATATTGTGCGGTAGTACTGTGCTGTCTGAACTTCGCCGACCTTTCTTCCCGGCGTGCACCTGGAAGGAAGGTGAGCGGTATCTCCGAACCATTGCTGTCGTGAAGACCTGCACGGGGGCGGCAATAAGGTTTCTAGGCAGCGCATATCTGCGCGACCGCTCCTGCTCTGTTTCATCTACGTCCTACACTGCATCAAGCCTACACTGCATCGAGCCTGCGCTGCTTCCTGTCCTTCATCAAGCCCAACAGTAAGTCGTTCGTGTGTTAAATGCGACTTTAACATTATATTTCTCTTGCGTATATTTTGAAGTATGATGAATATCCTACTGTTAGTAGTTAGTTGTGCATCAATAGTATTTTGATCTTGCCTCCTACTAAAACTTGGAATTAAAATATTGCCTATATTTTCAGCAATCCAGAAACCTTATTGCGAAATTTGTTGCAACACAGAAATGGTTAGCGCTTCTGATGCGATGAAGCCTGAGAGGTTTTGCGGTCAAAACTTTCGTATATGGCAGACTAGAGTCAAGTTTTGGCTCATGTCTTTGGGGCTGTGGTGGGTTGTCTACCCATGATATCCATTCTGATCGAGCGGTACATGCGGTTTGATAGTGCAAACAACACGCTCTTGGTTGCATCTTGATCGTGCAGCGAGATCAACTCTACGATGTGTACATGGACTATAAGTCCGCCACGAGTTGTGGAATGCACTAGAACACAAATATGCAGGCGAGGGTGATCGTTGGCTCTACATGTGTGAGCAATTTTTCGACTTTAGCATGGATGAGGCTAAGTCCATAGTTGGACAAGCTCATGACCTCCAGCTACTAGTCGGTGAGATTGCGCACCTGGGCTGCGTGTTACCTCCTAAGTTTGTGGCTGCGGGCATTATTGCTAAACTCCCTCCTTCTTGGCAGGATTTTGCCACTAGCCTGAAACACAAGAGGGAAGAAATTTCTGTTGAGGATCTTATTGCTGCCCTCGATATGGAAGAAAAAGCAAGAGCAAAGGATGCACCAAGCACATCTGGCCAGAACAATACAAACTTTATTGAGAAAAAGACTATAGCAAAGAAGTACAAATTCAACAAACCGAACAAGACAACTAGCTTTAAGAAGAAGAAAACTGAGAAAAAGGATTTCAAGGACATCACCTGTTTTGTGTGCGGAAAAGATGGTCATATGGCGAAGGACTGTCGCTTCCGCAAAATCAGAGATGGTAAACAGCCAAAGAAGAAGACTGTAAACGTGATCATAGGCAAGGCCTCGACTTCAGGAGGGTATGGTAATCCACCTATTGTTTTTTCAGCATGTCAATCCACTGATTGGTGGGTGGATACTTGTGCTAATGTTCACGTATGTTCTGATATTTCCTTGTTTTCTTCTTACCAGACAGCAGGGGCTTCCTCCGTCCTAATGGGAAACGGTTCGCATGCTTCGATTCTTGGTGTTAGCACGGTGGATCTGAAGCTTACTTCAGGAAAGATTGTTCACTTAAAGAACGTGCAAGATGCTCCTACAATAAACAAGAACCTCATTAGTGGTTCTCTTCTATGTAGGGATGGTTATAAGCTAGTTTTTGAGTTGAATAAAATTGTATTGTCTAAGTTCAGAAACATTGTTGGTAAAGGCTATGAGAGCGGAGGCTTGTTCCGCCTAAGTACTTTAGAGTATTGTTATAATCTGAATGTTGCAACAAATATAAATAAATATGAGGCAAATGTTTGGCATTCCCGTTTCTGTCATATTGGTTTTGATAGTATTGTGAGAATGTCCAAATTAGATTTAATTCCAAAATGTGAAATTATCAAAGGATCAAAATGCCAGTCATGTGTGCAAGCAAAACAGCCTCGAAAACCTTTTAAAGGATTAGAGGATGAAAAGAACTTAGCACCGTTAGATCTTATTCATTCAGATTTGTGTGAAATGAATGGACTATTGACAAAAGGAGGCAAAAGATATTTTCTAACTTTTATTGATGATGCAACACGCTACTGTTATGTGTATTTACTTAAAACTAAGGATGAAGCTTTAAACTACTTTAAAATTTATAAGGCCGAGGTTGAAAACCAACTAGAAAAGAAAATAAAAAGATTGAGATCTGATCGTGGAGGAGAGTATGTCTCTCATGAGTTCTCCCAATTCTATTCTGAGCATGGAATAATCCATGAGTTCACACCACCATATTCACCCTAATCAAATAGGATAGCTGAGAGAAAAAATCGGACATTAACGGACTTGGTCAATGCCATGTTAGAGAGTTCTGGTATGCCTAAGGTATGGTGGGGGGAAGCTATATTGACAGCAACATTCATCCTAAATAGAGTAATCACTAAAAAGAGTAAAATTACTCCATATGAGGGGATGGAAGGGGAGAAAACCTAATGTTAATTTTCTGCGAACTTAGGGGTATTTGGCAAAAGTAATATACCATTGCAGAAAAAGAGGAAAATTGGACCAAAAACAGCTGATTGTATTTTTCTAGGATATGCTCAAAATAGCACGGCCTATAGATTTTTAGTAGTTAAATCAGAAACTCCTGAGATTATTGCTAACACAATAATGGAATCTAGAGATGCTTCATTTTTTGAGAATATCTTTCCTATGAGAACAGTATGCAATACTTCAACACGAACTGAGAATGTTCAAATCGATAATGATACAGGGATGGGTCCCGATCTTCTCAGTGAGGAACCGTGGATAGTTGATGTGAAGTAGACGATGTCGCTAGCTGAACACTCGTGCCCATGCACGAACCCTCAACTCTTCGGAAAACGCCAAAACACACCGGATAGTTGTCATCAGCGCGACCACAGCGGCGAACGCCAAGTCCCCAATTCCCAATGGAACGACAGCTTGACCTTGAGTTGCAGAACGAACAATGGATCGCCTAATTCTCTCTCAAAGTCCTCGCATGAACTCTGGTGTGGAAAGAATAAGTAATAGCTATGTTTCAATCTGATGCATAAAACTTGGTCGTCCTCTAAGGATGCCAATACAGGGCTTATATAGCCTCTTGGAACGTGCATAGAGTCCCTCAAACATAGTACAACTCAACCCTATATGGTTTTAGATACGAACTCTTAAAAAAGGAAACTAGATTTTACAGCCGTCATATTGTTTCGGTCATAATTTTTATCCATGCCGAATTTGATGCTGGGGCCAGATCCATTGCGTAGCCCTTGAAAATATCTTTCCAACAAGTATAAGAACGCCTAAATCGGACTCCGTTTGTGAAAGTTATGACCTTTTTAGTAACTGCCTGACAGGCTGTCCCGAACCGAGTCCGAATTGAATTCTGAGTTGAATCCGAGTTGGAATTGGATTGAGCACGTGGGAAGTTTGAGTTGGGTTTCAAAATAGTGTCCAAAACTTGTGCTCTAAGTTCTTGGGCTCCGTCCTTATACTCTCCCGCCGCATGGGCTTTCTTTCCCCCTTCCACATGGGCTCCAACCAGCCACATGTGCTTCGTTCTTATTGGCTCCATCCGCGTGGGCTTTGTTCCTTCATATCTTTGGCACATAATGTGGTTATCCGCTTCCTTTTCCATCTCTATTGTTTTGCCATTGACAAACCTAAGAATACACCAAGTAATAACATGATGTAGTATTTCATCTTTATGAATGACAACATTAAGTATAGTTTGAAATGAGTTCACCTGGTCATATTTCATGCGGCTCAATAATTCTTTCCAGTTGAATAAGATATTTAACGGAAAAGTACAAGACACGTGCATATCCGCATCATCCTCCCCTTCTTCCAGAAAAGCCGTCCTCGGCTTTTGATAGCCCGAAATTGTGCTAAACAAAGGATACAACGTGTATGCATGGTATATATATTAAATCGTCAATATTTCTTGACTTATATCATCATAAACTTTTGGAGGTGTAGTAAATGAAAAGAATAAGACATATGCCTGGTATATATAAGAGTCAATTGTTGTGACATTCTCACTATTTTGCACAAACCGTTGAATATAGCAGCGACTAAAAGATGTATACATTGCATTATTGTTTTTCACATCATTCTCCCTCCCATAAAAAAAGTCGTCCTCGACTTTTCCAAGGACATGGACAGATCCTTAATGAGCAAAATCAGATTTAAATGTGTAGATATGGAAAAGAAAATGTTGAGTGTTTTCCATGCTTCATTCTTAGCTACTCGATTATTTTTACATGATTGTACACCAAGAATCGAACAACTAGATTTGTGAAATCTTTATAAACAGATGCATACTATTGTATAAATTTATCTCATCATGATCATAACATGGCGCAAAAGATTGTTTATCCACAATATGTAATTTCAAGTCAGTAAGCTTATCACATGTAATGCAAATTTCATGAACATAAAATGTGTCATCTACACCATAATCTCCAATCAAATTGAACTTATACGTAGAGACATGGGTACTAACTAGTGATTTTGAACATGAAATTTCAGCAACCTTATTAATCACACTAGATAGCTCTCTAGGAGTGTTAAACATGATATAGCATAAAGAATCATTAGGAGATATTCTAGTAAGAACTTCTTTGTAAGTAATCAATTCCACATTATGTAAATTAAGCATTGAAATTTCGGAACATGGAGTGTTCAGTTGATCATATGAGTTCTCACAATTACTCACCTTTGCACAATTAAATTCGGCACCACTATTGATGCGGAAATGCACGTGTCTTGTACTTTTCCGTTAAATATCTTATTCAACTGGAAAGAATTATTGAGCCGCATGAAATATGGCCAGGTGAACTCATTTCAAACTATACTTAATGTTGTCATTCATAGAGATGAAATACTACATCATGTTATTACTTGGTGTATTCTTAGGTTTGTCAATGGCAAAACAATAGAGATGCAAAAAGGAAGCGGATAACCACATTATGTGCCAAAGACATGAAGGAACAAAGCCCATGCGGATGGAGCCAACAAGAACGAAGCACATGTGGCTGGTTCGAGCCCATGTGGAAGGGGGAACGAAAGCCCATGTGGCGGGAGAGTATAAGGACGGAGCCCAAGAACTTAGAGAACAAGTTTTGGACACTATTTTGAAGCCCAACTCAGACTTCCCACGTGCTCAATCCAAATCCAACTCGGATTCAACTCAGAATTCAATTCGGACTCGGTTCGGGACAGCCTGTCAGGCAGTTACTAAAAAGGTCATAACTTTCACAAACGGAGTCCGATTCAGGCGTTCTTGTACTTGTTGGAAAGATATTTTCAAGAGCTACGCAATGGATCTGGCTCCAGCATCAAATTCGTCACGGATCAAAAGTTATGACCAAAACAATATGACGGCTGTAAAATCTAGTTTCCTTTTTTAAGAGTTCGTATCTAAAACCATATAGGGTTGAGTTGTACTAGGTTTGGGGGACTCTATGCACGTCCCAAGAGGCTATATAAGCCCTGTATTGGCATCCTTAGAAGGGGACCAAGTTTTATGCATCAGATTGAAACATAGCTATTGCTTGTTCTTTCAACACCAGAGTTCATGCGAGGACTTTGAGAGAGAATTAGGCGATCCATTGTTCGTTCTGCAACTCAAGGTCAAGCCGTCGTTCCATTGGGAATTGGGACTTAGCGTTGCCGCTTGTGGTCGCGACGACAACTATCCGTGTGTTTTGGCGTTTTCGAAGAGTTGAGGGTTCGTGCATGGGCACGAGTGTTCAGTTAGCGATATCGTCTACTTCACATCAACTATCCACGGTTCCTGACTGAGAAGATCGGGACCCATCCCCGTATCAACTATTGTTACCTTTATCGTCCTTCTCAGATGATGTAGGTGTTGGGGGTTTAAAATTATTAGGACGCACCCATGGGACAGCAGGTACTTCATCCCGTCCTGTGGTTATCTCCTCCTCATTTGCCTCCAAAGGTGTCGGTTGTTGAATATTCAATTCTTCATCTTTAATGTCAACCTGCACAATATGAGAAACAACACTAGAAGTAGATATTAATATGTTAGTTTCAGATTCATCCTCCCTTTGTCTATCTTCTTCTTCTCGCTTTTCTTTTGGTGTCCCTCTAACACTCTCAATTTGGATGCTCTCAACCTCACATATGGTGGAATCACACAACTCACTCTTTTTATCACTCTCACTCAATTTGGTTATGTAGCTCTCTTCCTTACATGGGTTGTGGTGTATCTCAGGAGCTATATGTAGTTTTGGAGGACCGTGCACACTTGTGTCATTAGCAGGTGCTCCCCCATGTAGATTGTGGTGTGCGAACATGGCACGCAGCTCCAGAAAGTTATTATTGATGGTCGTATGCAATTCTTGAACCTCCTTCCCGAGGTGGTTCAGTCCTGTGTTAACTTTCCTGAGCTCATTGCGCACGCTAGTGTTACCATCAAGAAGTTGTTGTTGTAGCATCTTGCGCAATCGAGTGTACTCGGTCCACGTAACCGGCGCCTCCGGATTAGGTGGATCCTCCTCGAGACCTGATATGGAAACAACTCTCAAACAAGAAGCGAGGTTACATCTGGGTTAGTAAAACAAAACCTCTCTCTATGCTTGCAACTTACTGCCCTGAAAACAAGGCAAGCTTACTGTTCCAAAGTGAATCAAAGACGTCAAATCGACACTTGGGACAGTGAACGACCTCAACCCGGTAATGTATGAGCGTAACCAAGAGTAAGGGAGTACACAAACAGGTGTAGGTGGAGCTTGGACAGGTATGTGTATAACCTATGCAATCTGATATTCAAGGTATTGTAAAGCTAAGTAATGATCCAAGCTAGAGTATTTGCCTATGTGCTGATCCAATTGGTTAAAGAGAAGTGTATGAACGCACACGCAACGATAAATGGGACTTAATGCAAACAAAGGAAATGAGCTAGAAAGAGGCAATCTGAAATTGAGATGAATAACTAGCTCGTTTTGCACTAAGTACAAGGAGAGACGCTAGCCAATTGCAATAGTTATGAATGTAAGGGCACAAGATTGCTCTATGAGAATAAGTGCACAAGCTGAAAATATGAATTAGGGGTTTTTTTTTCACAGAATTTTGGCCAACACTTTCTATTTTCACTGTTTCTTGATCAAATCGTAGGAAACTTTCAGGCTTTCTTCTTTTGTTTTCTTTTCTTTTTTTTGGCCAAACTACTGTTTTCTTCCCTTTGCACAAATTCAAGAATTCAGCAAGTGTAAATAATACTCAAGAACAGCCCTAACAGCAATATCAAAAGCTAGTCTCAATTGATGAAAAGATATAAGTGAAGCTCAACTGTAGCAATTCTTTCTTTTCGGTCAGCTAGGGTTTGGCACAAGTAGAGATTTGTTTCTTTCAAGCCAAACCGCAGCAAACTTTCGGTTTTGAAGGAAGTGAATACTATCTCAAACTCTCCCCCAAAGAGAATTTGGATGGATCTCTTGAGAGCAATGTGGACAGCAAGGAATTTAGGATTCAAAAGTAAATGCAATTTACTCTTTTTTGTTGCTAATTGAGGAATTCAATTAACAATTTTGTAGGGTTTATGTGGACACAAAGATCAAGCTACGCGAAGGAAACACACGGATCAGCACGAAAACAAAACTCTAATGGACGAAAACTTAACAAAACGCACAAGAACTAAACAGATTAAACTACGGTTTTTGGTATTGCAATTTTCGGTTTAATGGAAGATAGGACAGAAAAACGAATCTAACTACGGGTAAAGAAGTTCTCACCGAGTAAACCTAGAATCTGATACCATATGATACGGGGATGGGTCTCGATCTTCTCAGTGAGGAACCGTGGATAGTTGATGTGAAGTAGACGATGTCGCTAGCTGAACACTCGTGCCCATGCACGAACCCTCAACTCTTCGGAAAACGCCCAAAACACACCGGATAGTTGTCATCGCGCGACCACAAGCGACGAACGCCAAGTCCCCAATTCCCAATGGAACGACAGCTTGACCTTGAGTTACAGAATGAACAATGGATCGCCTAATTCTCTCTCAAAGTCCTCGCATGAACTCTGGTGTGGAAAGAATAAGCAATAGCTATGTTTCAATCTGATGCATAAAACTTGGTCCTCCTCTAAGGATGCCAATACAGGGCTTATATAGCCTCTTGGAACGTGCATAGAGTCCCCCAAACCTAGTACAACTCAACCCTATATGGTTTTAGATACGAACTCTTAAAAAAGGAAACTAGATTTTACAGCCGTCATATTGTTTTGGTCATAACTTTTCATCCGTGCCGAATTTGATGCTGGGGCTAGATCCATTGCGTAGCCCTTGAAAATATCTTTCCAACAAGTACAAGAACGCCTGAATCGGACTCCGTTTGTGAAAGTTATGACCTTTTTAGTAACTGCCTAACAGGCTGTCCCGAACCGAGTCCGAATTGAATTCTGAGTTGAATCCGAGTTGGAATTGGATTGAGCACGTGGGAAGTCTGAGTTGGGCTTCAAAATAGTGTCCAAAACTTGTGCTCTAAGTTCTTGGGCTCCGTCCTTATACTCTCCCGCCACATGGGCTTTCTTTCCCCCTCCCACATGGGCTCCAACCAACCACATGTGCTTCGTTCTTGTTGGCTCCATCCGCGTGGGCTTTGTTCCTTCATGTCTTTGGCACATAATGTGGTTATCCGCTTCCTTTTCCATCTCTATTGTTTTGCCATTGACAAACCTAAGAATACACCAAGTAATAACATGATGTAGTATTTCATCTTTATGAATGACAACATTAAGTATAGTTTGAAATGAGTTCACCTGGCCATATTTCATGCGGCTCAATAATTCTTTCCAGTTGAATAAGATATTTAACGGAAAAGTACAAGACACGTGCATATCCGCATCAGATAATATCAAAAATGAGAATAATCAAACTTCTGAACTTTCCACCATTTCTGAACCATTTTATGATATCCCTGAGGAGGACAATAGTTTAGTCGCAGAAGCTCCTCGAAGGAGTAAGAGACAAAAGGTTGATGTGCCAAAGACTCTTTCGAAAGCTTATGCATCTTCTGATGCTGAGTATTGGAAAGAGGCAGTCCGTAGCGAGATGGATTCAATCATGGCTAATGAGACTTGGGAGATCACCGATTTTCCTATTGGGTGCAAACCTGTTGGATGTAAGTGGATTTTAAAAAAGAAACTGAGGCCCGATGGTATTATTGAGAAGTATAAAGCAAGACTTGTAGCTAAGGGTTACACCCAGTAAGAGGGAGAAGATTTCTTTGATACCTATTCTCCTGTCGCTAGATTAACCACCATCAGATTACTCTTTGCATTAGCATCTTCCTATTGTCTGTATGTTCATCAAATGGACGTAAAGACAGCTTTCCTTAATGGAGAGTTGGAGAAAGAAATCTATATGGATCAACCTGATGGTTTTATGATTTCTGGATAGGAAAATAAGGTATGCAGATTATTAAAATCCTTGTATGGTTTAAAGCAAGCACCTAAACAATGGCACGAAAAGTTTGATAAGACTTTGACAACCGCTGGCTTTATTGTGAATGAAGCTGATAAATGTGTATATTACCGTTGTGGTGGGGGTCAAGGAGTGGTCTTGTGTTTGTATGTGGATGACATACTTATATTTGGAACAAACACTGCCGTAATTGACGAGGTCAAAACATTTCTATCCCACTGCTTTGATATGAAAGATTTAGGAGAGGCTGATGTTATATTGAATATTAAATTGATCAAGAATGAAAATGGGATTATTTTGAACCAATCTCATTATGCAGAGAAAATATTGAGCCGTTTCGACTTTGAAAATTCTAAAGTTTCTCCAACGCCCTATGATGCGAGCATTAAGCTTCGAAAGAATCAAGGGTTAGGAAAAGATCAATTGAAATATTCACAAATTATTGGGTCACTTATGTATTTAGCTGGTGCCACAAGACCTGACATTTCATTTGCTGTGAGCAAATTAAGTCGATTTACTTCTAACCCAGGAGATGATCACTGGGAGGCACTTGAAAGAGTGTTGCGCTACTTGAGGGGCACATCTTATGGAATTCATTATACTAGATAACCTTCTGTATTAGAAGGGTACAGTGACTCCAATTGGATCTCTGATGCTGATGAGATCAAAGCTACAAGTGGTTATGTGTTTACTTTAACTGGTGCTGCAGTTTCATGGAGGTCTTATAAACAGACTATATTGACGAGATCAACCATGGAAGCGGAACTTGTAGCACTTGACACAGCCACTGTTGAGGCTGAATGGCTAAGAGAGCTTCTGATGGACTTGCCGTTGGTTGAGAAACCAATACCGGCAATCTTGATGTACTGTGATAATCAAACTGTGTTGGCCAAAGTCACAACTACAAAGGATAATATGAAGTCCTTTAGACATGTGAAGCGGAGGCTTAAATCTGTCAGAAAGTTGAGAAACTCCGGAGTGATAGCTGTGAACTATATTAACACTGAGAAAAATCTGGCAGACTGTAACACCCTGGTCAAACAAAGACTCGGAATGTTACCAAACTAGCAGTAAAACAAAGTTTTCTAATTACGTTATACAAAATTTCGGCAGAGCCTCCTTTGTTATTTATCTAAATCAGAGATTCTACAAGCAAAACAATAATAATAGACAATCATCAAGTAATAAGTTCAAGGCTAAGCAAATTGTTTAAAGTTTACTAAACCACTCATGGATATAATACTTAGGGAAGAGCACCGGAGACACCCTAAATTCTTATTACAATTAAATCCATAGATAATACTCAAAGGGAATCTAAAATGTTCTTGCATCAATCACTTAATTCTTCTGCCTTGAATTCTATTCTGTGTGAAACGTGCATGTGCAACAAGCTTATTGTTTCCCTTTTCCCATGCATGCCAATCTCGTAGCGGTACCTAAATAAAACAACAACAACAAGAGTGAGTCCAACGACTCAGCAAATATAATGGAAGTAACGAATTCATTTATGCCCATCACTTCACAAACCCATTCATCATTCAGATAAACAAGCCATGCAATGCACAATATTTATGCCCATCACTTCACAAACCCATTCATCATTCATATAAACAACCTATGCAATGCACAATATTTATGCCCATCACTTCACAAACCCATTCATCATTCATATAAACAAGCCATGCAATGCACAATATTTATGCCCATCACTTCACAAACCCATTCATCATTCATATAAACAAGTCATGCAATGCACAATGATCAAAAACTCTTTATCTCTTTCTCTTTTGCATTTTATCGGTAATGCAAAGTATGCATCCGTCGATGCACACCCATGCCTGTACCACACGGTACAGGAACCAATTGCCCACACTCCGCGAGTATGGGGACCTTTAGCCCGTCATGTCTTCAACATGACGAGGACCTCGGCGCTTGGTCATCTCGTGACCAAGACTTCAAATAATCAACATGATGCATATGCGTGAATGCTCCAATAAAATAAATCTTGCATTCACAATATCTATGCACCATAAATACTCATAAACACTGTAAATTGCAATCATCCGATATAACACCAATACATTGTTACCATCACCCTAAGCACACATATATTCATACCATTGAACAATACCACAACCATAAACACACATATATTCATACCATTAATCAAACATCGAATTTCATATTCATACCATTGAACAAACACCGAACTTTCACCTTATCAATATTAAACCATCATTATACTTGCCTTAACCGCGAGGGACATGCAGAAGGTGCCGCCTCTGGGGTCCGTCCTCCACCTGAATAATAATGATAATAGTTTCTAAGATAACCGTAGCGAACCCTCGCTCAAATAAAAACAAACACGCACTAGCACAACTCGTCTATCTCGGTTCCCAAATCCCAAATCTTACCGGTCACCCCGCCTACCTCTATGGACAGTTAACATCAAAAATTCATATCTAATGGCACAGGAGTCCGAATGAGATGTTCTTTGACTTTCTGGAAAGATAATTAAATTATCTAACTAAACCTATTTGGGGTGCCTCCCTGATTCGGCCATCTTGTATCCGCATCACCCAGTTTTCTAAAACATCAATGATCACGTCGGGTTCTCTGGACAGCAAACTAAAAAGGCCATAACTTCCAGCCGAGTGTCCGAAAAATAATTTCTTGACCTTTCTGGAAAGCTAAGACAATTATATACAACTTTCATAATATGAAGATCCCCTGATTCTTCCATTTTCCAATCGCCCAACCCAATCTACCAACATCTGACAGAGAACCCCCGATCTGCAGAACAGTCCTACGAGAAAAATCATAACTTTTGCTACAAAGGTCGGATCGACGCGTTCTAGCACTTCATGGAAAGATAAAGTCGTCCTCTACAACTCTCTAGGAGAAGTCCAACAGAATCTGCCCTCGCAGCCCCGAATACCGACATTGCTACCACAATAAAATATACAGATAATTGGAGAAACATGGATTACCCTTGACAAATAACTGACGAACACGACGAACACCCCACGAACTTCTCCTTCCTCTTCCTTTCTCTCCTTTCCTCTTCTCTTCCCTTCCTCTTCCTTTCTCTCCTTTCCTCCTCTCTTCCCTTCCTCTTCCTTTCTCTCCTTTCCTCTTCTTGATGAACTTGGCAGGGAGGAGCAGCAGGGGCGCACGGCAGGGAGGAGCAGCAGGGAGAGGGCGGGAGGAGGCTCGGCCTGGGGCGCGAGAGCCAAGCGCACGGCAGGGTCGGCGCGAGGAGAGACTCGGCCGGGGCGCTCGCGAGGGGAGCCAAGGGAGGCGCGCGGGAGCGCGTAGGAGGAGCTAGGGGAGGCGGCGCAGGAGGAGAAAGCGGCCACGGAGGCGCTGGGGCGCAGGCGGCGAGGGAGGCGCCGGGGAGGCGGCTAGGGTTTGGGAGGAGGCGCCTCCCCCCTTTGGCCGGCCACCTCATGGGCCAAGGCCCAGGCCCAGGTTGCCACAAAACTCTTAAAACCCCCCTCTAAAAGATAAATTCAAATTGGGATGTTACACAGACCCTTTTACAAAGGGATTAGTACGGAAAGCGATTTCTGTTGCTTCTATGGACATGGGAATGAGGCCCCTTTAAGTTACATCACAATGGTAACCCATGTTTTCTTGATCGGAGATCCCGTGACGTAGATAATGGGAAAAACAAGTTGATGTTGTAACAAGAGAGTACATATTAATTGTACCTATATCCTAATAAATAAAATACTCTCAACTGTATGGAAGGTTGGCATAAAACCTTAATGTATTCTGTTGTCCAAATGAGGAAAAGGTATTAGCCTGCAGGATACCCAAAAAGAATACACCTACTTGAGTTTAACTATTTGGTCGCAGTTTACGAGAACGGGGCATTCTCTAGAAAGCTCATGAGCAGATAAGAGAGCATGACCATATAACGCTCCGTTTAGGCGTGGTTCATTGGCAGCCTAGTACTAGTTGAAATTTCAAGTGAAATCTAATCATAAAAAGCTATGAATTCAATGTATAGTCCATTCATTTGCTGTGAGAAGATGAATCTTGTTATTCTAGGTGCAAGTTCAACCCGTACGGGACTTACACTAAAATACTAGTATATTAACAATACGTCAGCACAATATCTTTGATATCCTTTTGCTTCTTGCTTTGGAATTGGTGGGGGATTGTTAGAAATTAGCCCATTATTTGTGGTCTATTTTCTTAAATTCAAAGTATGCAAGGTTTAGTACCATATTACTTAGGCAAAGTGGGGGAGACCAATTTATAAGGTGGAGTCCATGCCACTCCTTGAATTATGGAAGTGGATGGTGGCTTTGGCTAAACACACACACGCGCGCGCACGCGCACGCGTATTCGCGTATTTTCGCGTGAAAATCGCGTGACTTATGACTTGGCAGACCATATCCACCTTATTTTGCTGAACCTCGCATCATCTCTCTCTCCTTTTAACTGGTCACTAGACTGCTTAATTACCATTATTTGGTTTTAAATTTTAGCGATTACGGTGAATAATAGAGTCGGTTACTTCTTTGGTAGTAATGAGATGCGTAAATATTTGGTTTGAATATCAGCGATTACCAATGAATAATGGAATCGATTACTTGAGCATTATTTCAGTCTAATGGTGTCAGTTACTAGAGAGTAATTAGCACGTCTATAAAAGGCCCGAGACGTCGTGTTTGTGATTGAATTTCTCCATTCTTCTCTCCCATTGTTTTCTTCCTCTCTCGTAATATTGTGTGGTAGTACTGTGCTGTCTGAACTTCACCGACCTTTCTTCCCGGCGTGCACCTGGAAGGAAGGTGAGCGGTATCTCCGAACCATTGCTGTCGTGAAGACCTGCACGGGGGCGGCAATAAGGTTTCTGGGCAGCGCATATCTGCGCGACCGCTCCTGCTCTGTTTCATCTACATCCTACACTGCATCAAGCCTACACTGCATCGAGCCTGCGTTGCTTCCTGTCCTTCATCAAGCCCAACAGTAAGTCGTTCGTGTGTTCGTACGATTTTAACATTATATTTCTCTTGCGTATATTTTGAAGTATGATGAATATCCTACTGTTAGTAGTTAGTTGTGCATGAATAGTATTTTGATCTTGCCTCCTACTAAAACTTGGAATTAAAATATTGCCTATATTTTCAACAGCTAATGGATAATATGCCCCCAAATGTTCATAAATATGTGAGTACCGATCTGTAGATAAGAAATATCAAATTTAGTGATACAATAATAAATTGTGAATGTTCATAAACATTAAAAATGAAACAAAAATATACCACTAAGTCACTAAATCTAATCACAATGTAATTTCACTCTACGAATTTTTATGTCTGCGTTGAATGTCTTGAAAGAGTTTTCATGCCTGCACCTGCACATCAATTCATCAAATAAATAATGGGGAAAGGTGTAGCGCATCAGCGCATGCAGATGCACTCTCGGTAGTAAAGTAGTACTAGTAAGTACCACTACAGCTCCACTCAGGCCCGTGAGTTAAGTACTCACCTGCTTCACTGCTCAGCACTGCTCACCACTCACCTTCCTCAGTCACTACCTCACAGTCCTCACTAGACACTAGTCCGATGCGCAGATGCGCCGAAGCAGCCGAGGAGCCGACGGCCGACCGCCTCCGGTCTCCCCCTCCGCGCTGGGCCGCCGACTGCCTCCCCCTCCGCGCCGAGTCGCTGACCGCCTCCCCCTCTGCTCCGCGTCGGGCTGTCCTCCGCCCGGCCGCCGGCGCCGGCGCTCGGCCTCCCCCTCCGCGTCGGGCCGCCGACCACCTCCGGCCTCCCCCTCCACATTGAGTCGCCGACCGCCTTCCCCTCCACTCCGCGCCTCCGTGCCGGGCCGCCCTTCGTGCTGGGCTGCCGACCGTCTCCGCTCCAGCCTCCCCCTCCGCTCCGGGCCGCCGACCACCTCCGGCCTCCCCTGCGCGCCGGGCTTCTCCGTGAGTCCGTGAGACCGTGACCAGTGACCTTATCTACTGTTCTAGCGTTTTGCTATTCATCTTCTTTATGAGTTGTGACTTTATCTACTAGTATTGTTCATATGTTGTTCTACACTTCGTTGTGCACTTGTCCTTGGGAATTTGGGCCATGATTCGCCACTGTTTTGGGCCAGCTAGGCGCTGGGCCTTAAGAGACCGACTGGGCCTCATAGAGTCATACGTTCTTCAATTTTCATCTCCTACTCCGGCTCATCTTCAACCTCCAGGCTGGCCAGGTCTTCTTCAAGTTTCAGTGGGAGGAGGGGGTGCTCAAGCACCCACAAGCACTTACGGTGCATTCGCCCCTGGCCACAAATGTACGACAAATTGGATCCTCAACGAAAGCACTTCATAAGAGGTTCCATTTTGTCACAATGGAATCCATATATGGATATGTACAAAAACTAGACGAACCCAATGCCTAAACTATCTTTTCAATCAAATCATTTCCGCGGGAAAGATTTACATCATATTCTCCTATTTCAGTCAGTTATCCTATGACGCCTAGGTTGACTACGTACAGGCGCTATACCATGCCTTCATCAAGGCTCAAGCACTCGCAGCGACCCGGCGCCTCCGGCGATCCCCATCCAGGCAAACGAGAACTTCCATCCGGATCACAGGCGGCGCGGCGCAGAACTCGCCGGAGTCGGGATCGCTCCCTTTCGCCCAAGCTGATGCTGGACGGAGGGTAGTGAGCATGAGGCCGTCGATCGGGAGAGCCTTCCCGAACAGCGGATCATGGATCATGGGGTTCTCTGGACGTTCAGGAGGTGGTCCAGAGAACAGGGGATCATGGATCATCGATATTGGATCGACCATCTGCAAAACAAACAAGATTCATCTTTCGAGTCAACACCGTTTTCTAGTTACAGAGATTCGTTGATGAGGACACTAGGACAACATCAGTGGAGAATCTTTTTTTTAAAAAAAGAATCAGTAGAATCTTGATATAGTACAATGTAGTGTGCAGAGTAACTGGAGATTCTTGGTACTGCCTGAGCACCAGCACGACGCTGGATCAATTTGGTGGCACTTACAAGTTGCATGTACTTTTGGAACAGTTTGCTGTTCAGCTGCAAATATATCTGTTTTGAGTTATCCAGTCATCCTTATTAGCTTAATCTGAATGTTACTATGTAACAAGGGTTAGGAGTGGGCCTTAGCCGGCTAGGACCTACTTGCAAATATACTTGATCGTCAGGGACCATGATGATCCTTATATTAGTTACTCCAGCATGATGTAAAGGTATACACCCTCCATCAGACCATCAAGGAATCACTAAAACCAATTCGACGTCATTTCAGAATTATCTGCAATTAAGCTTTTCAGGCTGTAAATAACTTGTAAAAGAACACACAATATTATAATATTACTTTCATAATATTATAAATATTACTAACTTCTAAGTACAAAGATAATGTGTCAATGTGTATATTTCAGATTGTATCGATATTTGGAATGATGTGATTTTTTACTAGACTAAATAGGTCTTTCCCTTAAAAGGTGTTCGGAATAACGTTGATTTATGATTTTTTTTATTGTAGTTGGCTTATTTTTTACCGTAGCTGAGTTGACTTATTTGGCATAATTAAATTTAAAAAAAATTAAAAATAGAAAAAACATATTAGCCTATCACGGACAATACAAAGGAATACGAGAAAAAAAAGAAAAGGCAAAAAAGCCTAAAATATCTAAAAAACGAGGAAAAGAGAAATTACTGAATAGTGAAAAAAGAAGTCAGAAATAGAATATAATTTTAAATCAAAATAAGTGGGGGGCTTAATATGCTTGGGAAAAAGAAAAGAATGGTCGAATTGCGATGCTTGTACGAAGAAGCAGAGGAACAGAATGAAAGATTCTTTTCTAGAACTTCTTTGAGAACAAAATGAATGAAAGATCTGCAGCAGAACAGTTCGATACATCCAAAGAATTCGAACAGCAGCAGTACCTCATGTTCCAAAATGCTCTGTTCAACGTCAGATCCCATAGAGCCATTGCTGCGTCAAAGACGAAACCAAGGACGGGAGCAGTTAATACGATGCCACAACTCACCACCATACGTGGAGTTGTGTACTGGTGCTTGGAAAGGTGATGACGAAGGACACATGAGATTCGCGTACGTACCGGTAGAAACCTTCAAAGCCGTAGTGAGACGGCGCATGCTGCAGGCCGGACGCCGGCGCCGGCACCTGCGGCGCAGGCCGGAACAGCACCGATGACCCCGCCGCCTCGGCTCGTCCCCGCGCCGCCGCGCCGTAGTTGCGCACACTGCAATGCGCATCCATGATTGCAATGCACCGTAGCTGGATGGGTTTTGGGGGGCAACGTACGGTGAACGTATGAGCATGGGAGAAACGGCCGGTGAATTTATAAGGGGCTAGCAAGGTTCGCATAACGGGAAAGATCAGGCCGGCTGCCGGCAAGGGCTGGCAATGCGGTTAAAGATGGCAAGCGAAAGTGTATTTTAGAAAGGTGAAACCGTGTGGGTCTGCCATTAAAAAGAATCCGCCAGATTCCTCTGCAAAATATAATATACTGCGTCTCTTACCTTCTGAAGGACAGAGGGAATCAGATTGGCGGTTCACTTCTGTATTAGCAAATTGCTCCTAAATTGAGGTGCCCTGCTACGCACTGTGGTGCATCATGGACATTGCCTTGTTATATGGGAGTGACTACGTGAGACTGAGAACATGGTGTATGGGGTGCACTAGCTGTCTCCGGGTGGGTCAACGTGTCGGTAGCACGTGAGGGTTGTTGGTAGTGTACGTTGGAGGAGAGAATCTAGCGGAGAGGAACGCGCCATTGCGGGGAGGGGCGCTGCGTTGGACGGCGGCAACGCCGACCACTGTCACAGCGGAGGAGTTGATAGTTCATATTGTCAACCTATCGATGGTATTCATGCTATATGATTTTTTTGATATGGTTAATCATCTGTCTAATTTAAACATATTCTCATGAGGCTTCATATAACATGATTATTTCTGAGTGGTTAGTAGACGTAGTTATCAAGGTCTACTTAAGTGACTGCCAAGAAATTGCTGTACCACTACAAAGAAATACAAATCTTATGTAGGATTTTGCATCATGTGGATTAGACAGATATCCAGCATTTGTATATTCAACCATAGTCAAGTCTTGATTCTTCAATAAAATAATTTAAGATCTTGCATACCCTGAAGATACATAAGAAGAGTTTTCACGCCAGCCCAATATCTTTGCGTTGGAGCTGCGTTATATCTGGCTAGCAAATTAATTGCAAAATACATTAGTGCCCCAATGACACTCAAATATGAAACTTTTGGTCCAAGAATTTCTTCATTTTCTATTCTTGGTCTAAAAGGGTCTTTATTCGTTTATATGGATTAGACTACTATCGGAGTTCTTAATGAATATAACTTATCCATATTAAATTTCTCTAAAATCTTCTTCGTATAAGAGGATTGGTATACTACAAATTTCTCCAGGGAGGTACTCTAGTTGCAAACTTAAGCAAAATTTGGTTTGACCTAAATTCTTCATTTCAAACTCCTTAATAAGATAGGAACTTATTTCATTTATGTCCTCTATCATTTCGATGATATTCAGATCATTGACGTATACTGAAATAATAAGAATCCATTCTGAGATTTCTTTATGGACACATAGGGACAATCCTTATTATTAGTGTACCCTTTCTTGAGGAGGAATTCACTAAGTCTGTTATACTTTATTCTTTCTGATTGTTTTAATCAGTATAATGATCTTTCCAATTTGTGATTGTACATATTGCGATTTAATTTATTTGGATCTGGAATCTTTATTCCTTCGAGACTTTCATATAATATCTGAGTCTAGTGAGCCATATAGATATGCGATCACTATATCCATTAACTGCATACATAAACTTATACCTACTGCTATTGATATTAAATATCGGAATATTATTCCACTCATAATAGGAAAGTAGGTTTCATCATAATAAATGCCGGTCTCTGTGTGAACCCCTGTACTATAAGTCTCGCTTTATATCTTATCACCTCATTATTTGCATTTCTCTTCTAGATGAAACCCATTTGGATCATACAGGGAACACTTTGGGCGGTGTTCGAGCTATCGGGCCAAACACTTTTTCTTTTATTTAGCAAGAGTAATTCTGCCTTGATTGTTTTTGACTTTGGTTCGGATCTAGTTCAAGGTTTTAGCAATTTTTGAGGCAAAATTGATGTCGTCAACTGTAGTCTTTCTCTTATATAGTTATCCTGATTCAACGAAATTAGTGGATATTTCTTCATCTGGTTTATCCAGCTCATTGTGATTTCTTATAACAACGAAATTGTATTAGACTATGCACATAATTGTATTAGAGTTACTATCTTCAGGATTATTTACTTTAGGGATTTTCTCAACGTTAGGTTGAGCCTCTTCTACTGACTTGGGTGGCAACTTATTTTCTTTAGGTTTCTTTTTTTTTGTGGACATCTCCACTCTTTTTTTGTGGATGTCTCTGCGGAATTGAGGCTCATTCTCCTGTACTTCATATGAGGGATTGGAGTGGTTCAAGTATCTGTTTGGGGTACTTCCACTCTCTTCGTAGTATTTACTGCTGGTATATAAGATTTTGTTACTCCTTTTTTATCAGTGAATGCATATGGCAGATTATTTGTTATTTGCTACAAGTTTATTATTCGTTGAACTTCTGGTTTAGTTTCTGTAGTGTGTGGATCTAGGGCTTGGATGCATGTATACAACACAGCCAAATTTTTACAGATGCAAAATACTTTGTTCTTTTCTATGCACTAGTTGTAAGGGAAAAATATGATAGTATGCAGTCGATCTTAAGTTTATTTGTGCAGCGTGCAACACTACATGACCCCATAGCTGGCGGGAAGCCTACAATTCTACAATAGTGGTCTAGCAATCAACTTAATTCTTTTAGTGAATGACTCTACAAGGCCATTTTGAGTGTGGACATGTAGTCTCGAGTGCTCTACTTTAATGCCTAAAGCTAAATAATAGTCATTAAATGCCTTAGAAGTAAACTCGTTGATATTGTCTATTCTAATGGACTTAATCTTTTTATCTGAAAAGTTTGCCCTTAATCTGATAATTTATGCTATTTATTTAGTAAAGACGTGGTTCCTAGTAGACAACAGGCATACATGAGACCACCTAGTAGAAGCATCTAAAACCACCATAAAGTATCTAGAGGGACCTAACAACGGTTGAATATGTCCATAGATATCATCCTATATTCTCTTCAAGAAAATAAGTGATTCTATCTTAATTTTCAGATAAGAGGGTCTAGTTATGAGTTTTCCTTTGGCATAGGCTGAGCATAAGAAATCTTTAGGTTTAGGAAAAGGATAGAGTTTTTAAGCTATGGCCAATAGAATTGCTTATAATTTTTCTCATCATTTCTACCCTCGGATGCCCTAATCAATCGTGCTAGATCTTAAAAGGTTTCAAGGTTTTATACTCTATCTTCATTACAATATATTCTTCATGTTTAATGTAAGTATAGTATAACCTAGATGAGAAGGAGGGAAGTTTTTCAACCATTCATTTATAATCACCGTCAGATTGTCAGTCTTGACATGGATATCATTCAAGCGAATATCTTTGAAACTTAATAAGGTATACTTTGATTTAGGAAACAAGAGGGCATCCTCAATCACTATTTGGGTACCCATAGGAAGAATGAGTGTGGTTCTTCTAGTGCCAACGATTAAAGCATTACTTCTAGCGATGGTTATGATATTTTTCGTTTTCTTGGTTAACGTATGGAAATACTTGGTATCCGTTAGAATTGAGTTGGTGGTTCCACTGTATACCAGACAAATCTCCTCCCCCACCATCAAATTTAAGGGGTTGTTTTATATAGAACATAATATAATCAAACAATAATTCAACATGAATAAAGCTCAAAAGAACATGCAACTTAATTTATTCATCAAGAATTAATATTTAAATTCTAAAAAATAATACTCTACAAGAGCATAAGAAATCCATTGTTTTTCTAGAATGACCTAAATTGATAAAGCGGGCGAGCAAGGAGGGAATGGAAACACATGGTACGGAGGAGGATCGAGCCGTCCACATGTCGGCACGGGAGTGAGGGATGATTTCCAATTTTTTTTATTTTTAGAAAATGCCTGAAAATTAAATAAGGGCTAGGAAATACCAAATAAAGTCCAAACAATTTAGAAAAATTCATAGAAATTTTTGAATATATTTTGAACATAGGAAAAATATTTTCAACTCAAAGTTGGTCTTTAAATTTTTGCAATAAATATTTTTTATCTTTGAAATTGATTTTTAAATTCCAAAAAATCTAGATAAAAGCCAAATGCTTTAAAATAATTAATTTGAAATTGGATTTTTACAAAATTCAAAATACCCTTTATTTAATAATATTATCATGTTTTAAATTAAATTACTTTCTAAAAGCTAAAAATTGATAAATAAAATATCTAAAATTCAGGCAACCAAAGAACACTTGCTTTTATTTTAAGTTAAATAATTTTTTCACTAATTTTTTTTGAAATAAGTAGCTGAACTGTGACAATCTACCCCTCTTAAAAAGAATCTTATCCTCGAGATTCGGACAGGCTACCAAAGTAATTCAAATTCTCAATCTTTATCAAAAATGCTTATTCTTACATCTCAATCTTTGCTTGTTCTTATATCTCAAACTTTTCTTAGCTTTATGTCATTTCTTAAAACTTTATTTCTAATCCTCTCATTCAAAAACAATTATAGATGGACAACAGTTGGGATTCATCAATTCTCTGACTACTTTGAAGGATTATTCCTTGTACCTTGAGAATTGTGAAGGATCACACCAAGACAACCCTTATCTCTTCAAAGTTATGTTGATAAAATTAGCCGTAGATGAGTTGCAAGCTATCGCTTTTTCTTTTGTCAATGACCATAACTATAATTTGTTATTTGTTTTATTTTGTTAAGTTGATATTTTGTTGGATTGTACAAAATAACCCCTACCCCTCCTTTGTTTTAAATCTCCTCTCACAACATAGAGTAAGATCTAAACCTATTGCTTTGCTAGCTTGCCCGAATCTCAAGGACAAGATTCTTTTTAAGGGGGTAGTTTATCACACCTAGCTATTTATTTTAAAAATATTTAGAAAAAAATATTTAACTTAAAATAAAAACAAATGTTCTTTGATTGCCGCCATTTCTAAGCTCTAATTTAATTTTTGTTGTTTTTTGAAAGTAAAAAAAATTGGAATATCCTCCCTCACTCCCAGCCCGACACATGGACAGTCGGATCCTCTTCCTCTGCACCACGCATTGCCATCCCCTCCTCCTCGCTTGCTCGCACTTTCTCCTCCTCTCTCTCGCCGACAGGCGAGACCCACCCATCATCTTCTTCCTCCTCTTCTTCTACCTCTGTTTGACCGCCATGGCTACCCTCCTAAGATTTTAAAATATGTGATTACCTCTTGATGGCTGGGCATTTGATGCCATTAATGGCCTTAATCCACCCCACTAACACTCCGCCATTTCCCCTCCTTTAAACCCCATTAGCTCTCCACTTTAAACACCACCACCATGGCTTTAACTCTGGCAACCACAATGTCGAATCAGGGCTATGTGAACAATGTCATGGTGGAAGAAGCTCAGGATGCCACTAGAGTTTTGTTGGGTACATTTTGTTGTTAAATCAATTCCAGCACATGTTCTGTTTGATCTAGGGCTTCTCATTCCGTCATATCGGGAAAGTTTGTCGAAAGACTCAAGTTGCCAACATATAAGTTGAAGAAACCATAGTACTTAGTTCACCTGGGGGACCTTAACTGCTACGTTAGTGAGTCCCGAGTAGAAATCACCATGAAGGATTTTGGATTCTTAGAAAACCTCATGGTGCTACCATCCTGACACTAGATATCATCTTAGGGATGGATGGTTAGCAAAAATCAAGAGATGATGGATTGTGCCAATAGAAGGGTAGTACTTATAAAGTGTCTTGGATTAACAAGTAAAGGTTAATGTGGACCAACCCTACCGCTTGGGACGCGCAATTCACCACCTCACGGCCATACCCCTAGAAGCAATGCTGGTAGTTGAGGAATACTCTAAAATATTCCCGAAAAGAATTGCTTGGCATGCCACTAGATCAAGACATATAGTTTATCATCAATCTAAAACCAGGGACTATCCCAACCGCCAAGAGACTATATAGAATGGTTATCGATGAACTTGAAAATCTAAAGACATAGATGGAGGAGTTGTAAGAGAAAGGATTTATTAGACTAAGCTCATTACACGTGGGGTTTGTTAGTACTTTTGTGAAGAAGGATGACATTGCCAGAATGTGTGTGGACTATAGAATCATAAATGATGTGACTATCAAGAATAAGTATCCCTTATCCCATATCGTGATCCGTTTGACTAGATTTTAGGAGCCACAATGTTCTCCAAGATAGACCTAAGATCAGATTACCATCAACTCAAGATTAGGGCTAAAGATATCCCTAAAACGGCTTTTACCACTTGGTATTAAGTGACGATGGTCCGATCTTCCGAGAGGTACCGATAAGTCGATTGTGGAGAACTCGGCGTTGATGATCCAAAGGCTCGACCAAAACAGATCGATCCTCGCAATCACTACACCCCCGCTCGATGGTTATCAACCGTCTTGACGCGATTGACCTCGCCAAGAAGACTATCTCCGCAAGCAAATCAAGAACACAAGCAAGTAGTAAAAGATGCAATCTGAATTTGTATTGCGAATAAAGATTAAGTTCACAAGTTGGGGTTCCTCAACCGGACATGCGGTGAGACTGCTAAGCAGAATAAACTCTTAAGAAAAATCCGAGGAAAATTAAAGGGGTGCGACCTTCTTAAATAGGGGTGGGGGAGGCCGTACTTATCTAACAAAAGGGGGTGCGGAACTATTCATGGGTATTGTTCACGTGAACAGTACCATCATGAATAGTGCCAGCCCAATTAGTCTAAGTGTGATTACAAGGCCTAAGGCCCACTTTGACTTAGACTGGAAAAGTGACGTGACTTGTTTTGCAGTTTCTGATCGACTCGGGTGGAATTTCGAGGTGAGACCAGATTCATCTGAAAGTAGACTCCAATATATTTCCAACGAGTACTCACGAGCCTTGAGAAACCTTCGGATCAAAAGTTATGGCCATTTGAAGTAGACACCATCAAGCGATGCGAATCTGAGTCGAACTCGCGAATATGAGTTGGATTGTGCCCGACGGTTCCACTTCTATACTTGAGCTCGTGTGGTTCTTCTCCATGGTTCCCAGTAATTGGACCTTGCCCATCATTCATGGAAGCAGTAAGAGGAGTGTTCATATCGTAGAAGTGATGTCCTCATCAGGTATGGCTTATGTGAGTTCACGGTCATATCGTTTTGCTTGACCAATGCACCATCCTACTTCATGAATCTCATGAATAAAGTATTTCTAGATTACCTAGATAAGTTTGTGGTTGTGTTTATATACAACATCTTGATCTACTCTAAGACCACTGAAGAACATGTCAAACAGCTATGGTTGGTTCTAAAAAAACTTAAAGAACACCAACTGCATTCTATGTATAGCAAGTGTAAGTTTTGGCTCCATAAAATCAGTTTCATCATACAAATTGTATCCATTGGAGGAGTAGTAGTTGATCCATCCAAAGTAGAAGTAATTTTGGAATGGAAGCAACCCACATCAGTAATTGAAGTGCGTAGTTTTTTTTGGATTAGTTGAATACTACAGACGCTTCATAGAAGTGTTCTCAAAGATGTCTAAACCAATGACCCACCTGCTAAAAAAAAGAGAAGTATGAATGGACAGAAGCCTATGAGAAGAGTTTTCAACAATTAAAGAAGAAATTGACCACTGCTCCGTGTTAGTCTTGCCAAACATACACATGCACATTGAAGTCTCATGTGATGCTTCATACCAAGGTCTTGGCTGCGTGCTCATGCAATGAGGAAAAGTCATGGCATATGCACTAGACAACTCCGTCCCCATGAAGACAACTATCCAATTCATGACTTAGAATTATCATCAGTACATGCTCTAAAAATTTGATAGTATTGCTTGATTGAAAACATTGTGATATCTACACTAATCATAAGAACCTCAAGTACATTTTTATTTCGACGGATCTCAACCTACGACAAAGAAGATTGTTAGAGTTAATCAAGGAATGTGACTTAGATGTCCATTATCATCCTAGAAAGGCTAATGCAGTAGCTATGAATTAAGTCACAAGTCCTATTACAGAATGTCATGGTCAGGAATTCCAACCCGAGCTCTATAAGAAATTGGAAGCCCTCAACCTAGAGATAGTAGAACATGGCACTATAGCCATTATGGAAGTGCACCCAACTTTAGAAGAATAGATCAAAGCCACTCAAGAAGGACATTTCATGCACCTTGTGGCTAAGGGAAAGGCCCATAAAATGGTTAAAGATATGTAAGGCACCCTCTGGTATGGGAAGTGTCTCTTTGTTCTCCACTAGAAGGAACTCATGGATCTAATACACAAAGAAGCTCATAGCTCAGTATATTCTCTGCACCTAGGCACTGAGATGTATCAAGATATGAAGAACCTATATTGGTGGCCTTGTTTGATGAGAGACATCACCGAATTTGTATTATATTGTGATGTGTGCCAATAAATTAAAGCCGAGCACCAGAGACCTGTAGGACTACTTCAGCCCCTACAGATTCCCTAGTGGAAGTGGGAAGAAGTTGGAATGGACTTCATTACTGGCTTTCCTTGAACTAAGGATGGATATAAACTCTATATGGGTTATATAGTAGACAGATTGACAAAAGTTTCCCATTTTATCCCTATTAAGTCCACATTTAAGGGAGACATATTGGTCGAGTTATACATGACCTACATTGTATATTTACACGGAGTGCCCAAGAGGATAGTCTTAGACTGAGGTTCCCAATTCACCTCACACTTCTAGTGAAGTCTCTATGAAGCGCTTGAAACCCACTTAGATTTTAGCACAGCATATCACCCACGGACTGATGGACAAATAGAGAGGGTGAACCAAATTCTTGAAGACATACTTCGATATTATGCCTTAGAATTCATCGTGGATTGGGAAAATGCCTAACTTACATAGAATTCTTCTACAACATTAGTTACAGTCTAGTTTAAAAATATCCCCATTCAAAGCATTTTGTATGTAGAAAGTGCGTAACTCCTCTCCATTGGTTAGAAGGGAGAAGGTTTTATCTTCTGCACTGTAGCTTAAAGTAGGCGTAAGAAAAGGTTCACTTAATCGAGATTGACTACAAGTCATGTCGATTCGGACAAAGAGTTATCTTGACAATCATCATAAGGAGCTAATCATTTGAAGTTAGAGATCATATTTACCTCAAAGTATCCCATCTTCGATCTTCGAGGAATTTGGAGGTTTAAAGTGAAAGGCAAGCTCGCCCCAAGATATATAGGCCCATTCTCGATCACTTAAGCATGGAAAAGATCCTACGTACCAATTGGAGCTACCCAAGCCTAGCAGATGTCCATAATGTGTTCCACATCTTGCAACTCAAGAAGTGTCTCAAAGTACCTAAAGATCAAACCCTAATGGAGACCATGAAGCTCCAAAAGACTTGACATATCAAGAGTGTCCCATCAAGATTCTCGACATCATGGAGAAGAAAACAAGATGCTAGATCATCCACCTTTGCAAAGTTCATTGAGAGCAACCACTCGAGAGAGAAGCCACCTAGGAGTGCGAGAATTAGCTCAAGATAGACTACCCATTCTTGTTATCCGAGTAGCTTGAATCTTAGGGTTGAGATTCTATTTAAGGGGGTAGGATCTGTAAGATCCCATTCGTGGGAATGTTAAGTGGCTTGTTGAATTTTCTTTCAAAACTAATTGAATTCAAATGTTCAAGCAAATTGCAGCTACATTCCAAATTTTTAAAGAAAATTTCAAATTCTCAATTTACCTTGGCCATGGCCCACCCACCTCTCCATTTCTCTCTCTTAGGCCTAGGCCATTTGGCCCTTGGCCCACTTGAAATGGTGCGATGCACGGATGTGCCACATCGCACACTACGAGTGCTCGTTGATGAGGAAATCACTTACAGGCATACAACCGACATTCCTTATAATAGATTTGAACATATGCACTTGCAAGTTCTAATCACAAGAGATCACACACGTCAATTGAACTATCAAGTAAATTCATTTCTAGGAGAGCATTTTGTTCCTAATAAGAATGTGCTACTACTTAATGCATGTGATGTTTTTTTACTTAGGAACTTAGGAGCTAATAATGAAGGAAAGCATGCGCAACTCAATTCGCCTCTGGAGACAAAGACAGACTTCTAACAAGCATAACTTTCACATATGGGCTTTGTTTGAGCTCCACGAGTACTGATTGAAAGATTATCTCACCCTTCTCAAGACTCCTTTTGAGCACACCACAATTTGCAAAATTGTTTGTCGCTATCTTTGATTCTAAAAGCTGGCCGTGTTGCGCCACCTCCACTTAGGCCCATGGGCCTTGTAACCCTATGTAACATCCCGCTTTTTCAAGAATTCAAAGCCTGCTTTTAAAAATAAAATTTTAGAATTTTTCTGAATTAATAAAGCTTAATTTATATTTTTAGAAATTAAAGAAGATTTAATATGATTAAAATAAATATTAACATGAGCTAAAATATTTTATTTGAATTCCTCAGTCTCAAGGAATTTTCTGGTATTTTTGGTGAATTTTTGGGATTTATCTGCTATTTTCGAAGCTCGCATTTTATTTGAATTTGTTAAAAGAAAAACCCTAAAACCCCAAACCCTAGCGGCCGGACCTCGGCCCGGCCCACCTTCCTTGGCCGA
>JAYEVJ010000203.1:92500-140673 GCA_036346265.1 Melocanna baccifera | reverse complement strand
TTATAATTTTAGAGTGTTCATAAAAAAATAGTGTAATAAAAATTTATATTTAATTTTAATCAATATAAATAAAATCACTATATATAATAATCAATTTATAGATCCTGTCTTGAAAAGATACTTTATTTAAAAGTTAGTTACTGTAAAAAAAATCAAAAAATAGTTTTTAAAAGCTAATAAGAAGAAACCCATCGTTTTAAAATACACGTAGTTAAGCGTCTAAAGGTTTAACCATTAATATACAGAAAAATGTATAATTATTGCATAATATTGATATTAATATATTTATCACCAAAAGTACTTCTAAATTATTATATTTTTTATAGTTCTTACTAGCATGTACTCCCCTCTGTTTCAAAAAAGTTGTCCAATTTACTAGGATTTGTCGTTGTCCACTAATATAACGAAGATTAATCATTGTGATTTCTCTAGTACTACTATTAATGATTTAAAATTGTACAAGTGTTAAATATGCTATTTAGTAGGGATAATCATAATCAAATTCAATTAATTATTACTTAGAATTGTGCCACCTGGACCTATGTGTCTAGGGTAGTCGGACATCTATTTTGAAACTGAGTAATTAGAAAAAACAAAGATCAAAGTTGTGTGCTCCCTATCTATTTATATTATTAAAATGATATAAATTACAACACTAATAAAAAAAAAAGTAAAAGATCTACATCATCGATTTGGTGGGCCCAGATTATAAGGAAGAGATTGATCAAGTATATGTAAAGCAAATCAGTCATACAAATCCTATTTGAACTATTAACAAATTCAATCCGAATTTGAACAGAAGCCTTGAAGCTCTCCACGAGCGTCCAAACTTGAAACCCTACCTCTAGTCCTAGATGTAAGTGAGAAAAATCTTATGTTGTGCTCCTCTGTCTTTTTATTTGATGTCTTAGAATCTGTGCCACCAAACTTTTGAATTTATTTGGAGGAAAAGTAAAATTTTCTTGATATTTTACAGATATAATGTTATTACCTCGATAAAAACCTTACACCTAAAGTGAGATTCCCTCGGTAAGAAAAAGAGTAAAGTAACAATATACATACATACTAACTACTCGCCAATATCGAGATTATTCATGTGTTTCAGGTCAGCATACGCTTGTATGATCTCGAGATCCTCCAATTGATACTGTTATCGCTCTTTTACTAATTCCTAGTCCTTGACATATGCGATTGCCTCCATCATCTTGGGTGTACGAGATGACCTCTTTTCTTCAATTATTCTCCCTACCATGCTGAATATCACTTTCAAAGAGATGGTGGATACCAAATTAGTAGAACATCTCGTGCGAAATAACACGGCACAAGAAATATCCACTTATTGTTCTTCTACTGCTTGAGCAAGTCTATCTTGCCTCCACCAGCAAGATGAGGATTAGTGTTTGTGAAATCATACTCTAGGTAGTGGTTCAGCTCTGAGACAGAATTTCACTAGGGGCACTGAGAATGAGAGGGTGAAAAACTAGACTTGCCATTTAGCTTCTTTCATAACTAGATCACAATCTTTCTTGCCTTGTTGCGCCTACTATGAGGCCCCTGATCTCATGTAGTTGTCCAGCTTGTCATGATACAAGCAGAAATTATGAACAAGCTCCTTTTTGACATATTTGAAAGCTTCAGATAAATTAAAACCAAGGTATTCACCTATTTCCTTCATACCAATCTGTAAACATGCTAACTTTTTTATGTAGGATCAAAAATAATAGCAAAGCATTATAAGTGTGAAATAGATACAAAATATTTAACAAAATTTTCCTCCATTGTCACAACAACAGGTTATCCCCCTAGATTTAGCAAACTTATCTGTAATGAGTCAAATAAAATATATAACTAAGAAAGAGGTAGGGCAATAAACACCGGATTGAATCTTAGTTGCTTTATAAAATGGTCTTAAAACTCTAAAAAATGATTAGCAATTTACCAATCTGAATTAGTAAATACCAATTCGTTATTATGAGAGTTATCATTGATAAAGATAGATACAATATGTTCATAACCTTGTATCTTCTTTAGCGTGATGTATATTAAGTTCCACCTCACCTTCATGTTAAGATCAAATTTTCTTGGGTCCTTGCCATTGGCTGTGTAATACTCCACGAACCTTACTACCACTTATGGTGAATTTATGAGATAATGAAGGGCGTCATAGATATTGTTCAAGTATTCATCAATCACTTGCATACCATCGCACAATGAGGTTCAAGATATGGCATATGCATCTCTAGTGAAGAACATATCCACCAAATTATCAACAACCTTGGGGTGTGGATGTTCATAGCCTTTATATTCACCGATATGTTATCAAAAGTTATAGAAATAATCTTATTATCTATCTTAAAATCATCAATTACATCTAGTATGTGCTCGGCAATGACTTCTCCTATGTGTGATTTGTCAGTTAACTTAAACCATATGACTATCTTGTTTAGCTTGTAATCATCATCTAAATAACAGGCTACAACACTAAGGTAGACACTTCTCTAGTGCAATGATGTCCAAATGCTTGAAGTTAAAGTAAAAAGTAACTGAACTTGCAGGAATATTTCTTTTAGCGCTGCTAGCTCCCTATGACAAATTCGTGTAATATTAGATGTGGTAGTTCTCCTACTAACATGTTGGTATTGTGGGGAAAAAGTCATGTTGGATCATTCTTTCAAATACATGACTTTCACCCATCCTAATCAATTGATATTCGAAAATAATATATTTAGCAATTTTCTCATGAGCAGAAAGAGGTTGTATACCCAAGTACTCTTAGAGCCATCGACCTCAAAGTTCGGTTGTGTCTAGACTCCTTTCCCTTGCCTATGCGCCTTTATCTTGTTTAAGCATGCTTTGTAGTATCAGTTCAAGTGCCCCATCTCTCCACTTGTACAAACAGTTAATTGAGCTTTGCAATAATTACAAGTTATGATCTTTACCATTTGGCCATCTTGAATTTCTCAACTCTAGGTCATGTGCTTCCAACACGGTGCCATTTGTCCAGCACTCCTGGTGCCAGGTTTAGACCCACTAATGTTGCCATCCATGGATATGGGAGAGAAGTCCAACGATTCCATTAGCTCTAGACTATCTTGGTGCTCCTCGTAGCCCTTCATACTATCCATATGACCGTTCTCCAAGTTGTAGTCTCCCATGCTTAGGGAGAGCCAATGAGCAATGAGAGTCAGAGCTAGAGGACTAAGGGTGTAGAGGCGGTAGTGGCCAAAGCTACGCCCCACTGCTACCTTCATGCTGTGACTTCTCGGTAGCATACCACTACTGAGCTTTCTGTTGTATTGCTATAGAGCAAATAGAGAAGAGAGAAGTTGTGTTGCTTCACTACATATATTGTGAAGAAATGAGGAGGCAATAGGTGTTTCCATAGCAAACGGAGGAGAAAGTCCTTCATTTGCCCCGTTGTCTCTCAGCCTCCACCACTCCTCTGCCTTCTTTCTCTGCTCCATCTTATCATTGGAATGGTGTCAAGACCCACATATGTAAATCCGAACCTCTCTGTATATTTTGCACTAGTCCAGGATCACGCTAGTGCACACAATGAAAACTTAGATAAAATATCGACCACATCATGATTAACTAAGGAAAAGACTCAAATATTATTAATTATCAGAGTTACAACCGTATGACCAAGCTTACAAATAATAGCTTGAAGGGCTTAACAAAACTAGCAGTAGAAAACAGAAATAAGTATAGTAGCTATTCGACATGCCCACAAGCAATCGACTGAGAAGCAAAATTCTAATATGCGAAGTCGTCAAAGTATCCTCCCTCACATTCCTCTGTCAGATATGACTTTTCTTCAACAACTAAGCAAATATGGATATAGTCGTGAGTACATAGAGTACTCAGTAAGCCATTTGTAATAAGATGCAATATATTTATGCAAGGCTTACCAACAAATGGCCGAGTGGTTATTTTGCAGAAATTAATAATTTAAAATAAGTATAATAAATAGATTAAAAGTGAATTTTAAAAATACTAATAAATAAATAATCAAATAAACTAAATAAACCATGAGTGAACTGACTATTCATCCAATGAACTACCTGTGAACTAACCATTCACTTTTTACACTTATCCTAACCAGATTTTTATGAAAGCTCTACCCCTCGTATGAAATCACTAAGTATTGTCTGTAACTGGAGACACAACTATTCAAATAATTTTACACTCTATAGAGGTTGTACAACTTTACCCACATGATATGACCATCTTACAATGTCACAGGTATAACATGCTTCTTTTGACATGCTGACCAAGAATATCACAACAAGGCTTTTACAATATTCAATCTCAACCCAGTTCCGCCCACTAAGGTTTCGCCGTTGAGTTGGTTAACTACTTAGTCGATAATTGCCCCTTTTTACACCCGTGGAAATGTCTAACCAACACCAACTGATATCTCAATGGTGGAACCAAAATTGAAATATCACAAGTTAATCAGCCAGGTCTATCACATGCTGAACATGTGGTTGCACGGTAAGGTTCACATCAATGTCGTTCAAAGTTAAATCATTAGACATTACCCAAGCAAGATATCCACATCCCTCAAAGTGCTAACCACACCTCCCCCTTTACTGCGCGATCACTCACCCCAAGTAAAAACCAGTTTTGTATAATCAACACCAATTTTATACCTGTGGCTACAATCATGATTCAATATCTCATTAACTCAAAATTAATTAATTAATTAATCATATGTGATGATAAACCCAACGTAACTACAATTTTATACAAGCATGACTAAACGTACTAGACGTACAACCCATGTGACAACTGGTATTACATCATTAGATAATTTTTCATCCTATGGCGACAATGAAATCATGGCATTCAAGTTACCCAGGTGGAATTAATCAAATCAGACAATAACTACCAAATACAAGATTTGTAATAAAATAACAATGCATCATAATTTAAAATAAAATAATAAATAAATAGATTTAAAAACTAAGTTTAACATAATCAAAAGACACGACTTACCTTAGTCTTGCTTAGTTACCACTTCTTGATCTTCAGATCCTATTTCTACTCTTTTTAAATCGTTATCTATTGCGTGAATAAATGCAAATAAATTCAAATAAAATCTAAAATTACAAAATTAAAACCAAAAGGTAAAACTCAATTTTAGATGAATTTAGGAAAAAAGAATTGGCTTAATCGGAGTTAGGACGGAGGAGTACGAGTGATTGGAAGATTAGTTGGAAAGAAAATTCCAGAAAATTAAGAAATGAGGGAATATTTCCTGACATATTCCTTTTAGGCTGATTTTTGGTTTATTAGTGTGTATGACACATGGGACCCACATGTAAGTGGCACAAAGCAAAGGTAGAAGAAGCTACAGAGGGCATCCATAGAGGTTACAAAGTATGGTTTTGGCATGGCTTGCACACGCGGGGGAGAGCCAATGGAGGCTGACCAATGGGCAAAACGGAACCCCGCAATCCTGAGGAAGAGATGGCCAAAGGCAGCACCAGTTGGTGGGGCCCACACCGATGGCAATGGCGGCTAGGATATAGTAGGAGAGTGGAATAATACCTAGGCATAGAATGTGTAGAAGTAGGGTGAGCATGAGCCAGAAACTCACCAGAGACGACACAATCTACGTTTGAACGACGTCGGTAGAGAAAAAAAAAAGAAAAACTTGATATCTCGGTGCTCAGTGAACAAAATCCAAATCCACTTGAAAGGTAGCTACCTCAAATGGTTTGGCACGTTTTAATGTAAAAAGATTGGAGAAAACATCACCGGATAGATGGAAATATGAAGTGCCCTAGGTAGCCATGGCTAGGTGTCAGAGGCAAAAATTTGTGGATTATTTTTGGAGGAAAGGACAGCGTATAACATGACGAGGCGAGTCTAAGAAAGGTAACGGCATAGGCTAAAGATTACCGGAGGCGACGAATACATTGGGAAGCTATTTTAGCCTAGATTAGGGAAAACTCAATTTCGAAAGATTGGCCGCACCAAAACTAAATTAATTTGGCAAGAAGGTAGATGGTACATGGGAATACGATGTGACATGAAAGAATCATGAAAAATCACACCAGATAGCTCGGGATGCAATGAGCAATTTCGGGGCCGGAGGAACTTGGTGCTGACGATGTTCTGGGCATTGAGGAGACTTGGCATAGCTTGGGGAGGCTTAGAAGGAATCAAGGGTCATATTTATAGGCTTGAAGAGATAGAAACGACTCCAATTTACGGATTCGATTTAGAGTCCGTTTTGAAAAATAGGTGGTAAAGGCAAGCGGATAAACAAAACACAAAGAGGCTAAATGGAATAAATTCCTTGCATAATTTAGCATAACTTTTCTTTTGGGAGGACATTGAGATAAGGTCCGGATTGAGAGATGCCATTGGAGGCAAGAAAGAGAAGGAGTTCGTGCCTATATGGATCCCTCTGTTCTTTGGGGAAGATGAAGTAGCAAACTAAACATAAAAGGAAAGAAGGTGGCTTCATACTAAGAAAGAAAAAGGGTAGACTTGCCAACTTGCTTGGTTGGAAACATTGGGATTAAGTGAGGATAGCCCTAGGGCATGTCTAGGATGAATGATCATATGGAAGTCATCTTTTTTTTTTAATGAAAATTTTAATTGAGCTCAAATAAACTCTGAAAAATTCAAGAAAATATAGAAAAATCCTTGTGAAACAAGAAACCCAAATAAATAGGTTTTTAATTAATTAAAGTTTATTTTATTTATATTAAATCTTTTTAATTTCTAAAAATTTTGGTTAAGCTTTAATTAATTCAAGAAAAATTCAAATGGTTATTTTTATTTTAAAAACTTTCCAAAATGCTCTAAAAATTAGGATGTTACAAATGGGTAGGCCACCATCACAAAAGTTGCTTCCTGGCCGTCTATTGCTTCTCTGCTCCATCTTGTCACTGGTAGTATGCTAATTGCTAGGCAACTGTTACCTAATGCTTGCCTCTTGTGGTGCCCTTGCTGCCTAATTCCCTCTAGTCTCCCCGCTGCCTCTCTCCCCCACCCTACCTGTCTCCCTAGCCGCCTCTCCCCCACCCTACCTGTCTCCCCAGTTGCCTCTTCCTCAGACCACTCGTCTCCTCGCGCCTCACCCACCTAACTCCCCGCCACCTCTCTCTCCCTCTTTGCAAGGTGGCCATCGGCCGACTCTCTCCCTCCCTCCCCTGTTGCCTCTCTTTCTCTCCCTATCTGCAAGGCAGCAAAGTGTCGACTCTTCCTCTCTCCCTCTCCCACCATCGACGGCCTAGACCCAGATCTAAGTTGGCCGTGTGCGTGTGGGGACAGCGAGGCTACCAAATCTCGACGAGGGTAGGGGTGAGGTGGGCCATGGAGGGGAGACGAATGGACGACAGTGGCCTATCTCCCTCCCCTCTTCTCAATAGTGACGATAGTGGTGGTGCAATGATAGTGTCCATGGCCTTGGTCTCCCTCCCCTCTTGACGTGTCGACGATGGTAGCATGGCGACGACGACCACGGTGAGGTGCCTACTCTCCTTCAACACGATGCAGTGGGATCCTTTCCTCCATCACCGGTGCCCACACTGGTGCCATTGTCAGCGTGACGCCAACTTCAACTCATGGCCAAGCCTGCTTGATGTAGAGGGCATCCTCGCGTCACTCGTACCTGGATTCAACATGATATGGGACGATGGCGTGTGGTGGCCTCGACGCGACAGGGCATGGTAGGGAGGCCGGAAGCGAGGACGACGGCCACAAGCCCACACCACATGGTGATAGGGACAACGATGACAGCTTTAGCAAGGTATCAGTAAGCTCTCCCTTTCCCTCTCCGGTTATTCCCATGGTCCACCATCCCTTGACGTCTATAGGCCCAGCGTCCTGCCTCTGTGCCTCCATGTTGTCCGGCCTAAGCATGGCTCAATTGGCTAGGTCGGGTTGATCGGCCCATATTCTACGCCTAGCATGGCCTGCTATTTGTGCCATGCCAACCTGGCTCGAAAACTGTCATGCAGTGTCGTGCTTAGACCGGGCCGTTCCAGCTGGGCCATAGGCTGATCCAGAAAAGCCCGGTCCAACTCCCAGATCTAGCCTTGGGGACGATTGTCTGACCACGCTGAAGTACCAAGTGAAGCAGTGGATACATTATTTATTATATCTAAATTTCTTGTGTTGCAACTTCCAAACAGCGCAAAAATTCTCTCTTTATATTCATGGATTGCAATGGTTCACCAGAGATCGAGACGAGATAACAAATGAAAATTCTTTTGCTGCACTATTGCTTGAAGCTAGCAGTTGTCCTTAGCTAAGCCTAGACGGCTAGACGCCGATCTTGTGTGACCACTTCAACAACCTTAACGCTTTTTCAGATTCTTTCCATGGTTCGTCACACTGCCGCAGCAGGATGAAGCTCGCTAGTACTTGTGTTTGAACGTTCTGTCTGTCCGGTTCACAGGGATTGATCAGCCTTCCAAGAAAGTCGCTTGGCTTATACATTTGGCCTCGCAGCTGCTGGAGCAAAATCCCAAATGGCCTTTGTTTCTCTGTTAGCTTCTGTCTTTACTGGGCGCCGAACAGTCCCAGGGTGTATCGATCGTTTAGTTTTTGCCGTCGCCTGTGCTGTATGGTGAACTGGTAACACCAGTATTTTGTACTCTGTTATATCTGGCTTTGATAAAGCTGGCTATCCTGTTGTCTAAAACGACCCTCCCCCCCGGTCCATTTTGCAAAAATCTCCCCGTCAACTTCACCCCCTGCACTCACTTCTCCCGTCTCTTCTCTCTCTCTCCGATGCCGTCCCCCTGTCGCCTCCCTCAACTAACCCAAGACCCCAAGACGACGACGCACGTACGTTCTGCCCACATATGTGCACGTCCTAGGTTTCACATCACATGCTTAAGACTACCGGGCTCACTACCAACTATTCCAACTAAAGCCATTGATGATTGATCTCGATTATTGTTCTGGTTTTGCTTTTGACTTCTCTTGGGGTGGGGTTCGCGATTTATTTTTCTTTTCATGTCGAAACGGGCGTCGAAACGGGCGGTAGGAGTTTTCACCACTAATGATGTATTTTCTATTACAGCTAATGGTTTATAGCTGTATCTGATAGTTTATAACTATAGTTGATGATTTATAGCTGTACGGTACTTTTTTGTTTTAAGCGGGAAAACATGTGTTTTTTTAAAAACAACTATATCATACATGATATTTGTTTTATTTATCTTGTGTGAGGGGGTAAATTTACCGTGTATTGCAGTACGTAGGAGCTAAAGTTAATGCATACACATGGTGTGGTAGAGAGCCACTAAAGCCATTTGGGGGCGTTCGCAATGAAGTGTCATCAAACTGTCATTGCATAATGTTCTGAACCTAAGCAAACGATGAAATCAGTAGTCTCCATATGCATTACACAGAACTATGCAACATTATCAAATTTTCTTCAGAGCTGTTTCCGGTGCTCAAGCTGGATAGTTCCTCTATCCAGCTCTTAATGCCTAAATAGAAGTAAACAAGCAGAAAACTATTGGTCACAGCTATCGTTGCTTTTGGGCGACTGCATTGCTGCCATCTTCGATAGATGACAGAAACTATATATTCTTCTTGATTCCAGTTAAGCTGTTCTCTTGATAACTGGTCACTGAAGGCATATATATCTTGATGTGACCAGCAAATATCAGAGACATGAAGAACATTGGAGTATACACCAACTTTGGAAGAATGGCGCCGCTGAGCTTTGATCCCCGGTTCTTCAGTCTCAGCACCAAACAGACATCCGGTGTAGATGCAACGAATGTGTACGTACATCTTCAGTGTATTGTTAGCTCTATCTCATTGTGTGTAATGTGTTATGAATCTCTGTCAGTTAGCATAATGCATGCCAGATACTGCTATATATACTCATGTGTGCAACCTCTAATATATCCGTCTTATATAAAGTTTAATAATACCATGTGATTGTTGTAAATATTACGGTATAAGCATATATTTATATTTAATTCTAATATATTTCATAACCACAAGAACATGATATATCAAGCATTTAAATGATTTAACTAACATATAATCATATGAACTCTTTAAGCCATCAATAGATAAACAAATGCTTCTACCATATGTCATGCAAAGCTCAAAAATCAGCATATCGATAGACAATAATTACTTCTAAATGCTGATCTAACCAGAATCAAATTAATTATGAATGAAATTCATGTTACTATTTGCTCTCAGAAGGCTAGTTGCATAAGAATTTTCCTTGGCCATCTTTGCCATAACAAGTTTCAGTCTTGATTATATATATGACAGTTGTAAATTAGACCTTAAGCCTTTAAAGACAAAATCAGCTAATAAACAATCAGATCATGAACATAGTGTTGTAAATAGTATATGAGCTCCTTTAATCAATCTACTGATTCAATTGAGTATGAACAATATTGATTAATGCTGAACAATCAAGTTATTACAGCCGAACTGAATCAAGTCTTAAAACAGTATATATGTATATAACTCAATGAGTATCAAATACACAGCACAATCAATGATCAGATCCATATATATAGTTTCAAGATCCATCTACCATCACATCCATATATATAGTTTTAGTTATTTGCCTTCATCATAGAGCACTATCACAGAGCATTCTTTCCAGCCAACTCACAAATTAGCTCAATAGATCACTAAGTTGTAATGAATCAGCAGCTAGACAACTCACAGTGTGGTGATATTCGAAATCACCGTGAAGAAACTGAAAATGGCAAGGCACACACGTTGTGCTCACCCAGAAAACCAATCACCCTACTTTACCAGTAGAAATGAAGGCAATTGGAGATACAATACCGCACTCAACTCTCACGGTTGAGATTGAAGCCGAGGAACACATGAATGCCATACAAGATGCTCGGGAGTTCCGACCAAAGAACCCCAAATGCACAAGCCTCGGATTCTCGCCTCTACTCGGTAAGGACTAGTTGGAAGCTCCCAAATCCACACCTTCCCAAAACCCTAATGTCAAACCACAAAGGAAATGGCATGGGACCTCAAGGAAGAGGTGATTCGGGTCACACCACCACCAGTGACTGTGGAAGAGCTCGGTGGAGCATCTTCTTCCACCTCCAAACCACAGATCCACCGAGAAGAGAGGAGATCGAGAGGAGGAGACTTACTATTTTTGTTATTCCAAAAGAGGAGAGGAGATGCCTTCTTATAGGAGAGCGGAGAGGAGAGGGGGCGGCTGCGCCAGCGGCGCCTAGTGGTCGAAGAGGTCGGGCCGTTGCGCCTCCGGCATCGTTGCCCCAAGATCCGTCGCCTCAAGACCCAACCGCCTTTCTTTCAGTAGGATGAGCTAAACGGGCAAGTGAGACGCGCATAGGGAGGAGACAACGTCTCCTCCTTATCTCTTCGACTGGGCCACTGACAGGTGGGCCCGGCTCCTCTTTTTTTTCTCTTTTCAATTGAGAAATTACACAAAAGCCCCTGCAGTATAACAGTCCCCACCAATTTATCAATTGATAACTAATACTAAAGTGTCTTGTTTGATATACAGCTGTTCGACGATGGGTACCTTGCGGGTTTAAACCCAAAGTCTAGCAACATGGACTACAGTTCTGCACAGACGAAAGAGAACTACGCCTTGATCCAATGCCTTGGTGTGGGAACTTTCCCCCAAGTTACATTCTGTACTTGGCGGCTTGCCCCTTTTCCTCTCGGGTTGCGAGGTTCCGGTATCTAGCTCATGAGTATTTAAGAAAGTATATCTTTATCTTTATTTGATTACGACCTTACGATCATACTCAAGTAGGTGAATTCTCCAAGGAATCCTGTAGGACTATTACAAAGCCACAAAGGCATCGAATTCATTAAGAGCTTATTGCTCAACCTTCTATCTGAGCAGAGTACTACTGACTAATGGGACCCGTTAGATATGCTCTATAATCCCACACAATTTGTTGTCCTAGAGCCTAGTTCACGGGATCTCCGATCTTCTAGGATAGGTTACCACCAATGTGAGCCTCTACGTGGGTATTGGCTTTTCCAAAATAAGTAGGTCAGAAAGGAGTTCTCTAATCCATTCTGCCTCTACAGCCGCTGAATCAAGTGCTACTAATTCAGCCTCCATAGTAGACTGTGTAAGGATAGTCTATCTAGAAGACTTCTATGAAATAACCCCACCTGCTAGAGTGAAAACATAGCCACTCATAGCTTTTATGTCATCCGAGTTACTGATCCAGTTAGAATCACTGAATCCCTCTAAGACTGCTGGATGACCACAATAGTGTATTTCCAAGTTTGAAGTCCCTTTTAGGTATCTAAGTACTCTCTCTAGTGCTATCCAATGATCATCTCCTGGATTGGATGTATAACAACTCAATCTGCTTACAGCATACGAGATGTCAGGCCTCGTTGCACTAGTTAGATACATCAAGGATCCAATAATTTGTGAATACTTAAGCTCATCTTTTCCATGTCCGGTATTTTTATGAAGCTTAGCATTTGGATAATAGGGTGTGGCCGCTGGCTTATAGTCCATGAATCCAAATTTGGATTGGACCTTATCCATATAATGGGTTTGTGGCAGAGTAATCAAATTCTCACCCTTTATAAGCTTGATGTTTAAAATAACATCTACTTCACTCAGATCTTTCATATCAAAGTTCTAAGAAAGGAAAGACTTTGTTTTATTGATTACATCCATGTTAGTATCAAAAAGCAATATATCATCTACGTATAGATATAGAATAACACCTTCACTCCCATTAAACCGATAATAGACATATTTATCGGCTTCATTCACATAAAAATCGACCGATGTCATTGTACTATCGAACTTCTCGTGCCACCGCTTGGGAGCTTGCTTTAGGCCATACAAGGATTTAATTATTCAACATACTTTCTTTTCTTGCCCTTCAATAAGAAAACCATCACGTTGTTGCATATAAATCTCCTCATCCAACTCTCCATTTAGGAAAGCTGTCTTTACATCTATTTGCTATACCTAGAGTTTATATGCGGCAGCTAGTGCTAGAAGCACCCGAATTGTGGGTAAGCAAGCTACAAGGAGTATGTGTCAAAATAGTCTTCTCCTTCCTTTTATATGAAACCTTTAGCAACTAAGTGGGCCTTGTACTTTTCAATAGTACCATCAGGTTTACGTTTTCTCTTAAAGATCCATTTGCAGCCCACTGGCTTGCATCCAGGTGGAGGATCTGTAATCTCCCAGGTTCCGTTAGCTATGATGGAATCCATCTCGCTACAGACTGCCTCCTTCCAGTAATCCACATCTGGAGATGCGTATACCACTGAAAGGGTTCGTGGTTCATCGTCCATGACATAGATGACATAGTCATCGCCCAGTAACTTTTCAGTCTCCTCAACTCCAATTGTGGGGCGGTATTGTCCACACTAGGAAGAATAGAGCAGTCAGCTGGTCCAGTATGGTCGATGACTTCAGTTGGTCTCATAGTAAACATATGTTCAAAGAAGGTCGCATCACGAGACTCCATCACAATATTTGTAGTGATATTACTTACCTCGGATTTGACTACTAAAAATCTATAAGCTGTGCTATTTGTAGCATACTCTAAAAAGACATAATCAACGGTTTTCAGATCAAACCTTCTTTTCTTCGGCAATGGCACGTGTACCTTTGTAAGGCATCCCCATGTCCGAAGAAATGATAAGTTAGGTATTCTCCCCTTCTGTCCTTCATAGGGTGTCTCCTTCTGATTGCGATGCGGAACCCTATTCAGAATGTAGTTAGCTGTGAGAACTGTTTCATCCCACGATGGTCCAATACACGAACTCTAGAGCATGGCGTTACCCAAGTTGCAAAGAGTTCGGTACTTTCTTTCGGTCACTCCATTTGATTGGGGTGAGTACGGTGGAGTAATCTCATGTATTATTCCACTTTCTTCACAGAATTGAGAGAATTCATTTGAGACATATTCACCGCCTCGATCCGACCTCAACCGTTTGATCTTCTTTTCTAGTTGATTTTTAACTTCAGTTTTATAGACTTTAAAGTATTCAAGTGTTTCATCTTTCGATTTAAGTAAGTAAATATAGCAATACTTAGTCGTATCATCTATGAGAGTCAAAAAATAACGTTTGCTACCTTTAGTTAATGTTCCATTCATCTCATAAAGGTCAGAATGGATTAGTTCAAGTGGAGGAGTGCTCCACCCTTTAATGCTATGAAAAGATTTTCGGGGTTGTTTTGCTTACACACACACTTCACACTCGGCAAGGACCAGTTGGAAGCTTCCAAATCCACATCTTCCCAAACCCTAATGCCAAACCACAAAGGGAAATGGCACGGGACCTCAAGGAAGAGGTGATTCGGGTCACACCACCACCGGCGCTGTGGAAGAGCTTGGGTGGAGCACCTTCTTCCACCGCCAAACCATAGATCCACATACAAGAGAGGGAGATCGAGAGGGAGGAGGCTTACTGTTTTTTGTTGTTCCAAAAGAGGAGAGGGAGACGCCTTCTTATAGGAGAGCGGAGAGGAGAGAGGACGGGCTGCGCCAACGGCCGAAGAGGTCGAGCCGTTGCACCTCCGGCGTCGTCGACCCGAGATCCGATTGCCTCAAGACCTAGCCGCCCCTTTCTTTTGGCAGAATGAGCCAAACTTGTGAGAGAGACGTGCACAGGGATTAGACAACGTCTCCTCCCCCTTATCTCTTCGACTGGGCCACCGATAGGTGAGCTTGGCTCCTCTTTTTTTCTCTTTTTAATTGAGAAATTACACAAAAGCCCCTGCAGTATAACAGTGATTATCCTCTTTACTACATGAGTTTGCATTTGATTCGCTAAGTGATGGCTCTTGACAGTGTGTTTCCTGCAGAAAAAATGATACTGTTTGTCCTGTCTATAGTTCTCCAACTTTCCATGTTCGCAATATGTTCCCATACATTAATATGCCCCCTTTAGAATATCATAATTGAAACAATGTCCCGTTGAAACAAGAAACATTGGCAAAGAATTTGCCTTGTACAAAAGTAAAGCAATTTTTTTTGTTGCTTTCTTGTTTCCAACGACTGCCTGGATGACCAAAATGATATGTTGGATGTTTCTGTTCCATCGAACGAAGTACGACATTAATCAAAGTAAATGTGCTAATGTTTTGGTCAGTTTTAATTTTTAATCTGTATAAGTTTGTCTTGTTACCATGGACGTTCATCTTTCCAATCTTCCGCATAATACTTGTGATTATCTACTCTTTTATCAGTGTCATTTAGTAGCCACCGACACAGTATCATTTAGTAGCCACCGACACGCATGGTATCATCTCACATGCCCGTCTCCATCATTCCTGGTTCATCCTTTTCCCTTAACATCCTGTTTGCGTGTGAGAAAACAAGCTGCGAACAGAATTGTCCTCTCAGTTTTTTTTCGATTATAAGAAAGACATACATACATATATATCACCACATATGCATATGTGAGTGTGCTCTTTTAAAACACGTCTAGAAAGACGAAAGTCGAGAATAAATTCGCAACATCTAAATTCTTATTGAAGCGTACTCGTATACACATAAATAAAGATGGACACCAAAATATTTACCCTCTTATATGGACACACAACACAACTTCACCACCCCACCAAACCAAAGGTGGTTCCCGTATTTGTCCTCTCAGTTAGTTACGATGGACAAAAAGTATATTACTCTTGGGACTTTGTAGGACGTCTACTTTACCTTTGAATTACAAAGTGGATATTCTACCCTGTTTTTTCGAAGAATCATTTTTAAAATCTATATTCTACCTTATTAAGTTAGAATACTAAATGTTATTGTCTAGAGTTTTAAGTAGATGTACCATAAAAGTCTAACAGGGTAATATAGACTTGTTCTGTTATTATATCATAGGGAAGAAGGAAGAAAATAAATGTCTGGTTTTTTCTTTCTTTTCAGGCTCTATAGCTTCAGCTTCTTAGCCAAAAGTCACATGGAACGCGCCAGTTTCTTAATGTTGGTTTTTTGGTTTTCTTGTTTTTTCATCTTTTTTGACAATTTACTCTATATAAAAAACAAAAGTGCACGCTGCAACATGTTATAATGCATCATTGCATCTAAGAATTTTTACAACTAACTCTAGTAGTATTAGGTACTAGTTCGGATATCAAGTCATCTTTAGAACATAAAATTTTCACAGATTTACGGCCTGGTTTTGGTACCCCCAAGAACGTTATTGGGAATCCAGGCTTGGTTTGAAGCACGTGTGTGCTACAGTTGCCCAACAAAAACTTGATAACTGCGATCAAATTTGACTTTAATATGGTCTCTTGCTGACATTTGATAAGATACTCACACGAACTTTTATATTAAATACTTCTTTTGAAAATATTTCATTAATAACCTTTTACCAACTTATTTCCAACTCGAACATGTGATGTGGCAAATACACTTTGCCATACTATCCATCCCGGTGTTGTCTTGCCATGCCATAACCACTGGTGTGATCAAACATGCTATTTTTTGGCTCACGCTCGATTTAACTCGTGGTGTGATAGTGTTGTTTGCTACACCACAAATAATGTTATACTCAAAAGGTCACATTTATAAATAAAGTCGACAGGAGACTAATAATAAACATAAGTTTAAAAAAGTTAAATAATAAAAACTGTTCCAATCCCACACTATTACCTCTCCAGTTCATTTTTTTAATAAGAACTTAGCCAATTTATGGACAATCCTACTACTCTAAACGTCTTCTGGCTTCTTAATTTTGTTTTTAGTCTTTTGATTTTTTGGTTTTTCTTTATTCCTTTTATTATCTATAATAATATAACATTTTTAATTTTTAAATTTAATTACCTAAAAAAATTAATAAATATAAAAAAAATCAGAAACCACAGTTTATAAGTCAGTTAGAGTTTGGATAGTGTACTTGGTAGAATACTTGGTAAAGCAATTTTGCTCACCAACTTTATACATCCCAAACAGATAAAAAAAATACTGTCCTTTCCCTCGCGACAGACGTCAAACCTCACCCCTGACGCTCCGTTTCAACATCCAAAGACTACTCATCAACTCTTCCAACCGAACCCCAACAATCTCATTCATCCAAGAATCCGGAGACTGCATTGCCACGAACACCCCAAATCCATTTCCTTCCTTTCGAACAGTACTCTTGGGATTAAAGGAAATTCTTCTTACTGCAGCATCATTCTCGGGTCCGTTTGTGTTTTACCTTTTTTTTTTTTTCCTGTATTGGGTTTGTTTGTGATTTATGCCAACGCATCTGGCGTTGCTGTCGTGCCTGCTGGTGCTGCTCCTCTCCCTCGATAAATTCCTCCTCCACTACCTCAAGAAGCGTTGGCTCTCCAGCACCGGCGGCAGCATCATCCCAAGGATCGCGAGCGGTCCTTCCAAATCGCGGCGATCCATGTCGGCCGCCACGTGGAGCGAGACGGCCATGCTCGTCATCGACATGCAGGTGGGTTCTTGGTTTCTTGCCTCTGGGTGTTCCTGATGTGGCTTTTGGTGGTTAATCGTGGGTTCTGATTGTTTTGCTGGTGGAATTGGCGGCGGGGGTTGCAGAAGGATTTCGTGGACCCGGCGATGGGCAGCCCGATGCTGGTGGCCGGCGGCGAGGCCGTGGTCCCCGCCGTCGCCGAGGCCGTCGCCGTCGCGAGGGGGCGTGGCATCTTCGTCGTTTGGGTTAGTTCTTTCATCTTCGGCCGTACTAATTTAGTTCTTGTTAATTAGAACAATATGAGCCCCTAATTTAGTGTAATTTCTTGGTTCAATGCAAGTTGAGTCTCTAATTTAGTGGTTCGATGCAACGAGGCCTACTATGATTTCTTGGTTCAATGCAAGTTGAGTCTCTAATTTAGTGGTTCGATGCAACGAGGCCTACTGTGATTTCTTGGTTCAATGCAAGTTGTCTCTAATTTAGTGGTTCGATGCAACGAGGCCTACTGTGATTTCTTGGTCCAATTCAAGACGAATCTTTTTAGCGTGTGTTTAGTTCTTGGCGCAAGTGATACAGCTCCTGTTTTGCTGGTTCCTTTCGATTAGCTCCTATATTGCAAAAAAAAAAAGGAATTAGCACGTGCCCGCAAGACCTAATAATAGCTTAGTCCATAGAAATAAGAATCTTCGCTACCCACGAGACCCACAAATTTCTTGGTTCAATGCAACATGTGTGCCCTACTAATTTCTTGGTCAAATGCAACAGTGTCCGCAGCAGGGTGAGACCTAAATAATTTCTTGGGCCAATGACCAAGGTCTCAGTTTGTTCAGAATCCTGCTCAGTGTAAGTGCACATGACACTTCTGAACATTTTGTAGTCATAAAACTTAACGGCGATGATCATATTTTGGTCTCTGACATCTGTGCAATTCAGCATCGGATGGTTGGAAAGTGAATGGTTCTTTGGATTTTTCATTGCATGTACCCTGATTGACTAACAAATTGGAACAATTTCCTTTTTCTCTAGGGACAATTAGAACAAAGTTCTGTACAACAAACAGCATTACATAATTGCATATTTTAGAATGTATATAAACCAAAAATTTACATAGGGCAATAGACATACAATATTTTCTTTGATAAAGTTACCAATTGTGACATCTGAGGGTTGCCCCATTGCTGGATTTGGTGTTAGACTTTCTTATTTTATCCAGAAAGAGCACAAAGCTCTTGTGTGAAATTGTTGGAACAGTATGATGCTATTTTAAAATCTGATACAAAACAAATACTCTGGCTAGCATGTATTCCCCCATTTGTTGTATTTTTCCTGCAAGAACTGAAATAATATGTAGCACACACCTTCCAACCAGAAATCATTTTTTGCTTTTTTTGAGTTGGTGTATGTGCAACTTATGCATTTACCTTTTCTTAGTTGTATAGGTTACATGTAATTTTGAACTCTTATAAACATAGTTTTATAATACTCATTTGTTGCTTGTTTCAATTTTCAAGCAAACCTCTGTTAAGTAACGTACAGTTTCCCCCTTTCTACACAAAGCAATATGCTTCAGAATGTAGGGTAGTGGTTTTAAATTTCAGGTTGTGTCATAGCTCTGAGTGCTGAGGCATTGATTGATGATGAACTGCAATGCAGGTGGTCAGAGAGCATGACCCTTCTGGAAGAGATGTTGAACTTTTCCGCAGGCACTTGTATTCGGGTGGAAAGGGTCCGACGGTGAAAGGTTTGAAAGGTGCAGAGCTGGCCGATGGGCTTGTTATCAAAGAAGGGGAATATAAGTTGGTGAAGACAAGATTTAGTGCTTTCTTTGCGACCCACCTTGATTCTGTCCTCAAAACTTCAGGAATTAAGAACTTGGTCATCGTTGGTAGGCACTAATATACATCGATTGATATGGAAGTGACAATTTTTTTTGTTAGCTTGATAATTTGTTGCAGTAATGTTTGTCACTTTGTTCTTTAATAACAGCTTTCTGATAAACATTCTTATATGAAGGGTGAAAGGGCCCAAAAGGAAATTAATGCACGGTTCTTTTTTCCTTTTGCCCACAATGCAGCAACCTTAGCAACAAAAACCAAAACAAAAATTTTTTTGGAACAAAGATTGACTCCTTTCTTTTGTGCTTGAGAGTTCAATACCACATTGTACATCATCATGTTACTTATGTGTATATATGTGTTGATTTTCAGGGGTTCAAACACCAAATTGCATTCGGCAGACGGTCTATGACGCTGTAGCACTGGACTATGAGAAAGTTACAGTCATTATTGATGCAACAGCTGCTGCTAGGCCAGATATCCATTTGTGTGAGTACTTGTGTTTCACACTTCCTCTTCTATATTACTCTTGATATCAAAACATCTATATACGTGAGCAGAGCTGGATCTTGGAAGTTTGATATGCATATGTTTAGACTAATAGTAGACATAGTTTTTCACATTAAACAAGGAAAGCTTGAATGGGAAAATTTTCCATATTAATAAGACGCACTTTTGAAAACAACTAGATTATTCATGACCCTTATTGTCTTCTGTGATGGCGAGTTATCGTATTGGGATTAATACACAGGGTGCAGTACAGAGCTGAACTCATTTGAAGGCATTCTGTGTGACAGTGTCGCCAATTTGTTATTGCATAGTGGTCTGAGTCTAAATGACAAACTCACAAGTCTTGATATACATTAGTATATAAATTTATCAAATTTTCTTCAGACTTCAAAGTTGTCTCTCAAATTGCATGCTGGATGGAAAGTTGATGTATTCAAGTTTGAACGCCTCAATGGTTGGATGACAGATCATTGAACTATTCCAAAGTTGCCCCTTTGTGAATCAATGGTTGATATTTTTTAAAGAGAAGGTACCTCAGGTACCTTGCATGCACAAATTGATAATCCAATGGGAAAGGTACCATTTTCTCTAAAGAAGTAAATTAACTGGGGCCAAAACTCTGCCACAAATTTGTTGTATTAGGAAAAATACACCGAGAACAAGCTGATCATTAGCTGCAGCTCATGTTGACGGCTGCAATGCTGCCATCTTTGACAGTTGAGAACATGTGTACTTTTTGTTCACTCCCTTTAATCTGTTCTCTGGGATTACTGGTGACTGAAGGCAGCTACTTTATGTTAACCAGCAAATATCAGGGATATGAAGACTATCGGAGTGGAAACACCAACCTTGGAAGAATGGCGCCGCTAAGCTTGCTGTTGTATCAGCACCAAAGTGACTTCTGTGGGTGTATTAGAGGCAACAAATGGGCTACCTCTTCAATTTTTTGTTACATTCCATCTCAATGGGTGGTATATATATTAATCCTTTTCGTGTAGAACAATGCCAGATACTACTATACATGCATGTATTATGTATACAACTTCTAATCCCTCCTTCATGGAGTTAATGATACCATGTGATTGCCCCTTCATGTGTTGAGGGACGCCAATGATTGAGTACCAGGTGAAATAAGCATGTCGGATTATAAGAAGTTTGCTGTATTTTGGAGAATGAATGATGTTGTAACACCCTAGCCCAACCTTTGAGCCTGGAATGCTACTACGACCCTAAAGTTGTTCATATCCAATGCTGCTAGAATTCGGCAGCAAGTCTTTTGTTCCACCCAACGACCCGACAAGTATACATCCCCAATTACCAACTACCAAAAAGGGATATTCCACACTATTTGAGATATCTCCAACAAGACACAATTTTGATGCTAACTATCCAAGCATACTATTAAAGTTGGAGTATAACAACTAGAGGTGATTTATGAATTACTATTGCACATGGGGATATACATGTGCTACTCCCGTCCATGCATGTCGTCTTCAGTGAACACATAAAAATATTAATAAAGTAAGGGTGAGTCCAAAGACTCAGCAAGTACATAATTAAATAATGGCGACAACATAGCAATTCAACAAACCCCCATATCTAAGAACTGTAAGACAGTCCCTATAACCGTCAGTAAACTACATATCTACAAAACTGTAACCAGAACTTTACAACTATTTCACTGCCTCCTGTCTCTTTCATGCAGTACAATACAATGTAATGCTATACATCTCCAAATGTATCTTATACTGGTATAGTGGAGTGGTTTCATCCACAGTGAATCCTTCTACCTCCATCCCTGGAGGTGCTTTGCCGAAGGGAGTTTCTCGTGGAAGCATTCACCCTTTTGGTAGGACTTTCTCTATGCAATGCCTCGCCGAAGGGAGCTTCTCGTGGAAGCTATAGTTCACCCTTTCGGTAGGATTTTCCCTATGCAATGCCTCGCCGAAGGGAGCTTCTCGTGGAAACTACAGTTCACTCTTTCGGTAAGTTTTTCTGTACGTGGTGCCGTGCCAAAAGGAGCTTCTCGTGGAAGCTACAGTTCACCCTTTCGGTAGGATTTTCTATACGCACATGTCTCTTTCCTACCTCTGTAGGACTTTTATGTTGCTCATGGTGCAATGCAAATGCAACATTCTTCAAATGTTCATATTCAACCATAAGCATTATTTCATAACATACAGTAAAATATAGTATAAGAGAATAAGCATTGATCCTGTATCGCAAACCACTACCGCATCATGCACTTGCCTGTTGGTCTGACGGACGATGCGTGGACAACCAAATCCGAACTGTCACCTTTACAAATACCAATCCATCTCAACACATCATAGCAATACAGGCACACATTCTAATGGCGGCGTTTTTATGCACAAATCAACATGTGCTACACTTTTCACTAAATATTGTTCCACTGTTCCAGGTGCTCAAACGACCGTGTCTTTCGAACCCAAGATATAACATAGCAAATATTCTGGGTTCGGTAATCTGCATAATTCTATTCACATATTTCTGGACACTATGATTTAAATATTACGTCATCTAAAACTCCGATCTCAGCCCGAAAGCTGTGCGATCCGACACCAGACTACGGCCATCCCAAAGGCATAAAAATCCAAATCATACTGCCGAACTCGGCATTCCAGCCTTCTATAGAGCTCTAACAAGAGCTGTTGTTAATTAGTCTATACTAATTAACCCAACTACGTAATCCATACTAATCATTCGCTCACCTCATTGATCATATGCACCAATTAATTGCTTTCCCTAATCATTTACTAATTACCCTTGTAGTAATTAGCAACTCGCTAACCACTCACTGAACACTTGTCGATCATGGATGCACCGACATATCACCATATGACCATCGCATTTTACTAGCTCTACACACACATGGCCACAACACCACCTCGTTGCACGTGAAATCCAACGACTAGCCGTGTTCTAATCATTGTATATATTCATCTCACTAATCAATAACTCAATCTCTACAAAATTCAATAACCAAGTAAGGAGAAGGGATCGAGGCGTTACCCTAGCTCCGATTGACCGGATCGGGGCTCCTTTTCCCTTGTTTTGGCTGGATTTGGCGGATCAGGCATCAAATCAGATTTTCCTTCTTTTCTTCCCCTTTTTCCTCTTATTTCCTCTTTTTCTTTTCTCCTCTCTTCCTTTCTTATCTCTTCTTTCCTTTCTTTATGTTCTCACTCGGCTGGCCGCACCTCCTCTTCTTCTCTCTTCTTCTTTTCTTTCCCCTCTACTCCCCTTTTCCTTCGGCAGATCGGCTCCTTGCTCCGGCTTCTTCTTTCCTCCCTTCCTCTCCTCTCCTCTCGCCTCGGCCTCACTCCCGGCCGCCTCCTCTTCCCTCAGGCGACAGCCCCTCTCCGTTCCCCCTTAGTGGGGAGCTGCCGTGGAGTGGCTGCAGCAACAGGGGCGGGGAGGCAAGGCGGGGCAACGGGGATGGTGCTGGAGGGTGGCGGTAGTGGCGCCGCAGGGTCAGGACGGGGAGAAGCGGTGAGCGGCAGCGGTGCTAGGCGACTCCGGCAGGGCGCTAGGCGACAAGCCGAGGGTGCGGCCAAAGGACGGCGGCGGCGCTGAGCGGCTGGTCAGCGGCGGTGCAAGCGCGCGGGGAAGAAGGCGGGGCGAGTACTGGTTAGCACAGGGGAGGCCTGAGCAGCGAGAGCACGGGGGGAGGGGAAGCAAAAGCCGACTTTTCTTCCTCCCCTTCCCAGCTCCCTCCCTTATATGGAGCACGATGTGGGCCGGGCTGGGCTGGGCTTCGGCCCAGGTATTACAGATGTGTACTTAGGATGCTAGATAGATATGAAGATATAACACACTATCATGTTATGCCAAACAAAACATGTTTCAGAAGGGTTTTGCTGAGTCTAACAGCAGAAAGAGAGAACGCGTTCTCTCAGGTGTGCGGTCATTGCATGCTTCTCTTGGAACTACTACAGAGCTCGTAACATTCCCTATATTATGTTCTGCTGAGCGAACAGAACTCTTTTGCTAGACGAGTTTCCATTTGATTTGTTAAGCAATGACAATTGACGCTGTTTATCCACCCTTATTTTGCCCCAGCATATGCATCATTCTCAGCTTATTTCTGCGTATGCTGTTTTTTCCCCTGCAAAACTCGATATTGTTGACTCATTGTAAATTTGTAATCAACCTGTTCTGGTCCGCTAGAGCAATAATGATTGGGTGTATCTCAGTTGTGCAGTGTCTTCTTTTTTTAGAGAGAGAGAGAGAGAAGATTTTGCAACTAGGCTTGCATTAGTGATATATCTTCGAGAAAATTATGAAGATGATTGTAATACTTCTATGTTTATATATTTTTGAATACATGTTACTATGCTTTATGTTCTTTGAATGAATTATCATTTATAAAGATTAACAAGTATATGACTTGTTGTTGAAGCTCTTTATTTGTTGAATGATATCATTATAAAAGACCTCTAGTCAGATGGTCGGGACACTAGTAATTTATATATTAGCATATGTATTAATTGATAATCACATTTTACTGGTAATAGATGTGGGAATATTAAATCAATAATGTAGATACATGTTAGATAACAGGTTGTTAGATTGACCCACTCTGAAACACCGTTGAGATTATTATGTCTTATAAGTTATCAGTTGGTCTCTAGCAATTATAATTATAATCTTGATACCTAAGATTAGTATATCTTCTACATATGTAATAGTGCACTAAGGAGTTGCCAAACGATACACTGTAACTGGGTAGTTACAAAGATAACTTACGGATATGTTATGAAACATGCGGAGGAATATGACTAACTAGATATGAGATTTGTCCCTCCTTCATAACAGGAGAAATATCTATAGGCCCCTTGATATGGTCAGATAAAGAAAGTATATGGCCATCACACGAAGTTATTCATCACTAGATCGAAAAAAGATTGAATAGTCCATAGATGACACGTTTCTCACCTAGAGTTCAATCAGGTATCACAAGGTAAAAGGAGAATACACAAACAAGTCATTCAGTCCGACCAGATATGAACTAGTCATATAGGTATACTGACTATTCGTGAGTTAGTTGGACACATCACAGACTAGTTTGTGAATTGGTGGTGTGGGGATACAGACTGGTCGTAACTAGATATGGTCTGGTCATAACAAGTTATGAATTTATCGTAAGTGACTCAGACTTGGTTGTAGATCATATTGCATAATCTCCGTCCAAATTGATTTTTGTATATATTTGGAGGTTGATATGTCTTGCTAGAGACCGCTACCGACCTGTGATTGGAAAGGAGTTTTCGGGTTACAACCAAGTATACATGAACCTATATGGTCACACACTTAATGGGTTGTAACAGTAAGGGTCTGGATGGGAGGCTTTCCGAGTGAGATACGATCTCTACTCATATTGGAGAATGATCCGATTAGAGGCTTTTTGAGTGGGATACGATCTTTACTCATATTAGATATGGATCCAGTTGAAGTCTCTATATAAAGGGTGCACTGGGCTATGGATTGCATGATGATATGCGAAAATATACACCCACTGAAACTCTAGTCGTCACCTCACATAGGCCCTGTTGTGCATGCTGGTGCTAGCACAACGGTGCACGACATTCCATCCTCGGATATGTGGACTTCGGTATAGGTGCTGCTGCAATTGCGATGCTGATCGAGATGATCTGAGGACAAGACACAATTGGCTCGTGGAGATCCACTACCGCTTGAAGACGATTGCCTTCCAAGGCACTAATCGGGACGTTGGATGATCGACTATTTTCACTATATTGGCGTGCGCTACGTTGAATTGGGCCACTTCAACTCTTCTTCTGTTGCACTACGCGTCTAGTGGCAATAATCTATGATATCTTACTTGCATAGCTTTCTGGTTTATATAGTAAAAACTTTTAATTTATACTAGTGTAGCCTACCATATCTCAACAGTGGTATAAGTGCCATCTTGCGTAGTTTTTGATCTAGATTGGCTGCATATAGTGAATATGTGGTAGTAATAGATTGGATATATTACTGGTTTGGTATGATAACCTAGATCAGTTCATATGGATAGACTGGTTGTAGTGTTAATTGATGAGATTAATCGGCTACGACGTTTGGAGATGGGTTCGCGAGAAATCAATTGTTTTCAGCTATGTCTGTTCATGGTCATATTGCATGTTACCTCTACCGGTCGAGATTCTGTCATTAGGGTAAGCCGTGATGCACAGCCATATAGGTCCAACTGATTGGCTTTGTCAATATCGCCGACCAATGCGATTGATTAATGGAAATTGGGCCAATGAGATTGGTTCGGAATTGGGTTAATATGATTGATCTAATGCTGTGCTAGGTAATCATTGGCATGTTATAAGTTTTTGTGATCTTATCGCATGATGGAAGTTTGATATTCCTATCATACTATTGTTCATGTTACAACTTTGGTGTTTTTAATATGATATAATAGTATCCCTCAAGAAAAATTAAATAAAACTTGATATCCTTTCAATTGTTGTACCTATCAATATTTTGACCGTTAATTGGTAGGTCTACCAAAGTAAGGTTCCATTAATTCTTTTAATAAGATAGGGAAGGTGTCGAACATGTTCATGCATAATATTTGTTTAACTTGACTAGGCTATCAAAATGGTTTTAGACCTAGGGACATGGTGTTGAGACTCGGGCATATAGATGTCATTCAACAAACAAGAGTTTACATGTGATGTAATTAGTAGGGGTTGCTTACCTATATCACTAGATTTCTAGCAGTAATACCAAAGCTCACTAGGACTTAGTGAAATATGGATATTAACTCACTATATGTTATTAGAGGGAACATAGTTTTTAAACATATAGTGAGAGTATCTTTTATTAAATTATTTAATAAAATATTTTACATAGACAAAGTACTAAAATTTTGAATATACAATTTGTGGAGACCCGGATTTGATAGTCTAAATCTCTTGTGTATTCCGAGCTGGATCAGTAGCTAGCTCACACAATATCAATGACATATATCACATCCATACAAAAGGGTACTTCATATTACATAGACAGTCATGTATAGGTCTTAAAACCAAATTTTACATAACGGGCCGATCGGCTTAATACTATTGTTCAAAGCAAAACAACTGAATAGTACGTAAACCAAAAGAAGCCTCCATTTCTTGCCACATGCAATCAATTGAGCCTAAACCTAGTTCCAGCCTTTGTCTTCCATATCATAGCTGGAGGTATGGGTGAACCCATACACCAGATCATTACTTCCATCATCTAAAACCACATATTCAGCAATAATGAGTACAAAGGTACTCAGTAAGTCCCTATAGCAGAATGCAATTAGGTATAACAATATGCAAACTTATCTAAGTGAAGTTCTTATGTTTCTTTTAGCATAAAGCCAATTTATCAAATATACCAGTTTAGTTAGATTCCTAATCTATGACTTAGCCATTTTTGCATTAAAACCAATATTCATTTTTTAGTCAAATTTTTATCATGAGAGCGAAATCACTCCACTTTCATATCTATTAATGTGAGAGCGAAACCCTTTCGCTTTCACTTCCATTAAGGTGAGAGTGAAATCCCTCCACTTCCACTTCCAATACTGTGAGAGCGAAATTTCTCCACTTTCACTTCCATTAATGTAAGAGCAAAATCCCTCTGCTTTCACTTCCATTTTAAGTTGGTCATCATAACCATTACCGATTTATTATTTATTAATGAAAACTACACAAGTGTAACGTTTTCACACTTTTGCCCATGTTCGAAGGCATGGCTATTCGAATAGATTTTTAACGCTCTACAGAAATTGTATAACTTTACTCATAAGATGTGATTAATTCATAATGTCAGTCACTACACGCTTTAGTAAGCGTGTGACTGAGAAAATCATAACAAGACTTTTACAATACTAAGCTATGATGCTTACTCCCACTTCAGAGTTAATCTCGAACACAAGCAACAATGAGCTCTCCCTTCTCGAGTTATGCCTCACCCTAGAATGTTACCTTCCCAAGCTACATTTTCAATAGGGGACCTAGTTGTTAGTGAGTCTACTGCCCTTCTTGACAAAATCCACAAGGGCAATGCCCATCCCGGTTCACTCCCACCAATCACAGAAATCCACGAACCAATATTTACGCAGAATTCACACCAGAGGTAAGCAAATTAGTAGGTCAGGTCTGTCCATTAACTAGACTTGTGATTGCACGATTTATATGTAGAAAAGATGAGCACAAGAATTCGGTCCTTAAATGACTCAGGTGAGACCAACTACAAACCCAAGCTCATTCAATCCATGCATGGCCTATCTAAAAATGACATGTGTAATCCCTGCATAGCCAATCCAAAAATGACATGTGCAATCCCTGCACAGCCAATCCAATACATATAATCTCTACACCGGTCTCTAACCAACCACTCACCCGAGTCTCCACTATTTTTAAAAGACATTTTATTGTTTTCAGTGGAAGCCCATGTAACCATTATTATTATGTTTTTAAGTTCAGTTGGCAATGTTTGTGTCGTATTTTATTTTACCACTAGGCATTTCTAAGCACAAATATAGCCTACTAAAATCCAACCAACGGTGGAGTTATTATTATTTGTAATTATCCTAGGGTGATATGACAAGGAAACATCAACAATCAAGTAGGGGAATACTAGTGTCAAGTGCATTGTATAACTAGGCGTTCAACCTTTAACATAGAATTTTAGCACTTATTATAATAAGCATGCATGTAGATTTAAAAGCAAAATATTGCAATTGAAAACTAGATTCAATGTGATCAATTATAAGGACTTATCTTAATCACCTGTGGCTATGTTGGGGTATTGTTTGTCAGTGATAGGGGCGTCCAAAGTGTCAAAGTTTATACATGCGAAATTGTCATATTCAATCAATTATTCAAAAAAAAATTCAAACAAACTCCAAAAATTATTATTTTTGCACTGTTGGAAAGGTTTTGAATTTAAATGAATTTAGAAATAAAATTACTGGATTTTGATTTGAAATGAAGAAGTTATGGCATTTCAAAATTTAAACTAAAAGAAAATTCCTAAAATTCTAATAGGTGGGTTCCATTCAGATTTTCTTTGTATTTTGGAATTATTTTTCTGAAAGAAAAGCTTCTATGGTTGACGGGTGGGGTCAATCAGGGATTTTCTTTTGTTTCTAATTATTTTTCTTAAGGAAATTCATCAGACACTGATAGGTGGGATCATGGCTCATGTGGACTAGGTCTATGTTGTCATTTACCGAGAGGTGGGGTCTACTGGTTAGTGACTGTGGTCCATTGGGTCGGTCCATGTGACATGTCAAAGGACGTGGGACCCATATATCAGTGGGTCTTGAGTTAAATCCTAGGTTAATTAGATATTCTAATTTTCTAGGGCCCACATGTCATACTAATATTAATTTAATCATTAAAGGCTAACTAACCTACCGGTTACACTAATCTCTCTATCACTTGGGGCCCACTGGTCAGCAACTACCATTGTCTTGTACCTCTGCTCGACCATGGCTAAGCTTGGCGAAGGCGGCGGTGAGCTAGTGTGAGGGGCAAAATGGGTGCGGTGGCCACTACAGTTCTACTAGTGGCGATGGCGAGGTTGGGGATGGTGTGAAGTAGTGGTTGGGATGGCGAGTATGGCAAGTGCAAGTACAAGTGTAAAACTTCAATTGAAGACTACGTTTAGCTTTGGGGTAAAGATGCGATAGTAGGGGGATGCACTAGCGCTACGGGGGTGACGGCAAGCGATGCTCTACACGGTGGCCAGGCATGGCACAACAAGGACGGCGGTGAGGGAGAGCTACAGTGAGGTCGACGATTGCTAAGATACCTCAATGTGTTGGCTTGACTTAGAATTGCAAGGGAATGCAAAAACTTACCGTGGAACGACACGAAGGGGGGATTGATGGCAGAAGTTTCGACGACGAGGACAGCGCATGGCAAGCTTTTCGCGATTCAGTGTTCCTAAGGGCTATCGGGCATGAGAGAGTGAGCACGAGGTAGGCGAAGGCGATGCAAGTTCAAAAAGCATGATGGCAAGATCGAGGACTCACTAGAGAGAAGGAATTCAGTGATAGAAGCCAATTGCCAGAATTGATGAACTCTGCGTGATTAGTTTCAATCGAAGGCAAAAAGAGTGGGACAGAGCGGGGAAGAAGACGAGTGAGTCAAAGCATGTCTAAGGGCACCGAGCTTGAGAGAGGGTGAGAGAGAGGAAGACAGGCTTCAATGGCTGATGGGATGATCTCGCAGCTACGAGACTAAGCCACGATGCTCTTGGCTTCAGGCGGGAGGCTTTCATTGCTCTGTGGCACACGAAAACAGGTGAAGGGATAAGGTCGGCTACGTGTGCAAGGAAGAAGAGAAGGAGAAAAAAGATAAACACTACTGACAGGTGGGTCTAGGCCCACATGGCAATGACGCACAAGAAAGGGGAGGTGTGGGCTGGTTGGTGCGCACGGGCCAGTTGGCTTATGCCTAGGGCTGGACAAAAAGCTCGAGACTCGCGAGCTACTCGAGCTCGTAGTCGGCTCGACTCAAGCTCAAAACTTTTCCCAGTGAGCCAAGCTTCTTCTGCAGCTCGGCTCACTAACAAGCCAAGCCCGAGCCGTTCGCGAGTGGCTCACGAGCCAAATCGAGCCACCGCATCACTCCACTCGCTAACGTATATCTCCACCGCATCGCTCCGCTCAGCTCGAGACTCCACCCACTCTCTCGGTCGCTTCGCTCGCTCTCTCTGCATACTGCATCTCCCCCGCCCACCCCCGTCGCCTCTCCCCCTCTCCCCCGCCACCTGTCCCCTTCTTCCCCTCTCCCCTGCCTGTCCTCGCCGTCGATCCCCCTCTCCCCCGCCCGCCCCCGCCGCCGATCCCCCCAGTGCCGCCACCTCTCTCCCTCTCCCCCGTCGCTGATCCCCCTCTCCCCCGCCCACCCGCGCCGCCGATCCCCTCTCCCCGCCTCTCCCCTCTTCCCCACCCGTCCCCACCGCCGATCCCCTAATGCCGCCGCCTCTACCGTCGCGATCCCCTCTCCCGCCCGCCCCGCTGTCGATCCCCCTCTCCCCGCCCGCCCCCGCCGATCCACCCCCGGTGCCGCCGCCTCCCCACTCCCCGTCGCTGATCCCCTCTCCTTGCCGATCCCCGGTGGCCGGTCTTGCACCTCTCCCTCCCCGTGTCGCCGGCGCTGTGGTAGGAAGATAACCAGGAGCACCCAACCAGGCGGAAGGTGGTGGTGAGGCGAGCGATCATGGTGTTCAGGGCATCCCATAGGGCCTCGCCGTTGCCGTCCCCTTCCTACACGCGGAGGAGGGCCAATGGGGTGTCGCTGGTGGCAGCCATGCCCTCCACCATCAATAGGTGAGTAGATCCTCCGTCTTGCTCCTTGATTGGATTCGTGTTCTTGGTTGGGTGTAATGTGTGATCTGGGTTGCGGCGGAAGCCTCGGCGGGATCATAGCGGGCAGAGCGCTGTCCTAGAAGGCCAAAAGGCCAGAACAACGATTGTAGCCGAGCCAAAAGCTTGGCTCGCGAGCCAGCTCGAGCCATCTGCCGAGCCGAGCCAAGCCTGCACTCTAGCTCAATTTCTAAACAAGTTGAGCTGAGCAATGGCTTGGCTCGGTGTGAGCTCGGCTGAGCCTGGCTCGAGCTGGCTCGGGTCGGCTCGTTTCCACCCCTACTTGTGCCACGATGTGGGGGAAGAAAAGGCACTTGGACTAGGTTGGCAGGCGATATTCGGCCATTGGCCTTGGAGGGAATAAAAATCATAGTTGAACTTTTATTTTTGGTTTGAATAAATTTGAATTTCCAAAGGAATTTGCACATGAGATTTTATGGAAAATTACTTAGTACGCAATTTATTTTTTGAAATTTTGTTTGCACAATTTTGTGTCATGGATTTTGTTTTAAACATCTTAAACCTCAACCAAGCTTTGGAAAAAAAATTAAAAATGGACCAAAAATTCTAAAATTCATGGATGTTTGTTACAAAATTTTATGTTGTAGACTATGTCACCACCTACTTCCTCCGCACCCAATTTTAATTCACGGTCTATTATTGGTAAAGAAAAACTAAGTAGAACAAATTTCATTAACTAGTATTGCAACTTGAGAATTGTTCTCCAGCAAGAAAAGAATGATTATGAGAAACATAGTAATGACTCACTTAAAGTTAGCTATCTCATGCTTATCACTATGAACTCTAAACTTTAGAACCAATATGAGAACATGGATGTCTACAATATGATTGTGGGTCTTAAAGGCATATTTGAGAACCAGGCAAGGGCTAAAAGGTGCAAAATCTCTAAGTCATTGTTTACGTGTAAGTTAGCTAAAGGATCTCCCGTCAATCCTCATGTAATTAAAATGATTAGTTACATTGAGAGTTTGAAAAAACTTGATTTTCCCCTTAGCCAAGAGTTGGTTGCTGTTGTGATTCCCGAGTTGCTCCCTTTGAGCTTTGAGTCAATCATTTTAAACTTTTATATGAATGGTATGGAGAAGTTAATGACCGAATTATATGGAATGCTCAAGTCAGCAAAGGAGAGCATTAAAAAAATTCTAATTATGTGATGATGGTTCATAAGACTACCAACTTTAAAAAGAAGAAGATTAAGACTTTGGGCAAAAAAAAAAGTACACGGCCAAAACTCAGGATGAGATTTGGGTATCAAATCGAAACTTTAGAAACTCAAGATTGACACTGTACCTGACACCAATTACCACCATTGCTTTGGGATCGGACACTGAAAGAAAAACTACAAGAAGTACTTGACAGAACTAAAAAGAAGAAGAGAAGTAAGACTTCTATTTTAGGTATAAATGTTATAAAAATAAATCTTACTACTTCTCATATTAGTTCTTAGGTATTTGATACCAGATCGATTACTTATATTTGCAATTCGATACAGGGACTGATAAGGAGTAGGAGTTTAGCAAGAGATGAGGTTGATCTTAGCATGGGCAATAGAGAAAGATTTGTGTTGGCTATTAGCACTTTACTATTATCTTCACTATCATGATTTGTTATGGAATTAAATAATTATTATTATATTCCTACCATAAGCAAAAACATAATTTCTGCTTCATGTTTGGGAGCAAAAGGTTATGAGTTTAAAATAAAGAATAATTATTGTTTAATTTATTTGAATGATATGCTTTATGCTCATGCTCCATTGGTGAATAGATTGTATGTTTTAAATCTTGAAGATGTTCCTATCTATAATATTAATGCCAAGAGGTTTTAACCTAATGATTTGAATTCTACTTATATTTGGTATTATTGTTTAGATCATATACATGAGAAGCGCATGATGAAGCTCTACAAATATGATCTTCTAAACTAATTTGATTTTGAATCATTTGAAACATACGAGTCTTATTTACTTAGCAAAATGACTAAGGCACCTTTCATTGGTCTAAGTGAGAGGGCAAATAACTTGTTAGCTCTAGTGCATTCGGATGTAGGTGGATCAATGAGTTCAATGGCAAAGGGTAGTTTTTAATACTTCATAACTTTTATCGATGACTTTAGTATATATGGTTACATCTACTTAATAAGACATAAGTATGAATTATTTGAAAAGTTCAAGTAATTTTAGAATGAAGTACATAATCAACTTGGAAAGACAATCAAAGCCCTATGATTAGATCATGGAGGTGAATATTTGAGACATGAGTTTGATGATCATCTAAAATAATATAGAATTATTCTACAGCTAACTCCACTAGGAATGTCTTAATGGAATGGGGTGTCTCAACGACAGAATCGGACTTTGTTAGATATGGTTCGGTCCAACAGTTACATTCACACTAAATAGGGTTTCATCAAAAACCGCAAAAAGACACTATATGAGATATGGATTGGGAAGCATCCTGAGGCATCTTTTCTCAAAATATGGGGATGTGAAGCATTTGTAAAATGTTTAATGTCTGACAAGCTTATGACCAAATTAGATAAATGCTTCTTTATGGGGCATCATTATAAAATTAAAGGATGTTATTTTTATAAAAGGGATAAAAACAAAGTGTTTGTTGTCCAAAATGGTGCCTTTTTGGAGGAAAAGTTTATTTCAAAAGAATTAGTGGGAGCACGATGCAACTCAAAGAAATTCAGGAATCATAAGAAAATGTTTCAACTCCTAATAAACCTCTACAGGGTGTATAAGATATTGTAGAACTTGTGGAAGAGGCACTGAACTTATGTAAGTCTGAAAGGCTAAGTCAATTGCCTATAAGGTATCAACATGATATTTTATTATTAGGTAATGATGAGCCTAAGATTTATGAGAAGACGATGATAGGCCCAGACTTTGAGAAATGGCTTGGATCCATGAGAGAATTTAGTTTATCCGCTTGACGGTGTAAAAACCATTGAGTGCAACTGGGTTTTTAAGAAAAAGATAGAAATGTTCATATCCAAAATGCACGATTGTTGGTGAAGGGTATCAAATAAATTCAAGATGTTGATTATGATGAAACTTTCTCACCCATCGCTATGCTTAAGTCTGTCCGGGTCATTCTAGATATTGTTGTTATTTTGATTATGAGATATAGCAAATGAATGTCAAAATAGGTTTGCTAAATGGAAATCTAAGTGAGGATATGTACATGACATAACCTGTAGGTTTTGTTGATCCATAAAATGCTATAAAGATATGCAAGCTTTAGATATCTATATATGGATTGAAGTAAGCACATCTAAGTTGGAACATTCGTTTTAATGAGGTAGTCAAATGGTTTGGCTTCATCAAAAATGAAGAAGAGCCTTGTGTTTACAAAAGGGCTAGTGGGAGTGTACTTATTTTTCTGATCTTATATGTGGATGACATATCACTAATCGAAAATTTTGTGTTTGAATCTGTCAAGTCTTTATTAAGAAATAATTTCTCTATGAAGGACTTAGGAGAGATAACATATATTTTGGGTATAAAGATCTATAGAGATGAAACTAAAGGCTAATTAGATTAAGTCAAGATATGTGCATTGACAAAGTGTTGAAACATTTCAACATACAAGATTTCAAGAAGGGCTTATTATCTATGTCATATGGTATTAGTCTTAGCAAGACTCATTATCTACCGACACCTGATGAGCGAGACTAGATGAGTAAGACTCCATATGCCTCTGTTATTGGGTCTATCATGTATGCCATGCTATATACATACCAGATGTGTTATATACTCTAAGTGTTACAAGCAGATATCAGTTGAATCCAAGTGAAGGTCACTAGATAGCTATAACGAATGTTCTAAAATACTTGAAAAGGACTAAATATGTGTTCCTTGCTTATGGCAATGAGGAAGAACTGGTCATAAATAATTACACCAATGCTAGCATCCAAACCAATAAAGATGATTTTCGATCGCAATCTGGAATTGAGTTTTGTCTTAATGGAGGGGTAGTAAGTTGAAAAAGTATTGTTGAACCCAGAAGTAACACCTTTGGATTATCTGTGTATATTGTACTAGTTCAGAAATAGCTAGTGCACACAATGGTAACAAACATACATATCATCCATGATGACATTTATTATTAAATAACCAAATACAGGTCTTAAGGCCAAATTTTACATCTATGGCCCATAGGCCAAATTTATATAATACTAGAGGAAAGTAAAGCTGAAGTAGAAAAAGCCCAAGGCAAACGACTATGGGACGAGGCCTAATCATCCAAGTCCTCACCGTAGTCATAGAACTCCACCTCTGAGCAACAATGATTAAGGAAGGATGAGTACAAAATGAATGTCGTAAGTTACACCAATAACAGAGTTACTGAATGCAAGGATAATGTTAAATGAAAGCTTATTAGGGTTGTTTAAGTTAAAGAAAATTTAATATTTAAATACAATAAATAGATGTAAACAACTGAATTTACTACAATAAGTAAGTAAAACTACATGTTAATCAAAATAATACCGTTAGTGTAGGTCCAATCTAACACTAACCTATTCATAGGCATCACACCTGAACCATCTTTTCCAATATATCTCCTCATCTATTATTTAACCAAGTTTTTAAAAATCAAAGCCTAATCTGTGAAAAACCTTACTCGGCTTACCCATTACCGTAGGCATGGCTATTCAGGATGGTTTTACACTCTGTAAAAGATGTACAACTTTACCCACAAGAGATAATCAACTTATATTGTCTGTCTGACACACTTCCAAAGGTTTGCGACTAAGTGACTATCATAAGACCTTTATAATACACGACCTCAACTTAGCTGAGCCCTGCTAAGGTTTCAGCACAACATAAAATCTACTAAGTTGGGGCCCCTCTTGCACCATGCGAGTTACTAGTGGCTCTACCACATCCACATTCAACCTAATGGCGAAACCAAGGTTGGACATACAAATTAGTTAGCCAGGTTTATCTCATACTAGACTTGTGATAGTATGCAATGGCTTTGTATCAGTAGCTCATAGACCGGTGCTTAATTAACTTAGGCAAGATGTACCACATACCCTTCTTGTGCCACCAAGCACCCAACACCTAACCGTTTGCCTAAGTCTAAACCATCTTTTTTTTATTTTATCAAATATTACATGAACCTCCTTGACAGTTCAATGTCATGGATATATTTTAAAACTCATCTTTTCTTGTATAAAGTTTCCCAAGCCTAGATTCATCTTTATGTATGTCTAAGCTTTTTTACAAAAATTTGCAGTTATTACTTAACGTACTAACTAGAGTTTTATCTATGGTGACAAGGTATAGGGTGTTCAATGGCAAATGTAGCTATACACAAGGATTTGAGAATTAACTAAAGTTAAAATAGGAATTTAAATTATGATTGAATAAAAATATATGTGCATAATAATTTAAAATATAATATAAATAAATTAAAAATATTTATTTAAACATGATTAAAGGTGTAACTTGTGGTGAGAAACATCGGCGAAGTCACTCTTTTGACACGTTGAAGTCTACATGGGTAAATAGCCAAAACAAAAGAAATTCAAATAAACTCCAAAAATTAAAAAAGTCTTACACAAACAAAAATATCAAGATTTTAGATGATTTTAGAAGAAAGAATGGGGTCAATTTGAGTTAGGACGAAGGAGAACGAGCTTTCAAAGGATTTAATGTGGGAAAAAGAGAAAGAAAATATTGTTTCAGGAATTTCTAGATTTATTTATTTATTTTTCTAAAGGAAACTTGGATTATGATGCTAGTTAGGATTTTTTTTTAATAAAAAAACAGAGGCTGACATGTGGGCCCTCGGTCTATGGACCAGGACCACAAAACTTTGGCCTGATCCACAGTGGACCAGGCGCAGGGGCTAACTGGGTGGTGCCATGCAAGTAGCTGACTAGACGCTGGTTGGCTGACACGGCGCTTACGTGGCAAATGGCTAGCGACTAACATGGCATCGATGGCAACGGCATTAGGGAACTGATGGTCACCGTCGTTTTGGCGCATGGCAGAGAGCGGCAATGTGCGGGAATTGAACATGGCAACAAGGCAATCGCGTTTTACCTATCATGGAGGCCTTGGGGGCACGAAGGTGCCACTAGCAAGGTTGAGGTAGCGGTGATGGCTTAGCCTCTGATGAAGTAGGGTCTCCGGTGGTGTTTCAAGATGAAGAAGGGGCGGACGAGGTCGACAGGGCTTGGCGAAGCTCTTTGTGTTGAAGGCGTCGCACAGCTTCGCTTGCTCCGCCATAGTAGTGGTGGAGCTTGGAGCAGAGGAAGCATGGTGCTAGAGATTTAGGGCTTGTAGGAGTGGATAAGAGAGGTGGGAAGATGTGGTGTGAAGAGCTACAGTGCCGAGGGTGGGTTTATATAGGGTCAGGGAGGGGCACACGGCAGAGGATTCCTCACCATAAATCACAGTAGAGAGAAATCGGGGAGGGGAGAGAAAGGAAATTGAGGGACGCAAAGGAAAGAGTGGTGGTGGTTGTGGGATTCAAAGGACACATTGTGCGGATTTCCATTGGAGGAGGTGGTAAAGAAGGAAGGTGGAGGGAATCCGAGCCGGAGTCGGCAGCGATGGCACACGGAAGAAGAAGGAAAATGGCATGGAATGGTAGGCACGTCACATGCAAGGGCTGTGCGTCGTGGAGTGCAGGCAAGAAAGGAAGTGGGCCACAGTGGGCCAAAAAAGTTTGCATCGAAGCGGATTCGGCCCGAGGGAGTTTAGGGGGTTTAAATTGATTTTTCATTTTTGGAAATGCTGAAAATTCAAATAAGCTTAGAAGAATACAAAATGGACTATAAAAATTCCATAAAAATTCATAGAAATCAACCAAGGCATTTTGGACTCACTAAAATTATTTCCAACATAAAGTTTGTTTTTATTTTTATTTAGAAATAAATTTTAAAATAAGGAAAAAGGGGAAAACACTTTTTTACAAAAATACCAGAAAATTCAAGAAAATAATTTTAATACTTTAATTTAGGAAACCAAAATTGGGATGTGACTTGTTTCAAGTAAGTGTCGGTTGCCGATTCTACAACAGAAGCTAAGTATATTGTGGCTTTCGAAGTGATAGGGAAGGTTGTGTGGATAAAGAAGCTCATCTCTAAACTAGGTGTCTCTAGAGTACTTCTAATCCAATGGATCTCTATTGCGATAATAGTGAAACCATTGCACAAGCTAAGGAGCCTATATAGCATCAGCGAGATTGTTGATAGATATGATGTAAAGATATGCAAAATGTATATGGATTTAAATATATGTACGATTGATTCTAGTGTAAGTGAGAAATTGTTAGTGATATAATCTAGAGGCAATTATAGAGATAATTGTATCATTTCTATGTTTATGAGCTTTTGAATAAATGCTATTATGTTGCTTGAATGAATTATCATTTATAAAGGTTAGTAAGTATGTGTGAATGATATCATCCTAAATGATCCCTGGTCGGATGGCACTGGTCAGAACACTAGTGACTTATAGACCATTATATGTATTGATTCATAACCATGTTTCACCGATCATTGATATAGGGATATTAAATCAATATTGCGGACACGTGTTAGAGAATATGGTATTAGATTGACCCACCTTAAGACATTATTGAGATTATTATGTTTTATGTGTTATCAGTTGGTCTTAAACGTGATGTATAATCCTTATATCTGAGATCAGTATAGTTTTCTACATGTATAATAGTGCACTTAGGAGTTGCCAAATACTACATCATAACTAGTTGGTTATAAAAGTAGCTTTCAGGTATGCTATGAAACATGCGAAGAAATAAGATTGGTTGGATATAGGATTCACTCTTCCTTTATAACAGGAGAGATATCTTTAGATCCTTCGATGTGATCGCATAAAGAAAGTGCATGACATGTTTCTCACCCGGAGTTCGATCGGGTATTATGAGGCAAAAAGAAAATACACAAACAGGTTATTCAATCCAACCATATACAAACTAGTCGTATGGGTATACTGACTGGTCATGCGTTGGTCGGACACATCATAGACTGGTCTGTGAACTGATCATATGGAGATACAAACTAGTTGTAACCAGATATATCTAGTCGTAAGAAGTTATGAATTGATCGTGAGTGACTAAGGCCTAGTTGTAAATTATATTGCATAAGGTTCGTGTAGATTGATCTTTTTGTATATTTGGTAGTCGATATGTCTTGCTAAGGACTGCTATCGACTAGTGATCAGAAAAGAGTTTTCGAGTTACAACAAGTATACATAAACATACAGGGTCACACACTTATTGGGTTGGAAGAGTAAGGGTCCAAATGGGAGGCTCTCTGAGGGAGATAAGATATCTGCTCGTATTAGATAAAGATCCGGTCAAAGGCTTTTCGATACGATCTCTACTCGTATTGGATACAGATTCAATCAGATCCTCTATATAAATGGATGCATTGGACTATGGGTTGTATGATGATATGCAAAAATATACACCCACCGAACCCCCAGCTGCCACCTCTCATAGGCTTTGTTGTGTGTATTGATTCTAGCATACCAATGTACGGTGTTCTATCCCCGGACGCATAGACTTTGGTAGAGATGCTGTTGTGATTGTGACGATGATCGGGATGATTTGAAGAGAAGACTCAATCGGTGTAATATTCCAAATTTAAATTCTCTTTTTCAGAGGGGGTTTTCTGAAATTTTCTTGCAATTTTTGGGCCTGAGATGCGGCCCAGTAGGGGGACCAGCCAAAAAGGGGGGGCACCCCCAAACCCTAGCCTGCCCTCTCCCCCTCCCTTCCTGTTTTGGGCGCCGCCTCCCCCTCTCTCCCAGGGTGCGCCGCCTCCCCCTTCCTTCCTGTGGTGCGCCGCCTCTCCCTGCCTCCTGCGCGCTGCTCCTCCCTCTCCACCATCACCACCTTATCACACCAACCCTCAAGATGGCTTCTTGTCCTCTGTTCCTCCTGGCCCCACGACCCTCTCTGCCCTCGCTGGCCGTGCCCACCTCCCGACCAGCAGCCGCGCCTGCCGCTGCCGTCGGCCGGCCCGTCGCCTCCTCCTCCGTCCCTGGGAGCGCCGCCCGAGCCTCGGCAGCAGGCAGCGACGTGGCGCTCGGCCGGGCAACGCGCGTGGACCCCGTGGGCTTCTCGCCAACAATCGGGGTCTCCGATCGCGCTTGCCCGATTCCTCCGTGACCGGCACAAGGCTTTGAAGGACCGCGGATGGGAACTGCACTCGGTATGTTGATCCGAAAGAGGCGTCCTCGGGTTTGAATTAATGGGCATGCATCGGCAGCGGCAAAGACTGTGTGGATTTCATGGGATGGGGCATCGGATGGTAAAGTTCAGCGGTAGGTTTAGGAGCTCGCTATTTCATTTAAGAAGAGTAGAAAGTGTACAAATTGGCCCATCCACCTAAGCAAACAAGTTCGGCAAAGACAGCAGAAGACCTAAAGAGCTAGGAAATATCTTAACAGCATCCAAGTTCGGTGCTCGGTATTGTTCCTGGTTGGTGATTTTAATCGGTGGTCAAGAACGGAAAAGCGTGCACGAGAAGGTCATTTGGGACATGATGATTTCGGTTATTGGTTTGTCATACGTGAAGACAAGTTCGGAGAAGGGTAAGAACCAGATGTGTATTTTTGTTCCCAAGAGTACAATTATGTGGATGATTTTGATAAAGGTGACAATGGTGTTGATGTCGAAGATTTAATCCATAGAATGAATGAAGAAATAAGAATATTGGGAACCTGGAGAAGTTAGGTCACGCAAGTCTCGAGTGGAGAAGGATGACTTGAGTATCTTTTGAAAAGTTTTAAGCAAAGTCAAGTCCTCTTGCTTACTGGGTTGAAATGAGGAAAGGACGAAAATCATGGACAAAGAAATATGTTCCAGCGATTTCTCATAAGGACAAGTACAGGGTTTATTTCAATACTTTTGATGGTGCTTTAGAACATGTTCCTGCTTGGGCTGCACATGTTCCGGATCCTACCTCATATAAAGATCTTGGATATAATGCTGTTCAATTAATTGGAGTTGTGGACCACAAGGATTACTCCTCCGTTGTCTATAAGGCGGAGGACGGACCCCGGAGGCGGCATCTTCTGCATGTCCGTCGTTTTCTCACGGTTAAGGCAGGTATAACGATGGTTTAAATTTGATAGTGTGGAATGTCAATTGTTTGATCCGTGTTATGAACATTTATATGTGTCGTGATTGAGGGAAATTTATATAGGTGCTGTTATGGATGTTTACAACTTATAATGTTCATGAATGATTCTGATGCATGGTTAATGTGAAGGCAAAGGTTATTATTATTGAGACATTCACGCATATGCATCATGTCGATCTATTGAAGTCTTAGTCACGAGTTGACTAAGCGCCGAGGTCCCCGTCATGTTGAAGACATGACGGGTTAAAGGTCCCCATACTCGTGGAGTATGGGCAATTGGTCCCTGTACCATGTGGTACAGGCATGGGTGTGCATCGACGGATGCACACTTTGCATTACCGGTAAAATGCAAAAGAGAAAGAGATAAAGAGTTTTTAATCATTGTGCATTGCATGGCTTGTTTATATGAATGATGAATGGGTTTGTGAAGTGATGGGCATAAATGAATTCGTTCTATCTATTATATTTGCTAAGTCGTTGGACTCACTCTTGTTGTTGTTGTTTTATTTAGGTACCGCTACGAGATCAGCATGCATGGGAAAAGGGAAAGAATCATCTTGTTGCACATGCACGTTTCACACAGAATAGAATTAAAGGCAGAAGAATTAAGTGATTGATGCAAGAACAGTGTAGATTTTATCTGGTTATTATCTTTGGATTTACTTGTAATAAGAATTTAGGCTGTTTCCAGTGCTCTTCTCTAAGTATTATACTCATGAATGGTTTAGAAACTTTGGTCTATTTGCTTAACCTTGAACTTATTACTTGAGAATTGTCTATTATTATTGTTTTGCTTATAGAATCTCTGTTTTAGATAATTAGCAAAGGAGGCTCTGCCGAACTTTTGTATAGCGTAATTAGTTGACTTTGATTTACTTCTAGTTTGGTAGCATTCCGGGTCGTATTTGACTGGGGTGTTACAGTTGGTATCAGAGCGGGCTGTAGGTCCGTGGTTATCGAAGTATTAATTTTGACACACTAAGCACTGTAGGTGGGAATGGGGTTTGCATTGCATCTACGTTTCCGTCGGATATCATAGTTGAATGTATGCTTAATGTTTGACTTTGTACGTGTTATGAGATGATCAATTGTGTCTACAATTTGATTATATGATCGTTATGTGTGGTGATAGTTGATGTCGAGAGATAGAGATCGCGGTGTGGCCATTGACATGGCCAGGTTATATCACTATTCGTGGTATTGGATGGTGAAGGATTTTTCCTTGAGCCACTTAGTTTCAGAGGTTAGGAATAAGTTCTTTAGAAAAGTTTTTCTCTTCCCTGACCTGAATTTGGTCAATTCTTATCCCGTGGTGGTGGATGAATTTATCTTGGGCTCGTGGTTCATTGTAGTTGAGGGTTTTCAATTGGTTTCTACCTGTTCTTTGAAGTAATTATTGTTCCTCGGACCAGTGAGACACTTTTGCTAGTTGTGAGCATTGTGGATTTGCAAGGTTGGTTCCTCCGTGGGAGTTTTGCCCTGTTGTGAAACATATCTCATTTGTTCGTTTGGTATTCCTGTTAATGAAAGTTTTATGTTGCAAATTCTTTAACTTGTGAAAACTTTGGCTTTATGTAATTCTTTTGGATTATTCTAAATGTTGAAGTTTAATACCTCTATTTTCTGAAAGGAGGTGTTAGAAATCCTTTTGTGATGCTTTGTTAGGGTTGAGTCAGAGGTTGTAATCAAATAAATTGATGGTATGAGTATCCTTGGAAGTGAAACCGAATAAGTTGATGTTGTCTTTTTGTGGTTGTTCATGAACTGTGTTTAGGAATAGGACTATTCCTAATGGAATTAATAGAGTTGCCAAGAGGTGAGGAACTTCGATGACCTAGTTGATCAATAGGAGAGACAAAACTAGTAAACTTTTGGAATAAATTGGATCAACAGGTCTCAATGGCTTAATCTAACCGTTTAGGATAGTTAAATTCAAAAGGTGTTGGATTACTGTATTAGTGGATCTTGGAGTTATCTTTGTGGATATTTAGGGTTCGTATGTAATGGCTAAGTGCAACGTTGGGGTTTGAAAATGTGATCTATATTTACATGAAGATGGGATTGTCAGATGATGTTATGTCTTTGATGAAAGAGTTTTGGTAGCATCATTAAAAGTGTGTAGTAGATCTCCTCTAATTTAAAGCGGTTGGCGTAGTGAGGTTGTAAGGTTTTGAAATACTTCCAATTTGAGGAATGGATGATAAAGTAGCATGGAACTATTTGACGAGATTTTGGAGGGCTTTATAATGGAAGGGTAGACGATAACGATTCTTGTTAAGAGTGTATTAATCTTGATGCTAGTGAGATTGTTGCCATCTTATTGGAAAAAAATATATTTTGAAATAAGTTATTGTGTTCTTTTGGAAAGGTTTATAATACGCTTGTAGGCTATGATGATTCATGCTGAGAATATATAATGATAAGGTTAGTAAAAAAATGTTTCTATTTATATCCTCTTCTGAGGAAGGATTAACTAGTCCGTGTTGTCAAGCCTTTTAGGTTGTATAATGGCAACTCGATAGTAGTAGTCAAGTAGATGATTTTGGTGAGATTGTAGTTGTCAAGCTGTTTGAGATTCATTGAGTGATAAATTGATTTCTTGGAATAATTCTCGGTGGGGATTTGATTTAAATAGAATGCTTGTCTTTAGAGCTAACTGATCTTATGGATTGCCATTAGTATAACCTATAGTAGATTGTGGTTCAAGAATGTTTCGATTATTTTGATGGAACATGAGAATTATCAAAAGTATGAGAATAATGATCGATCTTATTAGAGTATTGTGATTGGGCACTTTGTAAGGTTGAGTAGGATGATTATGGTGGGGTAGTTAGTGAGATGGTAATGGTGAAGAAGTCTAACCACTATGGGAATCATTGGGATAGTAGGAATTATTGAATTATTCCTAAGCATGATTTGGCTTCAGTGAGTAACCCTCCAAGGGTTAGAATCTTTCTAAAGATAATTAGGTTGAGAATATGTTTTCATGTCATGGTGAATGATGGAGCATGCTTGATTGTGGTAATTTTAGTCACCAATTCGAGAGTTTTCAGGTCAATTATATCGGAGTACATATATAGGAGCCCTGGAGATGGAAAAAAATAATATATTGGTTTGGTGTTTTATGCTAGAACTTTGGATGCTAATGATGTTGTGTGGGAATATTGGAACCAGGGAATTCTAAATAGTGTGATGCTCCTTGATAGTGTCCTTTGGGTGGGGGAACTGAGTGTGGGTGCCGAGAATTTCAAGTTGTTTATCCTTAAAGGATTGTGGTGAAGTGATTGTGGGTGAAAACAATGATGATGTGCATTGGAAATTATTTATTAAAGTAACCCTGTTGGTAGGGGAGTTGGATAGAGTATGTTATTGTGAGGACAGTAGAATCTCTCCACAAAGGTGTGGTTTATGCATTTGGTTTGAGTATAGTGTCGATGTTGCCAGTTTAAGATAAACGAGTTAGTGTGGGATGTGATGATTTGGAATCTTGTGATTCAAGAGAAAGTTTATTCCTATATATATATATATATATATATATATATATATATATATATATATATATTCTTTTCGGATAGTAAAATGCTCTCTTGATTCTTATTTGAGCTATGTGATGATAGCAAAAGTCTTTTGTGGTTTGAGTTAACTGTATGTTGGCATGTGTGGTTTTTCCAGTTCAGAAAAAAAAACCAAAGGAAAGGGTTTGGCTTTGGAGTGATTCCCCTCTTCCTTATTTGCAAATTACCTACTTGGAATGTGGAGAGGTTCTCATGTCGAATTCTTGATTTTCTTTTAGATTGGATTATTTTTGTGGGGAGTTGGTGAAGTGTGGTTGGAATGAGAATCTTTTATTTTTAGTTGGATTTTGGTTGTAAGAGAGATTGTTTACAATGAGCACATTTGTTCGTCAATGGTTATAGGAGGTGCCCCTGGTTAAAGTAAAGAGATCGAATGAGAGTTGGAACAAGGGTTTCGTTTGATGTGCAGGTGTGCGGGTTGGTACCAACGAGAATGATAACTCGAGGTACATTTAATTGCATCTGTAGTTGTGAGGATTTGGAGAGTGGTGTATCGTTAGGACTGCCTTGGGTCCTAGGGTGGGATACACAACGTTATGTTTGACCCGGTGTCGAGGAGGTACCTGCGAGATCCAGAGCTATATATTTTACTAGAACTGTTATTACTTGAACATGATCTGTCCTTTGAGTCCAAGCCAGTGCGAATTCTAGGAAGGTCAGAAAAGGCATTGAGGAATAAAACCTTAGACTATGTGAAGGTGCTCTGGTCGCAGCAGACCGAAAGGGAGGTCACTTGGGAATTGGAGTCTCACATGCGTGAGCAATATCCAGATTTATTCGCAGCAGGTGCGTGTGTTATGATTAAGTTTAGTTGTGGCTACTCCTTGGCGTTAGCTCGGAAAGAATTCGGGGTCGAATTCTGTTTAAGGGGGGTAGAATGTAATATTCCAAATTTAAATTCTCTTTTTCAGAGGGGGGTTTTCTGAAATTTTCTTGCAATTTTTGGGCCTGAGATGCGGCCCATTAGGGGGACCAGCCAAAAAGGGGGGGCACCCCCAAACCCTAGCCCGCCCTCTCCCCCTCCCTTCCTGTTTTGGGCGCCGCCTCCCCCTTCCTTCCTGTGGTGCGCCGCCTCTCCCTGCCTCCTGCGCGCTGCTCCTCCCTCTCCACCATCACCACCTTATCACACCAACCCTCAAGATGGCTTCTTGTCCTCTGTTCCTCCTGGCCCCACGACCCTCTCTGCCCTCGCTGGCCGCGCCCACCTCCCGACCAGCAGCCGCGCCCGCCTCTGCCGTCGGCCGGGCTTCCGATGCGCCTCCTCCTCCGTCCCTCGGGAGCGCCTGCCCAGGCCTCGGCAGCAGAAGCAGCAAACGTAGCGCTCCGGCCGGGGCAACGCCGTGGACCCCGTGGGCTTCCTCGCCAACAATCGGGGTCTCCGACCGCGCCTTGCCCAGTTCCTCCGTGACCGGCACAAGGCTTTGAAGGACCGCGGATGGGAACTGCACTCTCGGTATGTTGATCTGAAAGAGGCGTCCTCTGGGTTTGAATTAATGGGCATGCATCGACAGCGGCAGCACTGTGTGGATTTCATGGGATGGGGCATCAGATGGTAAAGTTCAACGGTAGGTTTAGGAGCTCTGCTATTTCATTTAAGAAGAGTAGAAAGTGTACAAATTGGCCCATCCAGCCTAAGCATCAAGTTCGGCAAAGACAGCAGAAGACCTAAAGAGCTAGGAAATATCTTAACAGGCATCCAAGTTCGGTGCTCGGTATTGTTCCCTGGTTGGTGATTTTAATCAGTGGTCAGCAACGGAAAACTGTGCACGAGAAGGTCATTTGGGACATGATGATTTCGGTTATTGGTTTGTCATACGTGAAGACAAGTTCGGAGAAGGGTAAGAACCAGATGTGTATTTTTGTTCCCAAGAGTACAATTATGTGGATGATTTTGATAAAGGTGACAATGGTGTTGATGTTGAAGATTTAATCCATAGAATGAATGAAGAAATAAGAATATTGGGAACCTGGAGAAGTTAGGTCACGCAAGTCTCGAGTGGAGAAGGATGACTTGAGTATCTTTTGAAAAGTTTTAAGCAAAGTCGAGTCCTCTTGCTTACTGGGTTGAAATGAGGAAAGGACGAAAAGCATGGACAAAGAAATATGTTCCAGCGATTTCTCATAAGGACAAGTACAGGGTTTATTTCAATACTTTTGATGGTGCTTTAGAACATGTTCCTGCTTGGGCTGCACATGTTCCAGATCCTACCTCATATAAAAGATGCTGGATATAATGCTGTTCAATTAATTGGAGTTGTGGACCACAAGGATTACTCCTCCGTTGTCTATAAGGCGGAGGACGGACCCCGGAGGTGGCATCTTCTGCATGTCCGTCGTTTTCTCATGGTTAAGGCAGGTATAACGATGGTTTAAATTTGATAGTGTGGAATGTCAATTGTTTGATCCGTGTTATGAACATTTATATGTGTCGTGATTGAGGGAAATTTATATAGGTGCTGTTATGGATGTTTACAACTTATAATGTTCATGAATGATTCTGATGCATGGTTAATGTGAAGGCAAAGGTTATTACTATTGAGACATTCACGCATATGCATCATGTTGATCTATTGAAGTCTTAGTCACGAGTTGACTAAGCGCCGAGGTCCCCGTCATGTTGAAGACATGACGGGCTAAAGGTCCCCATACTCGTGGAGTATGGGCAATTGGTCCCTGTACCATGTGGTACAGGCATGGGTGTGCATCGACGGATGCACACTTTGCATTACCGGTAAAATGCAAAAGAGAAAGAGATAAAGAGTTTTTGATCATGTGCATTGCTTGGCTTGTTTATATGAATGATGAATGTGTTTGTGAAGTGATGGGCATAAATGAATTCGTTCTATCCATTATATTTGCTGAGTTGTTGGACTCACTCTTGTTGTTGTTGTTTTATTTAGGTACCGCTACGAGATCAGCATGCATGGGAAAAGGGAAAGAATCATCTTGTTGCACATGCACGTTTCACACAGAATAGAATTAAAGGCAGAAGAATTAAGTGATTGATGCAAGAACAGTTTAGATTTCATCTGGTTATTATCTTTGGATTTACTTGTAATAAGAATTTAGGGTGTTTCCGGTGCTCTTCTCTAAGTATTATACTCATGAATGGTTTAGAAACTTTGGTCTATTTGCTTAGCCTTGAACTTATTACTTGAGAATTGTCTATTATTATTGTTTTGCTTATAGAATCTCTGTTTTAGATAATTAGCAAAGGAGGCTCTGCCGAAATTTTGTATAGCGTAATTAGTTGACTTTGATTTATTTCTAGTTGGGTAGCATTCCGGGTCGTATTTGACTGGAGTGTTACAGTTGGTATCA
>JAYEVJ010000203.1:0-87500 GCA_036346265.1 Melocanna baccifera | reverse complement strand
AGTATATATTATCGCCAAATTTGTAATGTAATAATTGCTATTCTGCACCATGTTAGATCATCAACCCTGCAATTGATTTACATGTCATCCATGCATGCATCGACGATCTCTACACTTTCATTATACTAATTAACGGGCTGGTGCCCTGGTGGCCCTTTCTGCTGGATTTGCGATTTGGGCTTGGCTGAATAAAACAGTAGCATCAAAACAACAATCTGCGTCACTTAATACTCATCCAAAAGCTTAGAACAATTGAGATGACGTGGCTTTACCAGAGAGCACAAATTTCAACTGGTATAGACCAATTGTATAGATATATATGATAACTGAAAACTCGACGTGTGGCTAGCCCTATAAAGTTGTCCTCGTATCACCACCGTATACAAGTGTGTGTAACGCGACAAACCCGTAGATACGGTTGGGAGAATGCCATATGTACGTATAAATGCATGTCGTTTTATCGTTTGGAGAGATGCATGGGCCGTACGTACATGATAAAGTATGTATGGACCAGGGAAGCAGCTACAGGAGAACCAATACCACATCGTTGCAGCTCAACCGTGCACGTGTGTGGTTGACCAGAAGGTTTGCCTTGACTACGACGCCACGTTACTTTGGCAGTTGAGGAACTGGTTCATCGATCCGTGGATGTGTCATGCTTGTGCGGCGCATATATATACGTACGAGCGACAGCGAGTGTGTGTAAATTAACTAGACGGCACAATTATTCCAGATATACCAGCCATATCCAGTTACATGCATGTATGCATTGCATGCTTCAATCAAACAAGGATGGGCTAACTGTCTAGTAGTCGAGCGGTATGCTACTTTGTCAGGGTTTGTTTTTTACAGCAACCATATGGTTGGGTGTGTTATTTGTACGAATTTTCTATTTTGATTGTCCCAAAATTGAACCTATGGCCTGTATTTTATGAGCCTTAAGATGACTACACTAGCAAATTAGCCTCACCTTCCAAAAAAATTAACAAAGGATTGAAAAGAAAAATAAATTAGCTCTCACCTCAAAAAAACCAGGGAATGAAAGGAAAAGGAAATTAACATGCATTCAGGTTTAAAAAGCTTGGCAATATAATGGTCAGGTTAATGGTCCAGCCAGCTCAGTAGTATCCACACTGTTGAGTGCCTATTAATTCCACACGGTGCGTTTGACCTTGGCCTTGTTAACTCACAAGCTGATCGATCGATCGGCTGTGATCGGAGTCGTCGTCGGGAGCACAGCCACGACGTACTGCTAGCTGGCCAGTCTATCTATATCTATATTAATTAGATATTTCTTTAGCCGCCTACATTAATCCTAGAAATAAAAAATCAGATATTACCATGTTAATCGGTATAGTTATACTAATTAGAGGCTTTTCTAGAAGCTTCATGTTAATCCTAGAAATAAAAAGTTAAAAATTTTCATGTTAATCAGAGAAAAGAAAAAATCTAAAAAAAATATCACATTAATTAAAGAAAAAGAGAAAATTATAATCCGTCTATCTGACAGCCTAGTGCATCGATTAACTTGTATAGAGGCTGTACATCTAAGGTGACTTCTGGACCGTACCATGACTCGTGTGACATCCAACTCAAATTCTAAAATGGGTTTGAGTTCAGCTATGTTAGGTTCAGATGCTCAATCTATTAAATTGTGCACTACGTGGCCGTATAAATTAATATTGAAAGGCCAATTCTCATATATAGAGCTCTGAAACGAATTTGTAGTTCGCTCTACGAGATGATCATGAAGCTGCCGAACAGACAACAATGCCCTCTGAGATCGAATCGTGCAAGCAAAGCAGGGAAGCACATATAGGTGGATTACTTGGCGTTGGTGTGATCGTAAGCATCAATATAGGAACAATCAATTTATTTATCTATTAATATCTATACTACTCACTTCTTCCGAAATTATACGACGTATTTTGTTTTATACATAAACAAAGGAGATAATACAAATGATTAGGCGACTACTAATTATTGTATTGAAGTAATATATTTAATATATGTAGGTAGAGAATATAAATTAAATCTAGATATTTATTAGGGAACACATTTATTTTGCATTGATGAGATATACAACATATTTGTGGACAGGATTATTTAAAAAATATGCACTATATTTTTTGGACGGAAGGAGTGTTTGTGGGCTCCTCAAAGAGTCCAATGCTAATCCTAGGAGATAAAAAAATAAGAAATTTTCATGTTAATTGAAAAAAGAGAAATAGCTAGAAATTCACACATTAATAGGATAAAAAGAAAAAACCTTGAGCACCCAATGTTTTTAGATTTGTAATCTACGGCATAGATTCAATATATACATGCTGCTACCATACGAAGAAGAGAGTTTTAAGTAGAATAGTAAACACAGTGGTGGCTGGGTCGTACTTGGTTAAAAAAAAAGTAATTCAACTAACCTGGCCAGATACGACCTGGTGGGGCCTATAGCAGCAGTCCGAGACTCGATGCACACATGCAACGGAAAACATTAGTTACATGCGTTCGAAACTATTCGCGATGCATGGGTAGTGCTGTTAAAAAAAAAACTCGACTCCCACGAGCAGTTCGAGCTCAAGTAGAAATCGAGTTGAATTTGAATTTATGCTAAAGCTCGTGATCTTCATTGAGTCAAGTTTAAATAGTTTGTTAGAGCTCCACTCATTATTGACAGTTCATATCATACCTTCGTGCCGTTGCACACAAATCATTATTCCTCGCCTCCTTATCCAAGTCCCTAAGGCTCCAGGCCCAATTGGCACCCCAAATCCCTGCCACACACCTCCTAGTTCTTCAACTCTTGATCCATCAACCCTCATGCACCTCACCAAAATAAAAAGTACTCACACATGTATGTCTAGTAGAAAAGTATGTGCCCATGCTCCATAAGACCTAGTGCCTCCATTAAATTTCTAGCGTATATAAGAGATGCACACGCGTGTGTGTGGTGATGTGAGTCAAGTGTGTATTGTGAGCATGCGTCCACCTTGTACCCTCTCAAAAATACTCCTGATCCCTCATTCTCTTTCTTGTTGTATTGTTTTTCGCATGGCATAGAGGACAAAGCCACAGACCGAGTGGTAGACAAATAAATCAGGCACTCCCAATGACTCTGCCACTGCCTCTCCTCCTGGTATGCCAACCGCCAAGACAGGGAGTCGGCTAGCTCTAGCCCTGTCACCCTCCATCCAACCCCTCATCCTATTCGGCTACCAAGGCGCCAACATGGCAATGTCGTCGCCATGACCCCATCTCCTCCCCTAACATCGTTTGTTTTTCCCCAACTTCTAGCAGGCCACTGAGAGCCCAAGACACCGCGATCAACCCTCCGTTTGGACCACTTCTAGTTAGATCTAAGTATGAACTATTCTCTCACCCTCTTCTTCTTTTGTTAATGTGAAGAACTGAAATTTTGATTTTTTGCAGTGCTATTTATGCTAAGCATTATGTGAGAAATTGATAATCGTTGTAAAGTTGTCTTTTAACGAGCTCGAGCTCATCTCGAAGCTCACATAAGCTTGACTTATTTACAACCCTATTAGCATAGGGCGGCATAGGGGCTTGCATATAAAAGATATCACCATGGGCTGGGAGCTGGCGTACATCAATACACATGTAGGGGATGTAATCGTGCATGCAGGCAGGGATAGCAACTAGGAATATGAACATACTACCACTATTATAGAAATCATTATGATAGACGGTTTAAAAACGTCATCACAGACGGTTTTCTGAACCGTCTGAATTTATGAGTCAGTGATAATCGAATGTTATCACAAACGGTTTATGAGCCATCTGTGATAAATACAATACAGACGGTTTGTAACTAGAACCGTCTATGAAAAATACTATCACAGACGGTTCTAAACAAAAACCGTCTGTGATACTCACACATGACAGATGGTTCTAAACAAAAACCATCTTTGATACTCACACATCACAGACGATTCTAAATATTACAGACGGTTTTTGTTTAGAATCGTCTGTGATAGTGAATTACAGACGGTTTATACTACAAAACCATCTATGACAGTTCATTCTATACCAAAATCTTTTTCTATTTTTTAGTTAGTCTCAACAAATATTAGCTATGCCTTTTGAAAAAAAAGCAAAAACAAGCAAATACGATATCAAACATAGCATAGAACAATTTATTTCCATTACAATCTACCATTACAATATCACAAGATTACAATCCACCATTACAATATCACAAGAAAACATAGCAGAAAATATTCCATTTGCATCACAAACCGAGCAGCCCTAAATCCACAAAGTAGCTCGAGTAGGCTTTCTTGGCGCCGCCTCACTGTAAGTTCTCAGGCAGCCCTAAATGTCATAAAGTAGCAATACAAAGTTACAGAATCAAATACTAGAAGAAACAATGGAGGGAGTCCTAACCACAAAGACTTCGATCGAGGAGGAGGACAGTGAGGAGCTTGAAGAGATTTTGAGCGCATAAAGGGTAGGGGATAGATTCAGATAAATATTTATAGGGGGGAGAGGTGGGATGATCTGTGGGGTATGGGTTGGTCGGTTTCTATTAGTTAGAATTGGGTTGAGGAGGATTAACGGGTCTAGCGGTCAAAGACTAATTTATCACAGACGGTTCTTGGTAAGAATCGTCTGTAAAAGTATAACAGACGGTTCTTATTAAGAACCATCTGTGATATTGGTTATATATATACCGATACAATATAAATAATTAGTCTCAAAATATAAAATAAATAAAGTTCTGTATGGCTTATATATACTCATTTGAAAGGTTTCAACAAGATCTACAATTTTGCAGTTGAGACAAATCCCAAATTTTAAAGGGAAGATTGAAAAGTTTGGTAAAAACAGAAATAAAAACTTGCGATACAAATTTGAGGCTAAAGATGGGCGATTTTGGGGGTCTTAGAGGGCGACTAGCGCAAGTGGGTCCTTTTTTTATCGGGCTCGTCGTTAGCTTTTCAACGAGTACAAGAACGTCGAAAACGGATACCGTATGCAAAAGTTATGCCCGTTTTTACTAAAGGTGTGTCGGAACGGAATTCTACTCGAACTCAAGCGAGAAAATATGAAATTTAAGGGAAATTTGAGGCGAGAAACATATCACAGATGGTTTTTATTGAGAACCAAGTATCACAGACGGTTCTTAATAAGAACCGTCTGTGATATTGCTAAAACGGTTCTTACCAAGAACCGTCTGTGATTGCATTTAACACTGACGGTTTTTATGAATCGTCTGTGATGAGGCGTCTAATATAAATTTTTTTTGTAGTAGTGTACTAACCCCTCAGAAATTATTAGGTTATAATTAAATACTAGGTGCTAACTAAATATATATAAGAAAATTATTAAAAAGTTCGAGGTTGGCATATTAATCATAGAATCCCTCCAGGAAATATTAGGACTTAATTAAATATTATGGACTAATAAAATATTAGGTGCTATGATTAACTAAGTATATATATATATATATATATATATATATATATGGGAACATATTAAAATGCTAGAGATTGGCATATTAATCAAAGAAATAATGGTAGAAGTTATGTATTAATCAGAGAAAATGAGCAAAACAGGACATACATTTTATCCATAAAAATAGGAATCCGTATTACAAAGCCAGATAATCACGCACCATCCAAATTAAAGCACAACTCGATCAGCCTGAAAGAAACAATAGGTGCGTGCTGCACGCATTTGGAAGAACACAGAAAGGATAGGCTAATATGGCACAGGCTAAGCATAAGCAAATTAGACTGTTAGGAGTGCCCTAATGCGTCATCTTTCGCATACAGTAAAACCTTCTTTAATTATTTCATATATGAATAAAATATTGCATATATAGAATAAAAAATGTTGCATATATGAAAAAAAATATTACAGCAAAATTGACTGAAGCAAAAAAAAAGTGTTGATAAATATCACCCAGATGTTTTTTTTAATTATCATCCAAAATTATGATATTTAGATTCGCGTAAAGATTCGTGCGAATTCCCTCTCTAAAAAAAAGGAAGATATTGAATTTTTAATCTAACGGTATAAAATTTGAATAATTGTTTGGAATAAAACATCTGTATGATACCTAGATACACAAAAAAAAATCGGGTGACTGCGTAATAGCGACCAGGTTTCCGTATATATTCAAACTAGTGAAAACCATATAAATGCTCTCTCATTCTCTCTAGTTCTATGTGATTAATTAGGTTCAGAAGATGCACCTCCGTCCAACCTCAACGCCGACCAGCTCCTCGACGGCCTACTCACTGCCGAATTCGGCGAGCGCTCATGCCGGAGCCGCTACGAGTTCACCGCCTACCACAACAAATCGTCCCATAAACCATCACGCTACCTACTCGCCAAGCTCCGGAAGCAAGAAGCGCTCCAAAAGCGGTGCGGCCCCGGCACGGCCCCGTACCGGGCGGCGCTCCGGCAGCTCAATTCCGGCGAGGGCGCCGCAGCCACAGACTGCCGCTACCTCGTCTCCATCAGCTACCGAGGCCTCGGCAACCGGATGCTCGCCATCGCGTCGGCCTTCCTCTACGCCGTGCTCACCGAGCGCGTCCTCCTCGTCGACCGGTACAAGCAGGACATCGCCACCCTCTTCTGCGAGCCGTTCCCTGGTACGACGTGGCTTCTCCCCGCCGGTCGGCGCTTCCCGCTCGGGCCCCTCAGTAACTACGACGGCAGTTCCAGGGAGAGCCTCGGCAACTTGCTGAAGAGCAACGCCCTCGCCGTGGGCCACGACGGGAACACATCGTGGTCGTCGGCGGACGGCGGTCGCCGGCCTCCATACGTCTACCTCCACCTCGCCGGTGGCTATGGCTTCCACGATAAGCTCTTCTTCTGCGACGAGCACCAGCGGCTCCTCCGCGGCGCACCGTGGCTGCTGATGAAGACGGACGGCTACCTCGTCCCCGGGCTCTTCCTCATCCCGTCGTTCCGGGACGAGCTCGAAGAGATGTTCCCGGAGAAGGACGCCGCGTTCTACCACCTCGGCCGGTACCTCTTCCACCCGGCCAACGCCGTCTGGCACACCGTCACGAGCTACTACCGCTCCCACCTTGCCGGCGCCAGCCAGCGCGTCGGCATACAGATCCGGGTGTTCCGGAAGAAGCAGCCGCCATTGCAGCACGTCCTGGATCAGGTCCTCTCGTGCGTCCGCAGGGAGAAGCTTCTCCCGGAGATCACGGCTTCGTCCAAGAAGGCGTCCGATCAGGCCGTCCTGGTCACGTCCCTGAGCTCGTGGTACTACAAGAGGATCATGGACGAGTACGGCGGCGGCAGGGTCGCGGGCGGGGTGCACCAGCCGAGCCACGAGGGGCGGCAGAGGTGGGGGGACACGGCGCACGACATGAGGGCGCTAAGCGAGATGTACCTGCTGAGCACGTGCGACGTGCTCGTCACCACCGGCTTCTCGACGTTCGGGTACGTGGCGCAGGGGCTCGGCGGGGTGCGGCCGTGGGTCATGCCCAGGCCGCCCATGTGGGAGGAGGACACTGCCAGCGGGCAGCAGGCCGTGCCGGAGCCGCCGTGCGTGCGGGCGGCGACCGAGCCGTGCTTCCACTCGCCGTCGTACTACGACTGCGCGGCGAGGAGCGACGTGGATGTGTGGAAGGTGGTGCATTACGTCCGGCGCTGCGAGGACGTGAGCGGGGGGATCAAGCTCGTCAATGGAAGCGGCCAGTGGTAGCTTCATTGCTCTTGTACGGCAATATGTCTAACAGAAATGCGTGCACCCATGCACAATTTCCGCAGAGGGAGCACAGAGAGAAATAATATAGTTTGATCAATGCAACCACTCTTTTTTTTTTTGGAAGAATAGAGTACGTAGATCCGTTGAATACAGATCTAACATCTATCACTTATTTTTTAGAGAAGAGGTATAGAGATCTGTTGAATGGAAATCTAACTATTTTAAATTTAAAAATAGTTGAATATTATATAGCATTTTCAATAATGTGCAGCGTACACCGTAAAGAAAGATACTTTCCTGCGGAAAGGGCGTGATGATCGGCGAACGTAGGCCACTGCCTGGTCAACTGGAGCAAGGTGTGCCGGGCAATTCAGCTGGCAGATCCAATTGCTTGCTATTACTATTTTCCAATGTTCCGTCCCCCGCGGCCGTTTGTCAAATCTTTTGTATAGGCAGTGGCGGAACTAGGATTTGATTACGTCTCAGGCTGAACTCTAACAACCTAAAACTAACGTCAATTTGTACCCATACCACAATATAACAAAAGTATATCATAATTGGCTAATTGCATTACTAATATAAAACTTGAGTTCAATACTAAACAAATAAACATAAAATATAATGAGAAAAACATAGCATGATAACAAAATATAAAAAATGTAACATAATAGAGATACAATTTGAGTACCTGGCAGCCTGCGGCAGTGGGGCTCGGGAGACTGGGAGTCTCGGAGGCGAGCGCCGACCGGCCGACCGCCGATGTGCCGTAGACCGCAGACCAGCAGGCTGCAAGCAGGAGCCGAACGGGAGGGGGGGCGACGCCGGCGCTGGCTGGAAGATGGGCGGCGCAGTCTAGGAGCCGAGGAGGATCCTACAGCCGAGGAGGTGGGCGGCGGGGGGAGGGGGAGGAGGGGGCGGCGGGGAGGGGGAGGGGGAGGAGGCGGCGGGGAGGGGGAGTTAGCTCCCCATTGATTGCAGTGTTGTCACTTTCCTAACATAAACCAAATGAGTGGATAGATAACACTTATTGCGACAAAAAGACAAGGAACTAAGATGACTAGCAGCAAGCAAAGTAGATTTTTTTGTTTGTTTGATAATTCAGAAAATCACAAGCAGGATTCAAATATTGAAAAGGAATGAAAACATATCCTGCGATCATGCTCTTCTGCAAAAAATATTCACGGTTCACATCACTCCTTGGAATTGCTTCATTTGAATTTGTAGCGAGTGCTGTGTCTCGAACCTGAACTGGAAGACCATAATTGAGATCAAGTAGGCAGACCTGGCACACATTTATCAGCATGCAATAAGTCTGGCAGATCTCTGTCTTTTTGTACCTTGCATCTCGACTTGGCCTCCGACGGAAGACTGTAAAAGGCCGTGCACATATTTTGCATTCTTTGTCATATTCTGCCCTCATCTGCACAAAAGTAAAATAAACCGGAAAATGTTGGCTTCTCCAATGGTAAGTAAAAGCTTACTAAAACCAAATCCATCAGAATAATAAATAATAGCATTGCATTAAGTAAAAAAGATGCAGTGCCAATGCAGTAATTCAATGTCTAAACTCTACAGTTTCTATATCAGCTGAACTAACAGATTCAATTTCTAGCGTTTCTGTATAAGTTGAACAAACAGAACTAATCGATGATTTAGCTTGCAAAATCTGCATTCAGTCTAATTGCTCGTAAAATGTTCGGATGATCCACCAAATAGCAAAGTTCCAACAACACCAAAAAAGAAACCAAAAGGCAAACTAGAAATCTTGAAAAAGGGATCGTATTTGAAGCTTTACACATGTTTGCATGTGGTATCAAATATTCAAATTCAACCAAATGTGGAAAGCATGAAATAGTTTGAAAAGTAAACCAAACTCTGAAAGAACATTGAAATAAAAGGAGTTCTCCAAACATTAAGCGAGAAGAAAAACAAACGAACTAAACTCCTCAGATGTCTCTTCATCTCCACACAATGTGCAGCATCCCGTAGACAGGGGAGGCCAGGAGGGGGAGCGGGGCGCGGGGCGCGGATCTGCGAAGGGAGGCGGTGGGGGGAGGCGAGGGGCGGCGGGGTGGTGGGGAGGGGAGGAGGGCGGGGGGAGGAGGCGGCGGGCCGGCGGGGAGGGGAGGAGGGGCGGCGGGGAGGTCGGGAGGGGAGGAGGGCTGGGGCCGGGGGGAGGGGAGGAGGCGGGGAGGCCGGGAGGGGAGGCGCGCGATCTGCGGAGGTGGGCGGGGAGCGCGCAGATCTGAGGGGAGGAGGGGCGAAGGGCCAGCGGCGCTGGGCCGAGCGAGCACTGGCTGGGCGGCGAACGCTTTGGGCTGCTTGGGCTGAATGCTAATAATACTACCCAGGCTGAGCTAAAAATACCTAAACTATACACTGCATATTTTTTCACGGCTCGGACTGAAACCCACCTTACCGGGGCCCAAATCCGCCCCTGTGTATAGGTAAACATCCGTCTTCTTTTTTTGTTCAACTCGTACGGATGTGCTTCCACCTCTATATTTTCTTTTATGTGTGTAGCAGCGTAGCAGTTCTACGATTTTATTTCAGCACTATTGATGCTAAGTTACTGATGGTTTATGTGAGAAACACTACCGTAGCAATGCAAATTGATGGGCCATGTTACTATTTTTTTAATAGCAACAGTAGGAAAGGATCGTACTGAAAGACTGTATTAATGAATTTTAAAAAAGGCCATGTTACTATTTCAGAGGAGTAAGCGCAATGCATCGCTATTCGCTAGGGAGTATCTGCTGGGGAGGCAATCCCACTTCTTTCCTGATCAACCCGTCTACGAAGCATGGGTTGTGGCATTTTTAGGGGCGGCATTTCCCTGTGGGGACGGGCTCCGCGTGAAATATTCCTATGGAGGCAGGGACGGGGTAATCTCCCTCACGAGAGAACGGGTGGGGGCGTTCTGCTAGTAGGATAGGGACGGAGATCGCCTTTCCTCACGAGGTCCTACGGGGACTCGGTATATATAAGAAATACTTTTTAAATATTAGATTATAGTTTTTTAATATAGAAGATTGTATTCTTTCTTATAAATTTGACTAAAACTTGAATATATATGTTAAAATATATATTTTAAAAAAGTATGTTTAAATAATTATAAATTAATAAGCAAAGTTATATTATTAATTTTTAAAAATATTTAATCTATTTTTTATCTCCGTGGGGGTTAGGTCTTCGTGAGGACCGGGGACAGGGGGCCATCTCCCCCCAGTAGCCCTCGGGACCTGACCCCATTGCACCCTAGGCATTTTGTTGGTTTTCCTAGTAGGAAATTATGGTACGGAGTTCAAGGAGTTAGATACGATCCTAGAATTTCAACCATTCTTATCTTTTTTTACCATCCAATTCTACATCCCTTTCCTTTGTTATTTTTTTAGAGACATTTTCTCTGTTATTTGATTGCATCATAATAGATTATATTTAATGCACTTATGGAATGTCATGTTCAATCCCTAACACCAAAGTCCATTGTCATGGTAGTTCCTGACTTTTTCTCTTGGACTTGACCGGGGAAAACAATTTTGGTTTAAATTTTTTTTTACACCCTTTCAAGAAATTTGAAATTTGGAAATTTCAAAAATTTTGGATTTTTTCAAAAAAATTCGGTCAAAATATTCAAAAATATAAGTTGAATTCAAGAAATACAAATATATTAAAAAAAATTACCAAATCCCAGTGGCGGCCAAATCCACACCACCTCTGCGCATGGGCATCTCCCTTGCTAGCGTCGCCTCCCCCGCCTCTCTTGTCGTCGTTGCTGCCCCTCCTCCCTTGCCACCACTACCTCCCTCTTCTCTCTTGCCAGCGCCGCCTCCTCCCACCCCTTCTCCCATGCCAGCATTGCCTCCGCCACCCTTGTCAGTGCCACCCTTTGTCCCTAGCCGACGCTGCCTCCTCCATTCTTCCATATTGGCGCTGCCTCTACCTCACCTCGCAACTGGCGCCACTTCGCCTCTCGAATTTGATGTTGGAGATGGGATTGAGAGAGAGTGATGGAGGATGGGTGTCACAGGCCAACGGGAATGATTGAATGAGAGATATATTTCATTGGTGTGACTGGGTGGATAGGCCAGAAAATTTCAAACGGGCCAAATTTTTTGGTCAATTTGGGCTTTTTTTGGGATGGGCTGAGAAAACCGATTTTCACCAAAAATCATGAATTTAGGCCTGAAAATGTATTCCCTTGTCTTGATCACTTAAATAGGAAGCAAAGAAGAAAACACTAGTGAAACTTTGCGATGGTCATAGGTTGAGATTGCAGACTATTCAGAAACCAACATCTTGAAATACTGTTGGGATCGGATTTCTGAATCCGAACCATTTGTGTATTACCTTACTAGTCCCAAATTAAAAATAGTGCACAAAGTCGAACAAGGATGATTATATAACCAAACAACACTTTATTTCAATAATAAAGAGTACCAGCTAGTGGCGAAGTCAAGAATGAAATTGAGGATGGGTCGAACTATTTATAGGTTTAAACTAAGTTAACATAAATTTAGTCTTTTACTCGTATGGAATTTTAAATGCACACAGAAATTACACAATTGGATAGAGACAAATAATGAAAAACAGAGAAATACAAAATAGATACCTCGATAATAGAAAACGCATATCCAAAAATATATAATTATTATGCCATAAGTGTGGAGTAACGCTAAGTTACCTATGTATGAAACACATCAAAATTAGCGATATAATAGAAAATTGTAAATGGCAATAAAAATTTAGATCATATGAAACATACCATAATTAAGCTAATTTAAATCATGAGACAAATTTAAATCACGGGACAAATGCATTCTACATGACTTCATGCCTTGAAAGCTGTTTAGGATTTTATCATCATCAATATTTTTAAAGATCTCTTGCTCGGTGTAGCATCCCATTAAGTCATTGAGACATTCATCTGCTACCTTATTGCGCAAATCGGTTTTGATAATATTCATTGCCGAAAATATTCTCTCAACAGATGTTGTTGCCACTATAAGTATCAATGTCAACTCGATAAGCTAATATACCAATGGAAAAGTTTAAACCATCAATTGAGTAAGTTTTGATATATCATGACATTCGTTGAATTCTTCACTTCTTCTAATGTTGAGAATGAATGTTTGAATCTGATTTTTTAACAAGAACCGATCAGCATCGATGAGATCATCAGCATAAATTTCAGCAAGTCGAACAAATTTATCAATATCAAACTTAGAAAATGAGATACTTGGATTAAGACAAGACATGCATACCAATAACTCCGAGAAAACTTCATTGAATCGATGATTCATCTTATTCATAATTGCATCAATAGCAACATTGAAAATGTCAACTTTGTAATAATGATGTTGAGTCACTTTATACTTCCGATGAACTGATTTACCGATAACTCCAATAGGATCTTCTATATTTGGCACATCAATCTTATATATTTCACAAAAGTTTTTGACTTGATCAAATAATGGCTCCCACCCATTGTCCCTCATATCTTGAAAGAGTTGTTTCATATCCTGTAATAATCCTATAGCTTCAACAATATCTTGACGCTTCCTTTGCAATGCAATTGATAGCTCATTTGTAATGCTCAACATGGTTATTAAGAAATGCATAATGAATACAAACTCAAAGTATTTCATCTTTTTTAGCAAACCTGCTGCTCCACCATGACTTGAGTTTTGACAAGCATCTTCACTTACAAGTTCAAGCACATCCACCACTGCCTCCTATATTTGGTATATGCGAAGTAAGCTTTTGAGATGTGAGCCCCACCGAATATCTCCAGGTCTAGCAAGTCCAGCTTCTTGACGTAGTCCTGTTCCAACTGAAATCAAACCATTGTCTAGCTTCTCCAACAACACCTCATGATGTTTTTTAATCAATACATCTTTTTTTACAAGATGAACTCAGAGTAGTCACTATCAAGGGAACATAGTTAAAGAAATCTGCAATAGTTCTACTACAACTTGCCACAGTGACAACTACCAACTGTAACTGGTGGGCAAAGTAATGAACATAGAAAGCATTTGGTTTATCATCCCGAATAAGTTTTTGCAATTCATTAAATTCACCTCTCATATTTGAAACTCCATCGTAGCCTTGCCCACGTAGCCTTGAAATAGGCAAGCTATGTCAAGGAAGCAATCCAACCAAAGCTTATTTCAATGCCGTAGATGTACAATTTGTGATATGCTCAATAGCAAGAAACATTTCCATCACTTTTCCTTGATTGTTCACAAATCTGCATAAATGATACGATTGTAAAATGTAAAGGTAGAACAAAACAACAATGCATAAATGATAGAATGGTAAAATTATATGTAGAACTATAATTAACCTCACAATCACCGTCAATTGCTCTTCTATTGATACATCTCTGGACTCATCAATAAGGATTGTAAAATTTCTATCTTCAATCTCATTTTTAATCACTTCTGTCACCTCTTGTGCACAACATTTAGAAAACTCTTTTTGAATATATGGAGAAATCATAACTACGTGCCCTGGACCTGTATCAAATGCTACCTTCACTTCCTCCTTTTTATTTTTATACTAATCCAATAACTCTTTGAAATTTCCCTTGTTAATGGAAGTAGAGGATTCATCATGTCCTCGTAAAGCTTCACCTTGAACTATAAGATATCTTGCACAATCTAAAGATGGAGTTAAATGAATTATGTGTGCAATTTCAGCCTCCTTAATATAAGTATTGATTTCGCTAAGCACACTTACCTTTGATTCTTGAAGTCATCACAAAGACCCCTTGCAATATAGTGGAAACTATTTGTACCACCAGCATGTTTATTAAAAGCACATAAAGCAATCTTCCAACGAGAGAACCCAATCTTTGTAAATACACCACTTCTAAATGTATTGGGTTGTGCCGGTTTCTTAAAAAGAAAACAATAGAAACAAAAGGCAGCATCCTTTTCGACACTATATTCCAACCAATCGAATTTATTATATGATGATTCTTGAAAGCACCACGACTGTTTGCCATCAAATATCCGTAGAAATGAATATCCAATTACTTGAGTAGGGCCATTCAATAAATATGCTCTTCTCCGCTCCCCACCTCCCCCCTCCGCTCCAGCGCTCTGCCCTCCACTCCGCTCCCCGCCTCCGGCCTCCCCCCTCCGCTCCCGCCTCCCCTCTCTACTCCACCCGGTCGCTCCGCTCCTCGTCTCCCCCTCCCTCCGCTCCGGCGCTCCGCTCACTCGCCGGCGTTACCACCAGGCGCCAAATCTGGCCCGATCTGGCTCCCCTACCTCGGCTCAGCCCCCCTCGTCGGCGTCGCTGCTAGATCCGGCCTGGTCCGGCTCCCCCTGCCTCGGCTCACCCCCCCCACACTGGCGTCGTCACCAGATCCGGCCTGGTTCAGCTCCCCCTACCGGCCTGTCCCCCTCGACCCCTCGTCAGTGTCGCCGCCCACGGCCACCCTTCTACTGTTCAACATGCGTCTGGTCTCCCCTAGCCCCCCTTTCTGTTGTGTTGTGTGAATGGAAAACTTTGCCATTGCTATTTACTATATTTGCTAGGTTTGTGACTTGTGAGTTGGTCTATTGTGTCTTGGTGGGCTTTGTTGGGCCTCTTAAAGCCAGTGGGCATAGCACTCCAGTCCAGTGTCATTTCGCCCTGCTCCTTGTGATGCAAATTAATGATTGCTGATTTGGGTCTTGTTTAATTAGGAGCCAGTTCGATGATTCAGGCTCAATTGAGCAGCAGAATGAACTCTTTTCAGGTACAGGTCATATCATGCTTAATTTCTTTCTTTATTAAGAGCTAGTAGTCTTCACAAGCATTTGCGCTCTGTTTCTTATTTCGGCCAATATTTTCAACCAATTTCGGCAGATTTTCACCTATTTCGACTGATTTTCTAATTCAAATTTTGAATTGAAATTTTTGGATAAAATCTGCTGAAATTTTTCAAAAATCACTAGAATTGGTTCTATCAGTGACCCTCAGTAAAAAATAAAACCGATAATCAAAACCCTAGTGACTGGTACAAAACTGCTCGATTTTTTTCTAATTCGAAGTTTTCCTTTCACAGTACATAGTTCTTCATTATTCCTTAGAAATTAGAATCCTTCACTAAAAGCTTGAATGGTACTTTCTCCTTCATTATCTTTTACTAGTTGCCCTACAATACGAGCGGTCAACCTTTTAAAACTGAAGTTCTGCATAATTACATATACATAAAAGTATTATAATTTGTCACTTGAAAATCATGTGTCACCACAAATATCTTCCCATAATCAGTTTGTCGACACGAACGATTAATAATGCCCAGGAGATGCGCCTCCGTCAAACCTCCCGAAATTTTTCTATTTTAGCCCTTTTTTTGAAAAATATTCACATTTAGACCCCTGGCAGTTTTAATTCCATTTTTGGACCCAAAGGTCGGCGCCGTGGGATACGGCGCCGAGATAAAACGTCTCGGCGCCGTGGGACACGGCGTCGAGGTCGCATACCCGCTCCAGCGTGCCGTCTTGTGTGGCGCCGAGGTGGTACCACCTCGGCGCCGTTGGTCGTGGCGCCGACCTCGGCGCTGTGGGTCGTGGCGCCGACCTCGGCGCCGTGTGTCGTGGCGCCGACCTCAGGCGCCGTGGATCTTGGCGCCGAGCTAGCTAAACCTAAAAATAGCAAAAATCCCTGGCCCCGATCTCCCGCCGCCCCTCTGCCACCCCTCCTCCTCGACCTCCCCGCGCCTCCCTCCCCTCCCGTCCCCCCCGCCGCCCCTCGGCCTCCCCTGCGCCTCCTCCCCTCCCGGCGTCCCCCGGCCGCCTCCCTCCCCCCGTCCCCCCGCCCCCTCCGCCCAACCTCCCCTCCCGGCCCCCCACGCCTCCTCCCCCTCCCGTCCCCCGCCGCCTCCTCCCCCTCCCGCGTCCCCCGCGCCCCTCCGCCCACCGAGCCCCTCGGCATCCCCACAGCCTCCTCCCCCCCCCGTCCCCCGCGCCCCTCCTCCACCCTCTCCCCCTCCCGGCCTCCCCGCCTCTCCCTCCCCTCCCGGCCTCCCGCCTCCTCCTCCCCCTCCCAGCCTCCCCCGCCATGTCCCTCCTGTCCCGGCCTCTCCCGCCGCCCTCCTCCCCCTCCCCTCCCTCCCTCTCGACCCCCTCCTCCCCTCCGCCTCCCGCCGCCCGTCGCCCGCCCAAACAAAACTTGAGTGCTTCCTTTTCACTTGGGAGTTTGGAAAGGTATTAAGGTAGTCGTCTTGTTGTGAAATGCACATCATGTGTAATATTGTTATGAAGTAGGTCATGGTTTGAATGATCGATGATGTAGGTCATGGTTTGAATGATCGATAATAGTGTAATATTGCACATCATGTGTAATATTGTTATGAAGTGGAGAAATAGTATGCCATGCAAATTTTGAATGATCGATGATGTAGGTCATGGTTTTTATATGACTAATATTGTTATGAAGTATGAACTGATTTAATAAGTATAGCTTGTTTGGGTTTTTCTCTTCCAAAGTAGGGAATGTAATAGCAAAGGAGGTAGTGTTTTTATTCCAGGACAATGTTCAAATTTCTGCTTTGCATAAGATATTGGAGATAAACAAAATGTACACAAGTTTTTGGATAGCATATGTTATCAAATTTTCATTTTCCACATGAACATTTTGTACTATTGAGAAGGTGCCCAATACCCAATACGAAGATATCAAGATGTTATTTATGTATGCCTTTCGCTTAGCCAATGTCTCTATGAGCATATCTTATTAGCATTTACTCATTATTTTAGATCTTGTATTATGTCATCTCCTTAAGATGCATTGTCTCTGTATATTCTTATAAAATGCTACAATTCGAACTCCCCATGTGTTGAAATGTTGTATAATACTAAATATACTTCTTCATGGGAAAAAGAGGGCTCATGTAGTAGAAAACGGGTTAAACAAGTTGATCACAATGATATGGGTTTGAATTATGGCCTTAAACATACCTCGATGTTTCCTCAATTGTGAATTAATGAGATCTTGTGGAACCTCTAATTTGCCACTTAACATGCAACTTCTGCTATATGAAGAGGTATTCTAACTCTCCATTTGGTATGATAAATCCGCCTTTCCATCTCTAGTGTAGGAAGGTTCTCCCTAATCGATACTATTATTGCCCACATCGCCATATAAATCAAGGAATTAGAACTGCTAGAGTGGTTGTTCCATATGTGTGGATATTTTTTAATGTTGATTCTTTCACTCATTGTCTGTATGATCTAGATATAGTGTATCATTCTTTACCTTCTATTATTCATAGTAACCATTCAACATGTTTTATGTATGAAGTAGATGGACAACCTAGTCACCCTATATCATGGAGGCGGTGTGACAAGTGATGATTATGGAAATGTTCGATTTGTTGAAATGCAAAGGGTGCCTCGATATTCAAAGATAGGCCGTCGTTTAGTGAGTTGGTTGCGGGGCCGGGAGGAGCTACATTGTCATGCAAGCGATGAGAGTATCACGGTTGAGGGTTACTTCACTTGGTTCGAAAGACACAATTCTAAGGCGGTTGATCTTAATTGGTTGTGAGGATCAGTGGGACAAATATGTCAAATTGGTTATGAGGAATGAGTTCCAATGTTTGGACCTTGTTGTGCGGAAGGTGTCCATTGATCCCACCCCTCATGGTTATTCACCGGAACTAGGTGATCAGGCACCCTTTGACCCTCCGTTGCCGGACCTTGAGGTGGATGTGGAAGAAGTGCCTGAGGTGCCTGATGCTCTATCTGCCCCGAACGAGGTTCAGATTTCTCAACCAGCTCGAGTTGAATGTGTCGTGGTGGCCCCTCTGGATCATCCCAGTAAGTGTCGAGCAACACTGTAGCCTTTTCCAGTCATTCCATTCTTTTGTCTCGATCCCATCGTTTTCGTGCTTATGATGCAGGAGACATTATTTATAATGTAGGTGTTCCTCCGTTGCTCCATCTAGCAGCGTTGAAGAAATCTGTAGGGACTCCAACGGTATGGATGTTCAAATTGTGGATGATCTAGAGCCTTACGAGATCGCAAGGGCCGTTGATTCGATGATGACCGCCCTTTTGGAGAGCGACCGAAAGTGATATTGAGTGATTAGGCGTTATTGCCTGGCGGGATCCATCGGTTCATGAATTCAGCGATCTTGACATTCTCATGAGGCTTATGCGAAGGAAGGGATGACGAGTTGCTAGATGCTCTGAGGCGGGTCAAGTATGACAATTGAGAAGGGCATGGTGTTTGAGGACATATACGCATTGAAAAGGTGGCTGCAGGAGTATCATTGATTCGTAAAAGGCCATTCAAGGTGAGGCATTCTTATGTGCAGCGGAGGTACACAGTTGTGTGCGAAGGAAACATGTGAATGGAGGGTTTGTGCTAGCAAGCGAAGGACAGGAAAGTTCAAGATCACAAGAATCGTTGGCCCACATACTTGTGCGAGCGAGCTCAAGCGAAGCATCGGCGATTGACCTCTACAATTATTGCCAAGTCATTGTGTCACATAGTAAAGGAGAACCCAATATGAAGGTGAAGACACTTGCTTGGGATTGTTAAGGAGAAATTTGGATCTGAGATAAGATATGGGAAAGCATGGAGGGCAAAGCAACGCATCGGAAGATGATATATGGGGGCGGGAAGATGGGTACTTGCGATTGCGGCCTCTTCAATGCAATCAAAGCGGTTAATCGGCATGCATTATGAGTGCGTCCGAAACCGAACGAATGGACCCAAGATGGGATGCGAGATATTCTTCCGTGCTTTACGGTGCTTTGCTCGATCCATCGAGGCCTTTCGGCATTGTCGTCCGTCTTCTCCATTGGCCATGCGTTTCTTCTTGGCAAGTACGGGCACGCCGATAGCCATTTCTGTGGCGCGGACAACCGTTGGTTCCTTTGGCGTTTGCTTTGGTTGAGAGGAGAACAAAGACGGTGGGGATGGTTCATGCGGCTCGTTCGGAGGCACGTGGTCGGCCCTGGTAGGGAGGTTGGTGTCATATCGATAGACACGGGGCATACTTGCTGCCGTCTGAGGCGAATCTGGGGTATCGAGCTTTGCACCACCGTTGGTGTACTCGGCATCTTGCGAGAATCTACTCCGTAAGGATGATGCGAAGGATAACTTTCATCTGTTCGAGGAGGTCGCTCGAATGCTTGAGGTCAAGTTCTTCCGGGAGAAGTTGGAGCGACAATACTACAACAAACTCGGAAGGTAGGCGGTGGTTGTGGGATTGATGAGAGATGTCGACAAATGGACAAGGGCTCATGGCGATGGTGGTGGAGTGCGAGTTTCAAACAAGCAACATGGCGAATCCTTCAATAATTTGCTTAGGGTATCGTGGTATGCTGTCAATGCTATCGTATCCTTCACCTTTTACAAGCTTGTTGCTGGTTCAACGAAGACACGCACATGCAATGGCGCTCTGAGTAAACAAGTGAGATGGGCGCCAAAACCGGCGGCACCTTGAAAAGGCAAAGGCGGTGAGGCACATGAGGTACATTGTTTGACAACGCCACGGGCACTTACGAGGTTGTAGAAAGGGGTGGTACAGCGACCGATGGAGAGCTCCGGCCGGCGAGGCATAAGGTTGTCCTTATTGCTTTCTCATGCACATGTGGTAAATCGAGGTGTACCACTTTCCATGTTCTCATTATGTGGCAGCGGCAAGGCATCGCAACTTTGACTACGAGCAAGATACCTCGGGAGTTCGGTGTTGACAACCTTGTGCTTACGTGGTCTCCCGTTTGAGCCTTCAGGGATAAGGAGAGTGGCCACCATACACGGGCCCAAATACATTGCGGATCGGGTAGCCGTTGGAACAAATGTGGAGCGAGGAAGAGGGCGAGACACAAGATGGTTATGGATCGACTTCGGGAAGAGCGAGGCGAGGAGAGCAACCCCTTTCTTCACGACCCGGCGAGAACCAATGTAGCGGATGTGGTAGACTTGGCCACAATTCACGCACATGCCATTGGCCACTTAGTCAGTGCGAGTGCTTGTTGTAAGTTATGTTTCATTTTCGTCTAGTTGTTTCCATAATTTATAAATGTTAAAATTTTTGTTTACTTCTATGTTGGGTGACAAATTCTAATTTTTTGTAGGATGGCGCAAGCTGCACTGCTAGACCCGTACTACGAGGAGAACCACCGGGGCGGCTCACGCGGAGGATGGTGCTGCCTTCATCACTTCTTATCAGATTAATGATTTATGTTGATGGATTAACTAAAAAATTTGTGTATTCTATACAGAGCTGCCCATCCTTCGTCCTCGAACCCATGGCGGGTTCTGGACATGCGATACGACGAGAGGTACACTCCCTTCTGGAGAGGGCTGGCCTAGGCGTCATCTCTTACCAGTTCGCCGTGGGTTACCCAACTTCAACCCCGGCCATCACCGCACTAGTTGTGGTATTCTCGTAAACCATTGCTCCACTTGCATGTTCATTGTTTATCGGCTATGTGCGCCTCAAATTCTCGACATGTCGTCCTCTTTTGGTATCATGTAGGTGGAGGCCGGAGACTCACGACTTCCACCTCCCTTTCGGTGAGATGACTATTACGCTCGAGGACACTCGAGAAGATGCTTGGTGTCGCCATTCACGATCGTCGATGATCGGACCGTGCGTGCCTCTGGTTGGAGAGCCCGAGTAGAGGCCTTCCTCGGAGAGAGCTTCTGGCGGCGAGCCATCGCACTACAGGTTCCAATCACCGGCTCGGCGGATTTTGCGATGTGTCTGAAGGTGCGGGCGAGCGAGCGGTTGCCTACTAATGCGGTAGGGGTGGATATCGACCCAACTCGTCGTCGATTGTACATATACTTAGTTTGATTTAATATCATTTTACATATACTTGCGAGGCATGGATCATTCACTTGTTTGGCTGCGTTCTCTTCCCGGCGGGCGGGGGGAGCGCGTCGTGGATGTACATCCACCGCTCACCGGCCAGGACACGGCGGGCGATGCAGGTGGGCTTCGGGGTGTTGGCGTTCCTTTACCGCCACCTCTGCGGCGTGTCGTCGGACTTGGCGAACTCGTCGATGGGTGGTTGCCTCTACCTCCTCCAGTGTGGATGTGGTGTCGTCTACGGTTGGTCGTCCCACGGTTTTGCCTCCTCGTCCATGGTTCGAGAGGTTCCTCTTCGTCGGCGTCCGACATTGGCATATCTTTGGGACCGGTCTCGATTCCTATGCCGGGGACGTGCCTACCTAGAGTTCACGAGCGAGCTAGATGCGCTCACGGCCTCCAATGTAAGTTAATTCCCTTTGGTATCGTGATTTTCATTTATTTGTATAGTACCTTACAAGTTAATTGTTGCTATGCGAGTTAAGTGGGAGCCGTCGCCGAGCAAGAGGTGGAGGCCATTCGATTCAGCGCCTTGCATGCGGCATAGGCGAGGCCCTCTACGGGATGAGGTGCCCCTAATCTGTTTCTATGCTATTGAGTATCACCGCCACAGTAGCACGCCGATTTGGTATGAGGCATTTGTGGCGATGGCGCCGTTCTCCACGTCGTGGCCTTGCACAAGTAAGTGCCATGCAATTTTAATTCTAACCTTAGATTCTAATTGAGTTTCCACTAATTTTACTTATTGGGTTACGTGACATGCAGATTTGATCGTCGGCGGCGAAGAAGGTCACGCGACTTGGCGGCACCACCGCGTATGCGTTGGGAGTGGGGACACTTTCAAGACAACGTGGGCGACAGCGGCGAGCCGCCTGACAGCGCACTTCGCGGTACCAAGTTTGTTACCGAGCCCGGCGGACCAAGCAGGGACAATGGACTCAAGATGACTATGGCGACATTGAGTCCTCGGCGATGAAGACACGCCTCGATCGATCTACTCGACTTGGGGCCGCAGTGGAGACGACACCGATCTGGACCGAGTGGTAATGTTCAATCTCATTGCTTATATTCCAATAGACATAAAAACCTCTACATATAGCCAAATATCCATTCTTGTGCTTGTTTGCGGGGCAACACCTTTGAAGCGATCCGTGCAGGACATAGAGAGTTTCTCCGGGGCGATCGGCGGCGTCGGGGCGCGTAGCTTCCTAGAGGTAAGCCGACAAAGCCACTCACAAAATTGTTCACCTATATTGTTCGTATCTTGTTGGTTAACAAAATGTTGGGCGACGAGGCTAGCAGTCGGCTCGCCCGTGCGGTGGTCGTTGTGGTTGCGGGACAGTGCGGCGGGGCGTGGTTGTGCCTCAGACCGAACTTGCGGACCCGGCGGCGGGGTCCACAGTTGAGCTCGTCCCCACGACGAGTGACACTTTCCCAGCCAGGCGGTCACCACGGCGATGAGGGCGAGGTGGAGCGTACTTCGATGAGATAGGCTCGTCTCGGCTCGTTGGCGCGCCGACTCGGCTTGTAGCGCGCAGACGCCGCCGCGAGCCTAGCCGTTACACTCGAGCAGCGATGCACTTGGTAAGGGTAAGGCTAGGAGGCGTGGCGGGTTTTGTAACGAGCTACTTGTTGTACATACAGTATATGTTATATTCATGTGTTATTTGTGTTTCTGATGGCTCTAAATTTACGACTAACACGATATAATATATTCGAATGCTTTTGTAATTGAGATGTTGTAACGTCGCATGGTTTCGATGCAATCATTTATGCAATTGTTGTGTTAAATCTTGTCATGCGCTTGTGAAATTATTTTAACTACAATAAAGGCATCATTTTAATATGACAAGTACTTTCATTGCATTACATGCACATACATGAACTCTCCAGCGATGAGGCGACACGATAACAACAAATACATGGTACAACATAGCATAAAACATTAGCAACATAGGCGAGATCAACTATACACCTCGTTGCCTACATACCAAAGCGAGCCTCGTGGCACCCACATGGAGTATTCTTGAGGTGGGCGCCTCGGGCGTGGTGACCGTCGTTGTAGTGGCACGCACATATGCAGCTAGGGTTGGCGCAGCAACATCAGGATCGTCGAGCTTCCTATTTTCACGACCTCCTCATTGCCCCTCTCGCGTTGCATCTGCTGGCGGAGGTCGTTGTTCTCCTCGTTGAGAGTCTCGATTAGCTCCTCCAACTCAAATATTCGCTCCCATAATGTATTCACGTGCATGGCAACATACCCTTCATGAGCGGATTGATCCAGCGTGACAAGTCGCATTTCGCCATCTGCGGAAAGAACGGTTAACAATGAGGATCATAAGTAGTAATGACAAATATACTATTAGCAATTTCTACCCCACGAGTGTGGGCATCGGAAGAAACGTCGCGCCATCGGTGGAGCCATCAAGACCTGCGACGCGTCCTCATTGTGTCTGCATTTCGCTATGCGGGTTGAGCACGCTGCTTGGTATCGGCGATGCTGTGAATCGAGTTCTCCTCCTTTCCAAGGAAGTTCTTCCTTCGGGGACCCAACTCGTTGGACCCTCGACTTAGGCATGGTATGTTTACGCACGACGAGAGAGAGTGGGGCCGTTCGATTTAAAGAGTTCTCTACGTGGGGCCGGGGACCAAGAAAATGGCGCGTGACCGTGTTCACGACCTCCGGATAATGCGGGGCCCCTACTATGCAGCGGATGGAAAAGGCCGAGAGGTGTCATCATGTCATTCTGCGATGTCGGCCAAGACTCGGCGACTTTGTGCGGCGAGGTGGCGAGTGGCTGCTACGAGAGACAAGGCGAGGCGGGCGCTTTTATTACGAGACTATAGTCTCTGAAAAGCCTACATAGAGACATTTATTGCTTATTTGGATGCCTTCATGGCGCGGTGACGCGTGTTCACGACCTCCGGATAATGCGGGGGCCCCTCGTGCAGCGGATGGAAAAGGCCGAGGAGGTGTCATCATGTCATTCTGCGATGTCGGCTAGACTCGGCGACTTTGTGCGCGCGAGGGGGCGAGTGGCACGCTGCGAGAGACAAGGCGAGGCGGGGCGCTTTTATTACGAGACTAGTCTCGAAAAGCCTACATAGAGCCATTTATTGCTTGTTGGATGCCTTCATACGCGGTGACACGTGTTCCACGACCTCCGGATAATGCAGGGCCCCTCGCATCGTCCATGGACTATGCCTTCATGCCTCCATGGACTATGCCTTGCACCGGATAACACGCCTACATTAAGGCATCCTATGTCTTCCATACCACATCTCCTCCTCAAGACATCTCAATACTACTACACAACAATGTCTTCACGGAGGTCCGACCCATTTGGAGTGCGGGTGGCATGAGCGTCGAAGTGCCATTGCGGCTTTGGACGATGTTGTGCGTGCAGACGGATCGAGTACAACGAGCCAAATCTGGCGTAGGTTCTTCAAGTGTCGGACACGGATGGCGACTTCGTAATGCAGGCGACAACTAAATCATTTGTTTCTAGTTATCGTTTTCAACTTTATCCATGACATCTACCACGCCACCGTAGGCTCGCACGTTCATCGAATGGGTGGATCGGGTGTCGTCGGCATGGCGAGTAACCGGGCGGTCAGGTGGAAAACAAGGACAATACTTTGTCAAGATGACTCGGGCTCGCGAGTGGAGCAGCGGATGCGGCGAGCAAGAGCGCCAGCGTGAGGTGGACCAAATCCGTCCGAAGGGCAAGGAGGATGAGCTGCAAAGGAGGCGGGAGCGATTAAGTCTCGTGAAGCGGCCATCAAGCGTCGGGAGGAAGAGCTTCAAGCTCGTGAGCGCTCTCAAGACCAAAAGTGACGGGAAGAAGGATGTGGCGGAGCCATCTTGAGCGCGACAAAAAGGGAAACAACCACGCTACACCCGATAGACAAAATGTAATAGACCCAGCAAGTTATTTTCCTAAGGCATGCATGTTAGGACTAGTGGTGGAATTACGAACATTAGCGATCTGAGTTCCATGGCAAAACAAAGATGCTCAACGAGAATGGCGCTAATGAAGTATCGATTCACTGTAAACCTTTACATCGGCAAGGCCTTGAATCTTGCGAAGCTAAAAGTCTTCACGGGATGTCAATCAAATATGTGTTTTTATAAGTTTAAAATCTCAATGCATTAGATCATTGAGACCTGTAGCAAGAAACCAAAATCTTGAATGTGTATACAAAAATTAGTTCACGTGCGTCGAACCATCCAAAGATCCCAAGGGGATTTTTCCCTTTTAGGTTTCAAAGACTCGGCGCCAAGACCCACGCGCCGACCTTGGCGCCATGACACACGGCGCCGAGGTGGTGCTACTGCGGCGCCACGCATGCCGGCACTGGCGCTGGGCAGCGCAGCGAACTTCGGCGCCGTGTCCCACGGCGCCGAGAGCGTTTTATCTCGGCGCCATGTCCTCTGGCGCCGACCTTTGGGTCCAAAAATGGAATTAAAACTGCCAGGGGTCTAAATGTGAATATTTTTCAAAAAAAAGGCTAAAATAGAAAAATTTAACCTCTGACAAGCTCCTCGATAGCTTGGTCACCGCCGCGTTCGGTGAGAGATCGTGTCGCAGCCGCTACGAGTTCGCAGACTACCACAGGAAGCCGCCGACGCACAAACCTTCCCTTACCTCCTTCACAAGCTCCGGAAGTAAGAGGCGCTCAGAAGCGGTGCGGCCCCGACCGCGCCGTACCAGAAAGTGCTCCAGCAGCTCAAGTCCGTCGAGAGCATCGCCGCCACAGACTGAGGCGCTTCTATTGCCTTGCCAACCGCATGTTCACCATCACCTCGGTTTTCCTCTACACCCTTGTAACATCCCAAAATTTTGTCCCTTTATTGAAAATTTAATCTGGAGTTTATTTGGATTTTCTGGAGTTATGTTAAAATCCTGATTTGAGAAAAATTTTAAACTTTATTGTGTAAAAGTCAAAATTAAATTTATTGCATTCCTAAAAGCTAAAACCAATGTATTTCAGCTTCCTTAAGTCAAACATGAGATTATATTAATTTTTCTGGATTTTAGAAGGAATTAAAACCTTCCCTACAAAATCAAATTGTACCTTTGCAAATTATACTTGTTAAAATGAGTAGGACATATTTTTATTAAGTCTAGAATAGCTCAGATAGTTCTCTGAATTTTTCTGGATTTTCAAAATTTATTTGGTATTTTTGAGTTTTCTAAAGCTTACTAGCATTTCTGGAAAACCAAAAAGAAAGAAAATCCCAAAAATCCCTCCCGGCCGCCAGGTGTCAACCATCGGCGTCCCCTCCGCCCGCCGGAATCCCCCTCAGCCGTCCGATCTAACTTAAACCCTCTCCCCGCCTTCCCTCTCTCCGCGTGCGGCGCGTGTCGGCATCGGACCGTCCACTCCAGCGGGTTTAATCCTCGCCGCGCGCACCCACTTACCGCTTCACGCTCCCCTCTCGCTCCTGCCGCCCGTGGTCTTATCCGAGCCGTCCCCTATTGCCGTACCTCATCGTGGCGCCCCTTCCCACTTAAGCACCGGCCGGCCCGATCTAATCTTCGTTGTCGGATCGGATCTCGCCGTCCCCTTCACTTACCCCTTCGCAGCGCTCAGTGGTCGATCTCCCCGTGCCACCGTCAAGCATCCGACCATCGCCCCGTCCTTTCCGTTTTCTTCTCTCGTGGCGTGCGGGCCCCACTGTCGAGCCCGTCGTCCCGCCCCTTTCCTTTCTTCCTCGCGCGATCTCCGCCCGTGCGCCATTCTTGCCGCAAACCGAAGCTTTTAAAGCGGTTTCCTTCGAATTGATGCCCGCGCCAGCGCCGATCGCAATGCACCTCCACGCGTCCATTGCGGGCATAATCGCAGCAATTACGGCCGTTACCACCGTCGCAATAAACCTTCCCGCCCGTTGCACTCCGGCGAACCCGCGCGCCGTTACCCTCCTCCCCCACCTATAAAGAGGTGCCCGAGGTCCCTCTACCCACACGCCACCCCGAGCCTCGGGCGCGCATAATCCAGCCCAAGGGTCCCCTGCGCGATTTCCCTCCGCGGCTCAGCGACTCGGCGAGCAATCGCCGCGGCTCGAGCCCCTCGCCCCTCGCCGACACCTCCCGACCTTGCTGGTGCCCGGCGAACACCGGCGACCACCTCCCGAACACGTGCACCACCGGGCTACTCCGCCGCCGTGAAGTCTTCTCCGACCGCCGCCCCTCTCGCCGTTTTCCCCCTCCGGTCATCCTCGGCCTCGCGCAAGGTACGATGCACTCCCGCGTTCTCCTCGTCGTTTTGGTACCCTCGGCGGCGCGCCGCTCACCGAGCTCCGGCGACCATCGGACCCGAAGCGCGCCGCCGGCGAGCGTCGGCCGTCGGGCGAGTTAGCGGCGGCGTGGCGGCAGTGGCGGCGGATCGGCGCCACGCCGGCGCCACCCGCCGCCCCTCGCCACCTCGCGCGCGCGCCGCGTCGGCATAAAGCGTGACGTGGCAGCCACGCGGCGACCACGCGGCAGCCCGTGGCGCCACGTCAGCGCCACCCCGCTCCCCCGCGCGCCCGCCTGCCACCTCACCCTTCCCTCGGGTCCATGGACTCGGTCCATGACAACGGGCCCCACTGTCGACCTGCGAATATATTAATCCTAGGGCTGACGTCATAATCTATAATTTCCTTTAGAAAAATAATTCTTGCTGACGTCATAAATCCTTTTCGGTTTAAAAATAAATCCAGAAAATACCTTTTTCCTTTTATTTTGAATTCAAACTTTGGAAGGCTATAACTTTTGCATTTTAACTCCAAATTGACCCATTCAAATTTCTAAATTTTTCTAAAATCATGATCTATCCATTTCTGGAATAATTTTGAAATTTTGAAATTTATTTAAATTTGATTTGAATATATTTTGTAATTTCAAGGTTTAAATTCAAATTAAAACTTCCAATTTCTTTTAAAAGCCTCATTTTTTTTAAAAATTGTTGACCCACATCCAAAATTCAAAATTCTGTCTCCCAGTGTATTTTATGATTTTTGGAAGTTATTTGGATTTTGTTTGAATCTTTGTTTTGAAATTGCTTTGAATTGATTTTTCGTTAGATATTGACGATTCCGGAGAGTTTGAATTCGACGAATCGCAGCTGGACTACGATCAAGGCAAGTTACACCTTTGACCATGTTGAACCTAATATTTTAAATTATTTATATTGTTTTACTGTATATGCATGCGTATCTTTATTCAAATGTAATTCAAATTTGATTTAAACTTTAGTTATACCCATGATCCTTTATATATGGCCCATTTGAATCTTGAATTCATATACCTTGTCACCCTAGTGAAAACTAGTTAGTACCATAGTATTGACTAGAAATTTTTATAGAAATGCTTAGCACGGCTTAGTATAATTTTAGGTGGGATCGATCTTTCACATGAAATGACGGACTTTGAAATTCAATATCTTGACTTGATGAGTCAAGGGTAATTTCTGAAATTATTTAAAAGGAAAATAGAAAACATGTTTTGGACTTAGGCTAATGGTTAGGTGGTGGGTGCCGGTATGCCTCGTGTTTGGTGACACACGGTTGATTATCGTGTACGGGGGTATGTGGTTGAGCCTAAATCAACAAGGACCGTTTACGTGAATTATTTTACGAAGTCACTTCGTACTACCACAAGTCGGTATGGGACGGACTGGCTAAGTAATTTGTGAAGTTCCAACTATAGTCTCGCTATAGGTTTGAATGTGGTGCGGCGTGAGGTGTGGGAAGTCTCACATGGCACGGAGGGCTCCAACTCGTGGATTCGAGTTGTGGTGAAACCTAGTGGCGGCGTGATTATGTTGGCTATGAATCATCGGAACGACCTTGTCATGAACTCTCCACCGCACACCTAAGGCGGTGTGTTGATCGCGTGGCTCAAGTGAGAGGAATGTCTTGTGGGTAAGTTGTACACCTCTGCGAGTAACAAACTATCTGGATAGCCGTGTCCACGGTCATGGACATCTTGAGTAGAGTCTTCACATATTAGACTTGAATTTTCATAAAACTTGGTTTTGGCAAACAAGCGTTGGATTTGGTAATGGTCGGGTGGATTCAGTGGATGAGTTAGTGTGGGTTAGGTTAGTGTGGGTTGGAGCCTACACTAACGATATTACTTGTTAAAACAATGTTTCATATCTTGTATTTAAATTCAGCTTTTCGTACTTACGTTATTGTATTTAAATTCAAGTATTGCTTTCAGCACATTACCTATTAAGCTTCCTTTGAAATCCCTTATGCATGCATCAAATCTGTTATATTTCTGGTGTAACTTGCGTAAGCATTTACTTGCTTACCTTGGGAGTATACGTACTCACCTTGCTAAATCTGTTGCGGACTTGAGGCGACTACGGCGGTGAGGACTACTTGGCGAGTAGGATGTGTCTTCTGATCATTCGCTGTGGGAGAATTTGGATGGGCTGTCTTGCCACCTTTATTTTCTTTCCATTGTTTTGTTTACTTTGTTGGCCTAGTGCCTTATTGTAAGACTTGGCCTTATGGCGTATTTTCGTTTAATAATATCTAGTGGTTATTTTTGCATGATATACATTCTTTGTTAAACTTTGTGTGCACTAGCTTTTCTGAGATAGTGCGATTTACCTGAGGGCTCGGAGTTGTTGTTCGGGTCAGACGAAATGGTATCGAGCAACAATGACTCTAAGGCGTGACCTTAGCAGAGACCAGCTTTAAGGATATATTTTAATAAGAAATGCGCTTTTAAATTATCTCTCCCTTTTCTCAAGTCTCTTTACCAAAACCGATTACTAACTCCTCTCCTTCCAAATTTTAGATGGAGCAACCCACCGCGTCTCCCACGGAACCCTTGCAGGACTCTTCGCGACGATCATGCAACCTCATGCAAGAGCTCAACTTCGCCCATACCCCTCTACCGGGATACGTTGGCATGTATGGAGCGAGGAACAGCTGGAGGTGGAAGTGAAGATCTTCAAGGATTTGGGCACGGAGCCATTTACGTGTTCGGCGCACCTACCTCGAGCCACCTTCTTGATGGAGTTCGGGATGCAGCCCGAGAGGCCATTCGCGGTGCGGAACATCTACGCTCGAGACTTGCTGCGCACCAACTTCCACTACTTCCCCATGAAGACTCCCTTATGGGCTGCGGCGACTTCTCGTCTCTGAGTATGAGAGCAACCCCGCCTCATACGGTGGTGGAGTACACCAAGTCCATGGATCACATGTACGGACCACCACAGACGAGCTGCACACCGCCTGTGAAGCTCGCGCGCGAAGAGGAACTTGCCGAGCTCCGTGCGAGAAGATGCGAGTTCCACGATTCGGACCTTTTCAGAAGACTCGGCGCGCAGCGCTAGTGTGTAGACAACCCGAGTCTTAGAACGCTATCCGTGAGTGTAGACCTTTGTAAACAGCCACGAAGACTATTATAATAAAATAAAAAGTTTTATTTGGCTCTTATCAGGTTTTCCTTGCTCTTGTGTGTTGTTTTGGTGGGATTGTTACTAGAACCTTTCCTTTAGTTCCCTCTCTAAATCTGAAAGTCTCAATAGATGGTGAACACAGAAGAAACTCCAACATGGACAACGCCAACCCGGAGCACAAGGAAGCGATCCGCTCGATTCCACCACCCGCTTGTGTGCGAGGACGAGATTGAGGCACGATTGATGGCCAATCAAACCCGATTGATCAGCTCTTAGCTCGGGCGATCAACAACCCTCGGGCTCATCATCAACTGCCCAAGTGCCTCCCAATCGTCTCTCACGAGTTCACGAGGATCAAGCCACCCACCTTCGCGGCGATCTTTGAGCCGATGGGCGCCGGCGGCGGCTCAGTCGATTGGCAAGAAGCTGGACGTGCGCATGCACCGGCCGGGAGGCGAGTCTGTTCGCCTCCCATCGGTGAATGGGCCCGCATCTCAATGGTGGGACACTTTCACGCCTCGCATACCAACCCGCGACGGTGGCGTGGATCGAGTTCGAGCAAAGCTTTACGCAAAGCTCATATCCCCACCGGCACCATGGCATTGAAGAAGGAGTTCGGATCTGCGCCAAGGAAGTCGTCTTGTCAATGAGTGCGTCTGAGTTTAACCAAGCGGCCCTATGCGCGGAGGATGTGGCTTCAGATGAAGCCAAGCAAGAAAGGTTCATGGAGGGCACGAATGACAACATATCGGTACAAGCGATATCGGGTGACTATCTTGACTTCCACCGGCTAGTCGATAAGGCCATCGCCGGAGAACAAGCACATGGAAATGGAACCGGAAGAAAAGGATGGCGGACCAAAGGAACAACTCTGGAAGTTCTTTCAAGAATCGCGATACTCCTCCTCACTCAAACAAGTTCGGACCCGAGCGGCAACTTCAGAACGATCCAGCGAGTTCAAGTCCTCAACCGACCGCCCGCCGTTTCGGGCCAACCGCGTGATTCCCAAGCAACGCACCCAACAACGGTGGCGGACCACGAAAGAAGCGATCCGCCGTCGGCGGATTGATGCGCTACTCGCAAGGAACGGGGCACTTTGCCAAGGCATGCCTAAGAAGATTCAAGCGGCGGCAACCGAGAGCCTCGGAAGTCGAGCCAGGGCAGTAGAAGCGCGGACCTTCATCAAAGGCGAGTGAACCACGTGGCGCGGAAGAGGCCCAGGCTGCACGGATGTCGTCTTGGGTATGTTCCTTGTCAATTCGATACCACGCATCGTTCTTTTGATTCGGAGCATCGCATTCCTTTGTGTCAAAAATTTTTATGGATAAGCATGGGTTGGGCGGGGTAACCCTTAGCAACCCTATGATAGTTCACTCCTGGAGGCGAGAAATGAGAGCGAGGACCTTGTGCCCCAAAGTGGAATTGCTCATAGATGGGACCCGATTCCTCGCCGATCTTTTGGTTTTGGAATCGCAAGGATTAGATGTCATTCTCGGGATGAGCCAGCTAGCCAAGAATCGAGTCGGATCGATTGTGCTACGAGATCCATCGCCCTCACCAATGACCAAGGCGTGGAAGTAATCTTCTCTCCCAGTTCGAAGCGGGAAGAATGTGCCCTCTTCCACCTCCAAGTCTTGGAAGAAGTGCCGATCGTGCACGGGAATACCGGATGTTTTCAGGAGGCGCGGGGATGCCACGGATAGGAGATCGAATTTGTGATTGACCTAGTCCGAGCACGCCCGATTTCAAGAGACCATATCGGATGCACGCTGCGAGTTAGCGGAATTGAAGAATCAACTCAAGGAGCTAGAAGATAAAGGGTACATCGACCCGGTTCGTCGCCTTGGGAGCACCGTCTGTTCGTCAAGAAGAAGGATGAGAGTGCGAGGCTATGTGTGGACTACTGAGCACTCAATGGCGTCACCATCAAGAATAAATACCCCCTCCCGGGATCGATGACACATTCGATCGGTTGAAAGGAGCGGTATCTTCTCCAAGATTGATCTGCGATCGGGATACCATCGGTGAAGATTCGTGAAGAAGACATTCCTAAGACGCCTTCTCCACGGATATGGGCATTATGAGTTCACGGTCATGTCATTTGGGTGACCAATGCACGACCTACTTCATGAGCATGATGAGCGGTGTGTTCATGAAATACTTGGACAAGTTCGTAGTAATCTTCATCGACGACATCCTCATCTACTCCAAGAACGAAGAAGAGCACGAGCAACACCTCAGGATCACTCTGGAAAAGCTTAGAGAGCATCAGCTTTTCGCCAAATTCAGTAAGTGTGAATTCTGGCTAAAAAAGGTTGCCTTCCTCGGACATATCGTAACGTGAAGGAATCGTTGTAGATCCTTCCAAGGTAGAAGCAGTAATGGAGTGGAAGCCACCAAAGTCCGTAACAGAAGTCAGGAGCTTTCTTGGACTTGCGGGTTATTACCGTCGGTTCATAGCAGGATTCTCTGAGACAGCCAAGCCAATGACCCAATTGCTGAAAAAGGAAAAGAAGTTCGAATGGATGAAGGCTTGTGGCGAGTTTCAGGACCCTTAAGAAGAGACTAGTCTCGGCACCGTGCTTGTCTTGCGGGCGTGCATAAAGGCTTGAGGTTTTACGTGGCGCCTCTCGCCTAGGCTTAGGCGTGTTACGATGCAAGAAGGCAAAGTGGTAGCCTATGCATCGCGTCAACTCAAGCCTCATGAGTGCAATTATCCTACTCATGACTTGGAGTTAGCGCATGATGAGTGCACGCCTTAAAATCGGCGCCACTATCTTATTGGTAACTGTTGTGAAGTATACACGACCATAAGAGTTTGAAGTATATCTTCACCCGCGAGAACTCAACTGAGGCGGCGAAGATGGTTGGAGTTGATAAGGACTCGACATCGGTATACATTACCACCGGAAGCGAATGTAGTAGCCGATGCCTTAGCGAGAAGTCTTATGCAAACATGGCGATATCGAGAAGAAGACCGGACCGACTTGGGGAGAGTCGCCCGTCTAAGTCTAAACCAGCGGGACCAAGCACCCTCACCACCTTTGGAAGTGCGACCGGCTTACGATCAAATTAAGGAAGCTCAGTTGTGGGCGAGGATATTCAAGAAATCAAGAAGAATATGAGAAGAGGCAAAGCACGAGTTGATGAAGATGAAAATGGCGCGGTTTGGTTCGAGAACGCATCGTGTCTTAGAATAATCGGAAATCAAAACACGATTACGAAGAGGCTCATGATACCCCATACTCAATCCACCAGTCGAACTAAGATGTACAGGGATCGAGGAAAGATATTGGTGGGTTAGTATGAAAAGGAAATCGCGAGTTCATTGAAACTGCGACACACATCAACGAGTCAAAGCTGAACATCGAGGCGGCGGGACTCTTGCAACCATTGCCGATCCCAGTGGAAGTGGGAAGAAATCGGTATGGATTTCATAACCGGACTCCCAAGGGCGCAATCGGGTTATGATTCAATTTGGGTAATCATAGAGCAGTTGACTAAAGTGGCTCACTTCATACCAGTCAAGACCACTTATTCGGAGGCAAGTTGGTTGAATTTGTACATGTCTCGAATTGTGTGCTGTATGGCGTACCCAAGAAGATAGTGTCGGATCGAGGTAGTCGGTTTACTTCTCGATTTTGGCAAAGGCGCACGAAGAATTGGGTAGTGGCTTCGGTTTGATGCACCGCTTACCATCCCAGACAGACGGTCAAGCGAAAGAGTTAATCGGATACTCGAGGATATGCTAAGGGCTTGTACTGCTGGATTTGAGAGCAGTTGGGACCGCTCAACGCCTATGCGGAATTCTCGTACAATAACGACTACCAAGCGATGCAGATGGCACCCTTGAAGCCTTGTATGGTGAAAGTGCGAGAACCCCCTTGCTTTGGGATCGGCAAGGTGAACCCCAGAAGCTGGACCAAACTCGCTTGCAAGGCGCAAAAGATCAAGTGAAGAAGATCGAGAGAGGACTAAAGATAGCCCGGTCTCGGCGGAAGAGCTACGCGGATAACCGCCGTCGAGACGACCTTTGAGGTCGGGGACTACGTCTATCTCGGGGTATCCCCACTCGGAGGTGTGAAAAGGTTTCAAGTTAGAGGAAGCTAGCACCACGATATGTGGGCCCTTTCAAGATGCTGGACCGAAGAGGTGCGATCGCATATCGATTAGACTTGCCGCCAAGCATGTCGAGGGTGCACAATGTCTTTCATGTCTCACGATTAAAGAAGTGCCTCAGAGTACCCACAGAGCAAGCCGACTTTGAAACCTTGGACCTCGGGATGACCTCACCTATCGGGAGCAACCAATCAAGATTCTCGAGGCGAGCGTCGGACGGAAGGAAGACCATCAGTTACGCAAAGTTCGGTGGAGCAACCACACCGAGGCGAAGCCACACCGGGAGCGAGAAGAAGACTTAAAGACCGCCATCCCCATCTCTTTTGCTAGCGATTGCAAATCTCGAGGCGAGATTTCCCTTAAGGGGGGTAGGTTTGTAACATCCCAAAATTTTGTCCCTTTATTGAAAATTTAATCTGGAGTTTATTTGGATTTTCTGGAGTTATGTTAAAATCCTGATTTGAGAAAAATTTTAAACTTTATTGTGTAAAAGTCAAAATTAAATTTATTGCATTCCTAAAAGCTAAAACCAATGTATTTCAGCTTCCTTAAGTCAAACATGAGATTATATTAATTTTTCTGGATTTTAGAAGGAATTAAAACCTTCCCTACAAAATCAAATTGTACCTTTGCAAATTATACTTGTTAAAATGAGTAGGACATATTTTTATTAAGTCTAGAATAGCTCCAGACAGTTCTCTGAATTTTTCTGGATTTTTCAAAATTTATTTGGTATTTTTCTGAGTTTTCTAAAGCTTACTAGCATTTCTGGAAAATCAAAAAGAAAAAAATCCCAAAAATCCCTCCCGGCGCGGTGTCAACCATCGGCGTCCCCTCCGCCCGGAATCCCCCTCGGCCGTCCGATCTAACAAACCCTCTCCCGCCTTCCCTCTCTCGCGTGCGGCAGCGTGCCGAGCATCGGACCGTCCACTCCAGCGGGTTTAATCCTCGCCGCCGCACCCACTTACCGCTTCACGCTCCTCTCGCTCCTGCCGCCACGTGGTCTTATCCGAGCCGTCCCCTATTGCCGTACCTCATCGTGGCCGCCCCTTCCCACTTAAGCACCGACCGGCCCCGATCTAATCTTCGTTGTCGGATCGGATCTCAGCCGTCCCCCTTCACTTACCCTTCGCGCGCCAGTGTCCCGATCTCCCCGTGCCACCCGTCAAGCATCCGACCATCGCCCCCGTCCTTTCCGTTTTTCTTCTCTCGCTGACGTGCGGGCCCCACCTGTCAGGCCCGTCGTCCCCGCCCCTTTCCTTTCTTCCTCGCGCGATCTCCGCCCGCTGCCGCCATTGCTGCCGCAAACCGAAGCTTTTAAAGCTTCGGTTTCCTTCCGAATTGATGCCCCGCGCCAACGGCCGATCGCAATTGCACCTCCACCGCGTCCATTGCGGGCATAATCACGCTTAATTACAGCCGTTACCACCGTCGCAATAAACCTTCCCGCCCGTTGCACTCCGGCGAACCCGCGGCCGTTACCCTCCTCCCGGCCTATAAAGAGGTGCCCGAGGTCCCTCTACCCACACGCCACCCCGAGCCTCGGGCGCATAATCCGATCCCAAGGTCCCCTGCGCGATTTCCCTCCGCGGCTCAGCGACTCCGGTGAGCAATCGCCGCCGGCTCGAGCCCCTCGCCCCTCGCCGACACCTCCCGACCTTGCTGGTGCCCGGCGAACACCGCGACCACCTCCCGAACACGTGCACCACGGAGCTACTCCGCCGCCGTGAAGTCTTCTCCGACCGCGCCCCTCTCCGCCGTTTCCCCCTCCGGTCATCCTCGGCCTCCGCGCAAGTACCGATGCACTCACCGCGTTCTCCTCGTCGTTTTGGTACCCTCGGCGGCGCGCCGCTCACGAGCTCGGCGACCATCGGGCCGGCGCGCCGCCGCCGGCGAGTCGTCGGCCGTCGGGCGAGTTAGCGGCGGCGTGGCAGCGAGTGGCGGCGGTCGGCGCCACGCCGGCGCCACCGCGCCCCTCGCCACCTCGGCGTGCGCGTATGCGTCGGCATAAAGCGTGGCGTGGCGACCACGGCGACCACGGCAGCCCTGTGGCGCCACGTCGGCGCCACCCGCTCCCAGCGCGCCCGCCTGCCACCTCACCCTTCCCTCGGGTCCATGGACTCGGTCCATGACAACCGGGCCCCACCTGTCAGCCTCTGCCCGAATATATTAATCCTAGGGCTGACGTCATAATCTATAATTTCCTTTAGAAAAATAATTCTTGCTGACGTCATAAATCCTTTTCGGTTTAAAAATAAATCCAGAAAATACCTTTTTTCTTTTATTTTGAATTCAAACTTTGGAAGGCTATAACTTTTGCATTTTAACTCCAAATTGACCCATTCAAATTTCTAAATTTTTCTAAAATCATGATCTATCCATTTCTGGAATAATTTTGAAATTTTGAAATTTATTTAAATTTGATTTGAATATATTTTGTAATTCCAAGGTTTAAATTCAAGTTAAAACTTCCAATTTCTTTTAAAAAGCCTCATTTCTTTTTTTTTAAAATTGTTGACCCACATCCAAAATTCAAAATTCTGTCTCCCAGTGTATTTTATGATTTTTGGAAGTTATTTGGATTTTGTTTGAATCTTTGTTTTGAAATAGCTTTGAATTGATTTTTCGTTAGATATTGACGATTCCGGAGAGTTTGAATTCGACGAATCGCAGCAGGACTACGATCAAGGCAAGTTACACCTTTGACCATGTTGAACCTAATATTTCAAATTTAATTATATTGTTTTACTGTATATGCATGCGTACTTCTATTCAAATTTAATTTAAATTCAGTTTAAACTTTAGTTATGCCCACGATCCTTTATATATGGCCCATTTGAATCTCGAATTCATATACCTTGTCACCCTAGCTGACAACTAGTTAGTACCATAGTATTGACTAGAAATTTTTATAGAAATGCTTAGCCTGGCTTAGTATAATTTTAGGTGGGATCGATCTTTCACATGAAATGACGGACTTTGAAATTCAATATCTTGACTTCGGTGAGTCAAGGGTAATTTTACGGAAATTATTTAAAAAGGAAAATAGAAAACATGTTTTGGACTTAGGCTAATGGTTAGGTGGTGGGTACCGGTATGCCTCGTGTTTGGTGACACCTGGTTGATTATCGTGTACGGGGGTATGTGGTTGAGCCTAAATCAACTTAAGGACCGTTTCTGTGAATTATTTTACGAAGTCACTTCGTACTACCACAAGTCCGGTATGGGACGGACCTGGCTAAGTAATTTGTGAAGTTCCAACTATAGTCTCGCTATAGGTGAATGTGGCGCGTGTAGGTGTGGGAAGTCTCACATGGCACGAGAGGGCTCCAACTCGTGGATTCGAGTTGTGGTGAAACCTAGTGGCGGCGTGATTATGTTGGCTATGAATCATCGGAACGACCTTGTCATGAACTCTCCGCCGCACACCTAAGGCGGTGTGTTGATCGCGTGGCTCAAGTGAGAGGAATGTCTTGTGGGTAAAGTTGTACACCTCTGCAGAGTAACAAACTATCGGATAGCCGTGTCCACGGTCATGGACATCTTGAGTAGAGTCTTCACATATTAGACTTGAATTTTCATAAAACTTGGTTTTGGCAATCAAGCGTTGGATTTGGTAATGGTCGGGTGGATTCCGTGGATAGGTTAGTGTGGGTTGGAGCCTACACTAACGATATTACTTGTTAAAACAATGTTTCATATCGTATTTAAATTCAGCTTTTAGTACTTACGTTATTGTATTTAAATTCAAGTATTGCTTTCCGCACATTACCTATTAAGCTTCCTTTGAAATCCCTTATGCATGCATCAAATCATTATATTTCTGGTGTAACTTGCGTAAGCATTTACTTGCTTACCTTGGGAGTATACGTACTCACCTTGCTAAATCTGTTGCGGACTTGAGGCGACTACGACGGTGAGGACTACTTGTGAGTAGGATCGTCTTGCGATCATTCGCTGTGGGAGATTTGGATGGGCTGTCTTGCCACCTTTATTTTCTTTCCATTGTTTTGTTTACTTTGTTGGCCTAGTGCCTTATTGTAAGACTTGGCCTTAAGGCCGTATTTTCGTTTAATAATATCTAGTGGTTATTTTGCATGATATACATTCTTTGTTAAACTGTGTGCACTAGCTTTTCCTGGGATAGTGCGATTTACACAGAGGGGCTCGGAGTTGTTGTTCCGGGTCCCGACAACCCTGCTCACCGTGCGCGTCCTCCACATTGACCGGTACAACGACGTAGGAAACTATTTTGTTTTGCAATTTGTTTCGAAGGGTAACAAAAGAGGCGAAATGAAGAAATCTCAACATTTCGGTGAAAATTTCACTCAAATGGTTTGAATCAAATTTGAATTTTAAACTTAAAAACTAAGAATAAAAGGAAAGTTAAGTGGGCAGTTACGCAAATTGTGCTCTGGTCCAGTGGCACGAAGTTTTCTTTTTGAGCGACGGGTCACGTGTTCGATTCTGGCCGGCTCTTATTTACGTGGGATGCACATGTTAAAGAAAGAAAGTACCATAAATCACGAAAAATGGGCTTTGGATGTGGGATTCGTTCCCTGGATCGACAGGTGCTCGTTCTGTGAGTTCGTTCCGCGAGCCCTTCCCGGGGACGACATGATTGCTGCCCGACGGCTGGCGCTTCCCGCTCAATCACCTCAGGGACTACAACATTAACTCCATGAAGAGCCTCGGCAACATGCTGAAGACTGCGCCCTCACCGTCGGCGCCGACGGGAACACGTCATGGTCAGACAGTTGTTAGAAATAGGTTTATAGAGTGGGATTTATTTTTTTAATTCTAAAGTATGCAAGATTTAGCATCATATTGTTAAGACAAGGTGGAAGAGATCAATTTATAAGGTGGAGCCCATGCCACTCCTTGAATTATGAATGAGATAGCAAGAGGAAGGCTTTGGCTAATCACACACGTGCGCACGCACACGCGTGTATATTCGCATAATTTCACGTGAAAATTGTGTAACTTATGACTTGCGACGCGCGACCGTGATGTGACATGGCGCACCACTTGGCAGACCAAATCCACCTTTATTTTTGCTAAACCATGTATCTATCTCTGTTTTAATGAGATTCAATGTTTGAATTGGGGCTTTACTGAGTTTGATGACAGACAGTTACCAGTAGGTAAATGGCTGCTTAAATATGTCAGTTACTAGTGGTTAAATGACTGTTTTAATCATATTAGTTATCAGTATATATATATATATCTGTGTGTGTGCTTGGAGACGTCTAGAGCATATGGCCAAGAATCTCTCTACCTCCATTCTCTTTCTCCTTGTGCTGTTGTGCTGCGTTGTCCGAACCTCATCGACTCTTCTTTCCGGCGTGCACCGTGAAGAAGAGGAGCGGTATATCTGAACTGTTACTGTCGTGAAGACCTGCACGGGGGGCGGCAATAAGGTTTCTGGGCAGCGCACATCTGCACGACTGCTCACTGCACTACGTCATCTACGTCATGCACTGCATCAAGCCCGCATTGCATCGAGGCTACGCTGCTTCCTGTTCTTCACCAAGCCCAACAGTAAGTTGTTCATGCGTTCAATCGACTTTGATAATCTAATTTCTTTGTGTTTTCCTTTCTGAAGTAAGTACAATAAGTAACCTGCTGTTAGTTATGTCTTTTTTGCATCACTAGTTTATTGTATTTGTCTTCTATTAAAACTTAAAATTAAAATATTGTTTACATTTCCAACATTTTAGAAACCTTACTGTGAACTTTGTTGCAATATAGAAATGATTAAAACTTCTGATACGATGAAACCAGAGAGGTTTTGTGGTCAGAACTTTCATAGATGGCAGACTAGAGTCATGTTTTAGCTCATATCTTTGGGGCTATCGTGAGTTATCCACCCGCAGTATCTATTTACGGTTGAGCAGTTTATGCAATTTGATAATACAAACAACACTACTTTGGGCTGCATTCTGACTGTTCTAGTAGACCAGCTCTACAATATGTACATGGACTACAAGTCTACCACAGAGTTGTGAGAAGCACTAGAGCATAAATATGTAAAGGCAGAGGCATGTCGCTGGTTCTACATATGTGAGCAATTTTTCGATTTTAGCATGGATGTCGCTAAGTTCATAGTTAGACAAGCTCATGACCTTCAATAACTAGTTGGTAAGATTGCGCACCTGGACTATGTGTTGCCTCCTAAGTTTGTGGCTACGGGTATTGTTGCTAAACTCCCTCCTTCTTAGCAGAATTTGCCACTAGCCTAAAACACAAGAGAGAAAAGATTTTTGTTGAGGATCTCATTGCTGCCCTCGCGGTGGAAGAAAAAGTAAGAGCAAAGGATACACCAAGCACATCTGGCCAGAACAATATAAATTTCTTAGAGAAAAAGATTATAGTAAAGAAGTACAAATCCAACAAATCAAACAAGACAACTTGCTTTAACAAGAAAAAAATTGAGAAAAAGAATTTGAGGGACGTCACCTGCTTTATGTGCAGAACAGATGGTCATATGGCGAAGGACTGTCGTTTTTGCAAAAATAGAGATGGTGAACAACCAAAGAAAAAGGCTGTCAACGTGATCATAGGCGAGGCCTCGACTTCAGAAGGGTATGGTAATCCACCTATTGTCTTTTCAGTATGTTAATCTACTGATTGGTGGGTTGATACTGGTGCTAATGTTTCTGTATGTTCTGATATTTTCTTATTTTTTTCTTACCAGGCAGCAGGGGTTTCCTCCATCCTAATGGAAAACGGCTCGCATGCTTTTGTTCTTGGTGTTGGCACAGTGGATCTAAAGCTTATTTTAAGGAAGATTGTCTACTTAAAGAACGTGTAGCATGCTCCAACAATAAATAAGAACCTCATCAGTGGTTCTCTTCTATGTATAGATGGTTATAAGCTAGCTTTTGACTCAAATAAAATTGTAATATCTAAGTTCAGAAACTTTGTTGGTAAAGGCTATAAGAGCGGAGCCTTGTTCCGCCTAAGTATTTTAGAGTATTGTTATAATCTGAATATTGCAATATGTTTAAATAAATGTGAGGAAAATATTTGGTATTCCTATTTCTGTCATATTGGTTTTGATAGTATTACTAGAATGTCTAAATTATATTTAATTTCAAAATATGAAATTATCAAAGGATCAAAGTGTCAATCATGTGTGTAAGTAAAACAGCCTCGAAAACCTTTTAAGGGATTAGAGGATGAAAAGAAATTGGCACCGTTAGATCTTGTTCATTCAGATTTGTATGAAATGAATAGATTATTGACAAAAGGAGGCAAAAGATATTTTCTAACTTTCATTGATGATGCAACATGTTACTACTATGTGTATTTGCTAAAAACTAGGAATAAAACATTAAAATACTTTTAAGACTTATAAGGCCGAGGTTAAGAATCAACTAGAAAAGAAAATAAAAAGATTAAGATCCGATCATGGGGAAGAGTATGTCTCTCATGAATTCTCCCAATTCTGTTCTGAGCGTGGAACAATCTATGAATTAACACCTTCATATTCACCCCAATTAAATAGGATAGCTGAGAGAAAAAATCGAATACTAACAGACTTAGTTAATGCCATGTTAGAGAGTTCCGGTATGCTTAAGGCATAGTGGGGGGAAGCTATAAAATCGAATACTAACAGACTTAGTTAATGCCATGTTAGAGAGTTCCGGTATGCTTAAAGCATAGTGGGGGGGAAGCTATATTGACAACAACTTTCGTGCTAAACAGAGTAATTACTAAAAAGGGTGAGATTACTCCATATGAGGGATGGAAAGAGAGAAAATCTAATGTTAATTTTCTACGAACTTGGGGGATGTTTGGCAAAAATCAATATACCATTACAGAAAAAAAGAAAATTTGGATTAAAAAAACAGACGATTGTATCTTTCTATAATATGCTCAAAATAGTACAGCCTATAGATTTTTAGTAGTTAAATCAGAAATTCCTAAGATTATTGCTAAAACAATAATGGAGTCTTAATATGCTTTATTCTTTTAGAATATCTTTCCTATGAGAACAGCAGACAGTACTTCAACACGAACTAAGAATGTTCAAACCAATAATTTTGAAAAAGAAAATAATCAAACATATGAACTTCGCACCATTTCTGAACTAATTTGTGATAGTCCTGAGAAGGATAATAATCTAGTTGCAGATGCTCCTTGCAGGAGCAAAGGGTTGACAAAATCTTTGGTGACGACTTTATTGTATACTTCGTATGCCAAATACTCTTTCAGAAGCTTATGCATCTTCTGATGCTGAGTATTGGAAAAAGCTAGTTCGTAGCGAGATGGACTCCATCCTAGCTAATGGGACTTGGAAGATCACTGATCGTCCTATTGGGTGCAAACTTGTAGAATGTAAGTGGGTCTTTAAAAAGAAACTAAGGCCTGATGGTACTATTGAGAAGTATAAGGCAAGACTTGTAGCTAAGGGTTACACCCAGAAAGAGAGAGAAAATGTCTTTGATACTTATTCTCTTATCGCCAGATTAACCACCATCATAGTGCTCCTTGCGTTAGCATCTTCCTATGGTCTACATGTTCACCAAATGGACATGAAGACAGCTTTCCTTAATGCAGAGTTGGAGAAAAAAATTTATATGGATCAATCGGATGGTTTTGTGATTTCTGGACAGAAAAATAAGGTATGCAGATTATTAAAATTCTTATATGGCTTAAAATAAACACCTAAACAATGGCATGAGAAGTTTGAAAAGACTTTGGCCCTGTTCTTTTCAGCTTTTGGCTTCTACTACAGTACCTAACTTTCAAACGGATTATTTTTTTAAGACGAGGTCTACAAGTTAATTGTAGTACACGTTAAAAACCTAATATCTTTACCATGAAAAACCGCAAGCGAGTATCTCTCTTTCCGCAATCTCTGTTGCAAACAACCAGAAAGTCATCAGCCGCAGCCAAAAACTATCAGCTGTAGCCAAAAAGAACATGCCCTTTGTCAACCATTGGCTTTATTGTGAATAAAGCTGATAAATGTGTATATTACCGTTATGGTGGGGGTCAAGGAGTGATCTTGTGTTTGTATATTGATGACATACTTATATTTGGAACAAACACTGTCTTAATTGACGAGGTCAAATCTTTTTTATCTCGATGCTTTGGTATAAAAGACTTAGGAGAGACAGATGTTATTCTGAATATTAAATTGATTAAGAATGAGAATGTAATCACTTCGAACCAATTCCATTATACTGAGAAAATATTGAGCCGCTTCAGCTTTGAAAATTGTAAAGTTTCTCCAACGCCCTATGATGCGAGCATTAAGCTTTGAAAGAACCAGGTATTAGAAAAAGATCAATTGAGATATTCACAAATTATTGGGTAACTCATATATTTAGCTGGTGATACAAGACCTGACATTTCATTTGCTGTGAGCAAATTAAGTCGGTTTACTTCTAACCTAGGAGTTGATCATTAGGAAGCACTTGAAAGAGTATTGCGCTACTTGAGAGGTACAACATCTTATAGAATTTATTATATTGAATACTTTTCTGTATTAGAAGGGTACGGTGACTCCAATTGGATCTCTAATGCAGATGAGATCAAAGCTATGAGTGATCATGTATTTACTTTAGCTGGTGCTGCAGTTTCATGAAGGTCTTGTAAATGGACTGTATTGACAAGGTCAAGCATGGAAGCTGGACTTGTAGCATTTGATACAGTCACTGTTGAGCCTGAATGGCTAGGAGAGCTTTTGATGAACTTGTCATTGATTGAGAAACCAATACCGACAATCCTTATATACTGTGATAATCAAACTGTGTTGGCCTGTGAAGCGTAAACTTAAATCTGTTAGAAAATTGAGAAACTCTGGAGTGATAGTTGTGAACTATATTAACATTGAGAAAAATCTGGTAGACCCTTTTATAAAGGGGTTATCACAGAAAGCAATTTCCGTTGCTTCTATGGACGTGGGAATGAGGCCCACCTGAGTTATATCACAATGGTAATCCATACCTTCTTAATCGGAGATCTCGTGGCTTAGGCAATGAGAAAAGCAAGTTGATGTTGTAACAAGAGAGTATATGTTCATTGTACCTATGTTCTAATAAATAAAGTACTATCAACTGTGTGGAAGATTGGTATAAAATCTTAATGTATTCTATTGTCCAAATGAGGAAACGGTATTAGCTTGCAGGATACGTAGAAAGAATACAACTACTTGAACTTAACTGTGTAGTTGTAGTTCACGAGAACAGGGTATTCTCTAAAAAGCTCATGAGTAGATAAGGAAGCATGACCATATAAAACTCTGTTTAGGCGTGGTTCATTGGCAGCCTAGTACTAGTTGAGATTTCAAGTGAAATCTGATCACAAAAAACTGTGAATTTAAGGCATAGTCCATTCATCAACTATGAGAAAATTAATCTTGTCATTCTAGATACAAATTCAACCTTTATGAGACTTACACTAAAAGACTAGTATATTAACAGTATTTCAGCACAATATCTTTTGTTTTCTGCTTTGGAATTGGTAGGGAATTGTTAGAAATAGGCTCATAGAGTGAGGCATATTTTCTTAATTCTAAAGCATGTAAGGTTTAGTACCATATTACTAAGATAAAGTGAGAGAGACCAATTTATAAGATGGTGCCCATGCGACTCCTTGAATTATAGATAAGATGACAAAAGAAAGGCTTTGGCTAATTACACACGTGCGCATGCACACGCGCACACGTATTCGCGTATTTTCACGTGAAAATCGTGTAACTTGTGACTTACGACGTGCGACCGTGCCATGATGTGGCACATCATTTGGCAGACTAAGTCCACCTTTATTTTTGCTAAACTATGCATCTCTCTCTGTTTGAATGAGATTCAAATATTTGAATTGGAGCTTTATTGGGTTTGATGACAGACAGTTATCAGTGGGTAAATAGCTGCTTAAATATGTCAGTTACCAGTGGGTAAATGACTATTTTAATCATATCAGTTATCAGTTTGTCTATATATATGTGTGTGTGTGTCTAGAGACGTCCAGAACATATGCCTAAGAATCTTTTTGCCTCTATTCTCTTTCTCCTTGTGCTATTGTGCTGTACCGTCCGAACTTCGTCGACTCTTCTTCCTGACGTGCGCCGTACACCGTGAAGAATGGGAGTGGTATCCCCGAACCGTTACTACTGTGAAGATCTGCACGGAGGCAGCAATAAGGTTTCTAGACAGCGCATATCTGCGTGACCGCTCACTGTACTGCGTCATCTACGTCCTGCACTGCATCAAGCCCGCACTGCATCGAGTCTACGCTGCTTTCTGTTCTTCATCAAACCAAACAGTAAATCGTTCGCGCATTCAATCGAATTTGATAATCTAATTTCTTTGTGTTTTCCTTTCTGAAGTACAATAAGTAGTCTATTGTTAGTTATGTGTTTTTGTATTACTAATTTATTATATTTATCTTCTAGTAAAATTTGGAATTAAAATATTACCTACATTTCCAACAACAGTAACCGTTGGCTGCCATATGTGTACCTCCACCTCGACAGCGACTACGGTTTCCACGACCAGCTCTTCTACTGCGACGAGCTTCAGCGGGTCCTCCGCGGCTCACCGTGGCTGCTGATGAAAACGGACATCTACGGTTATACCTCATCCCAGGCATGTTCCTCATCCCATCGTTCCACGACGAGCTCGGCAAGATGTTCCCAGAGAAGGACGTCGCGTTCTACCACCTCGGCCGCGGGTACCTCTTCCACCCGGCCAACGCCGTCCGGCACGCCGTCACTAGCTACCACCGCTCCAACCTCGCCGGCGCCGGCCAACGCGTCGGTATACAGATCAGGGTGTTCCAAGAGGACCGGCCGCCGCAACACGTCCTGGCCGGAGCAGGTCCTCTCGTGCGTTCGCAACGAGAAGCTTCTCCCAGAGATCACAACCAAAAACAGCAGCAGTAACACGTCTCAGGCTGTCCTCGTAACATGTCTAAACTCGTGGTGTGGAGAAACTTGGATGGTTTAGTAAGCGTTGTCACCTCCGGAGGAGGCCACACAGATGTATTAATATGAGCCAAGAATAGCACTTGGCGTTGCTTTACAATCTCAGCATATCCATGATTGCCGTGCTGGTTTAGGCAAGGATCCTACCACTTCTATCTTTAGCAAACACCTTCTATCTATACACAATACAATAAGAGGAACTTTCTATCTATTAACCATCACGGCAAATACCAGGATATGTGCAGGATTTAGTTACAAAGACTTCCTTTCTAACAGCCCCCCTCAATCACAACTTTCTTAGGTTGAGATTGTGTTTAAATTCTTCTAGTCGTCGCAATGAAAGAGGCTTGGTAAATCCATCTGCAACCTGATCACCTGTAGGGACATATCTGATGTCTAATAACTTTTGATGAACTCGTTCTCTTACAAAGTGATAATCAACCTCAATATGTTTGGTTCGTGCATGAAATATTGGATTTGCTGATAAGTATGTAGCTCCTATGTTATCACACCATAATCTGGTAGCTGGAGGACTTTTAATATCAAGCTCACACAGGAGAGTTTGTATCCACATTACCTCAGCCGTGGCATTAGCTAATGATTTATATTCTGCCTCAGTGCTAGACCTGGAGACTGTAGCTTGTTTTCGAGCACTCCATGACACGAGATTTGTTCCTAGGAACACAGCAAATCCACCAGTCGACCTTCTGTCATCAGGACAGCCTGCCCAATCTGCATCTGAGAAAGCACTAACAAGCATAGACACAGACTTATTAATGTGTAATCCAATTCCTATGGTGTGCTTTAGATATCTCAGAATTCTCTTAACCGCTGTCCAATGTAGATCAGTAGGAGAGTGCAAATATTGACAAACTTTGTTTACTGAGAAAGCAATATCTGGTCTAGTTAATGTCAAATATTGTAAGGCACCAACAACACTCCTATACCTTGTAGAATCCTCAGAGTCGAGTGATTCACCTTGAGCAGATAATTTTTCAGATGTGGACATAGGTGTATTCATAGGCTTGCAGTTTATCATATTAACCTTCTTGAGTATATCTGAAGTATATTTTTCTTGTGTCAGAAGAATACCTTCTTGTGTCCTTCTCACTTCAATTCCTAGAAAATAGTGAAGATCACCTAGATCTTTGAGAGCAAATTCAGTTTGTAGAGCCCGTAGAAGACATGCTGTTGCATCTGTGGAGGAACTCGCAACAATTATATCATCAACATATATAAGCATAAATATGGTGACACTTTCCTTGCTGAAATAGAATAATGAAGTGTCAGCTTTGGATGGATGAAACCCAAGACTTTGCAGTTTCTCACTGAGTCTTGAATACCAGGCTCGTGGTGCTTGTTTTAACCCATATAGAGACTTATCCAATTTACAAACATGATTTTGCAGTACTTTATCCTCATACCCAGGTGGTTGCTTCATATATACATCTTCCTCTAGAACACCATGAAGAAACGCGTTCTGCACATCTAATTGGCGAAGACTCCAACCTCTAGAGAGAGCAATAGATAGAACAAGCCTGATAGTAGCTGCCTTGACTACAGGACTGAAGGTGTCTTCATAATCAATACCATATCTCTGTTTAAAACCTTTAGCTACCAATCTAGCCTTATATCTATCTATTGATCCATCTGCCCTCCTTTTGATTTTATAGACCCATTTACAGTCAATTATGTTCATGCCTTGTTTTGTAGGTACTAGATGCCAGGTGTTATTTTTCATTAATGCTGAATATTCTATATCCATTGCACTCTTCCAATTCTTATCACTAAGAGCTTCTTGTAGACATTGAGGTTCACCAGTAGAGGACAAAAAACCATACCTGATTCTCCCATCAGTAAAGATCTTCGGTTTGGCAATACCCCTCTGTAATCTGGTGACCGGCCGATGCACTGCTGGAACATGACGCTCATGTGCTGTAGATGGCCCCTCTACGATAGCAGCAGGCGATCCCTGGGAGGTAGCTGCAGACGATCCTGATGCAGATTCAGGCGCTGCCGTGACCGAGTTTTCTTGCGCGGGAGAGCCAGCTATAGACACGTCCACCTCAACATCACCAGTCACGGTCATGGGTAGGAGTGCGTCCGCCTCAACGTCACCAATCGCTGCCACGGGCAACTGTGCCTCGGAATTTACCCCATGCAGTCCGGAGCCATGCACGTCCGCACTGTTTTCTCCTGTAGGGCTTTCTGAAAAATTTTCTGCAGCAAGGTTAGTTGAATCATCTGGGACATTAGCAAATTGATCACCTATTTGTTCTCCCCTTTGATCAATAGGATTTAACAGGGCTGATGGAAGAAGAAGAATTTCAGATCTAAGTCAGGCTCCGGCATTTTTATGAAGTTTTGAGAAGGGAAAAACCTCTTCATCAAAGACTACATCTCGAGAAATATAAACTCTGCCAGTTGAGACATCTAAACACTTGAAGCCTTTGTGCATATTGCTATACCCAAGAAAGACACATTGTTTGGAGCGAAACTGAAGTTTATGATTATTATAGGGACGAAGATTCGGCCAACAGGCACACCCAAAGATATGAAGAGAGGAATAATCTGGTTTGATTCGAAAAAGACATTCAAAGGGTGTGGATTGAATTACCTTACTGGGTATTCGATTGATTAGGTATGTAGCAGCAAGAAAGGCCTCATCCCAGAATTTTAGTGGCATAGAGGCATGAGCAAGAAGAGCTAGACCAACTTCAACAATATGGCGATGTTTTCTTTCAGCGGATCCATTTTGTTGGTGAGTATAGGGACACGATACTTGATGAGAGATACCGACTTTTCTGAAGAAGGAGTTGAGTTTCTCATATTCGCCACCCCAATCAGTTTGCATGGAGATTATTTTTCTGTCAAACATCCTTTCTACAAGCTTTTGGAATTCATGAAATTTTTGGAACACCTCAGATTTATGTTTAAGAAGATAAATCCAAGTGAATTTACTGAAGTCATCAATAAAACTAACATAATATTTATTTCTTCCAACTGATTCAGTTGCAGGGCCCCAAACATCAGAGAAAATTAATTCTAAAGGAGAATGCGACACACTTGTCGACTTTGAATAAGGTAGTTGATGACTCTTTGCCTGTTGACAGGCATCACAAACAGAAATTTTATTGGAATCTAAGGAACATGGGAGATTATTTTGACTGATGACTTGTTGAACTATTTGTGAAGCTGGGTGCCCTAGCCGGTTGTGCCACTTTGACAAGGACGGCTTGATGACATTGTATGCTTGTTTAACTGAGGTTGAATTAAGCGGATAGAGACCACCTTCACATCTTCCTCGAAGAAGAACTTTCTTCGTTGCCTGATCCTTAATCAAAAAGAAATTTGGATGAAATTCAAGGAAGGCTTGATTGTCAGTTGCTAGACGATGAACAGAGACAAGATTTTTTGTGGCTTTTGGTACATGCAGGACATTATTCAGTAAAAGATTACGATTTGGGGTATGAACAATAGTATGACCAATATGTTTGATGCCCATACCTGCACCACTTGCGGTATGAATTTGATCGGAGCCAGTGTACTTTTCTCGAAGAGCCAACTTGTCAAGATCACTAGTAATATGATCTGTTGCGCCGGTATCTGTATACCAGTTGGTATCAACACCATATGAATTGGTAGCAGCAGCAACAGACCTTTTTTCCGGGGCATATTCTTCATCAAACCGGTGCCAACAGTCTAGCGCTGTGTGACCCGGTTTTTTGCACACTTGGCATCTCGGACGGTTGTCGTTGTTGCTGTTTGAACCGCTGTAGCCGCGTCTACCTGCTCCGCGGCCGCTGCGACCACCACGTCCATCACGGCCATTGCCGCGACTGCGACCGCCATAACCGCACTGGAAGGCTCCACGTCCACGCCTGGCCGAGTTAACTGAGATATGGGAGCCTCCCTGCAATAAGTCCATTCGGTTTTCAAAGCTTGTTAGTTGTGCATATAGCTCGCTCACCGTAATAGATTCTTTCCGTCCCAGAACTGTTGTCACGATGGGATTGTAGTCGATGTTGAGTCCATTGAGGATGTAGGAGACGAGTTCTTCGTCGTCAATTGGTTTCCCAGCTGCCGCCATCTCGTCGCCATATGCCTTCATCTTACCGAAATACTCTGGCATCGTCATTGATCCTTTTTGAGTGCTGGAGAGCGCCATGCGTGTGTTAATCACACGAGCTCTTGTCTGTGAGGAAAACATATCCTCGATTGCTCTCCAGACCTCTGCCGCACTCGTCATTGCAGCGACGTGCGTCAGAATTTCCCTTGACAGGGTAGAGAAGAGATAGCCTAGGACCTGCTGGTCAAGAGCTAACCACTTCGCGAACTCAGGATTCGGTTCTTCAACGACTTTGTCGCCGGTTTTGACGCTGATCTTCTCTGCAGGCGCCGCCGTGGTTCCATCAAGGAATCCCGTGAGTTGTGCGCCTCGTACAGCAGGAAGTATCTGTGCTTTCCACAGCATATAATTGCTTTTGGTTAGCTTCTCCGTGACAGGATGACCTAGAGATGTACTCCAAGCCATGGCTGCCGCAAGTGAAGGAGAGGAAGTTCCGGTCGCCATAGATGTGAATTAGAGGACTCGCTCTGATACCATGTGGAGAAACTTGGATGGTTTAGGAAGCGTTGTCACCTCCGGAGGAGGCCGCACAGATGTATTAATATGAGCCAAGAATAGCACTTGGCGTTGCTTTACAATCTCAGCATATCCATGATTGCCGTGCTGGTTTAGGCAAGGATCCTACCACTTCTATCTTTAGCAAACACCTTCTATCTATACACAATACAATAAGAGGAACTTTCTATCTATTAACCATCACGGCAAATACCAGGATATGTGCAGGATTTAGTTACAAAGACTTCCTTTCTAACACGTGGTACTACGAGAAGATCAGAGACGAGTTCGACGGGAAGATCGCTGGAGTGTACCAGCCGAGCCACGAGGGGCGGCAGAAATGGGGTGACACATCGCACGACATGAGGGCGCTGAGATGTACCTGCTCAGCATGAGCGACGTCCTGGTCACGAGTGGCTTCTCGACGTTCGGGTACGTCGCGGAGGGGGCTCGGCGGGCTGCGGCCGTGGATCATGCACAGGCCGTCGCCGTGGGCCAGGCCGGACGGGCAGGCCGTGCCGGAGCCGCCGTGCCAGCGGGCGCTGTCCGGCGAGCCGTGTATGCACTCTCCGCTTACTACGAGTGCGCGGCGAGGAGGGACGTGGATGTGGGGAAGGTGGCGCGTTACGTCCGGCGCTGCGAGGACGTGAGCTGGGGAATCAAGCTTGTCAATGGAAGCAGCCAGTGGTAGCTTAATTACTCTTCTAGGGCATATTTGTCTGGTAGAAATGCGTCAGATAATCTAACCCATGTATAATTTCAGTAAAGAGAGCAGATAAATACTCCCCTCTTTTTATTTTTATAAGACACCCATGCATTATGAGATTGAAAGATCGTAAACTTTGATCAACAATTAGTCTAACAACATACAGATTATTTGACACGTTAGATTCATATTTAAAAGCACTTTATTATCATTATGATTTTGTAGCTATGTATAAAGTATTGTCAAAGAAATTAACGGTCAACGTTAAACTTTCGAGATCACACAAGTCAACTTTCGAGATCACACAAGTCAAATCTTACCTTATAAAAATTAAGGGAGGGAGTAACGGACAGTGTATACAGTACAAGAAACTGGAGAAAAGTGATAGTACTTATTCTGGAACAGGGTTCTGAAACACGAGGGAGATCAACAGCGAGAGCACCTGCTTGTCATGTTCATCAGCCCTCTTGAGGTTGAGCTTCTGGAATTTTAGACATATATAGCTCTTTTAATCATCGAAATATCAAAACTAGCTCTTAGAACATCAAAATTCCATTTCTAGGCTCCTCCATGACCACACGTTTATCCCGTGATGACACATGTCCAATCGTACGGTCGGCGACCGCACAACTACACTGGTGGTTACACGTGTCCAATCGTACAATTTGACTTATGTAATAATTAGACCGTAGTCGTGCGATCGCCGACCACACGATTGGATACGTGTCGCCATCAGATAAACGCGCGGTCACGGAGGAGGTTAGAAATGGAATTTCTATGTTATGAGAGCTAATTTTGGTATTTCGATGATTAAAAGAGCTACATATGTCCAAAACTCGAGCTTCTGCTCACAGGAGGAGGTATCCACATAGCTGAGAACACTACTACAGAAATCATTATCACAGACAGTTCAAAAATATCATTACTGAGCGGTTTTTCAACCGCCCGACTTTATGGGTCGTTGATAATGAAGGTTATCACGAGACGGTTACAAACCGCTCGTGATATTGATATATCATGAGGCGGTTTTTGTTAAAACCGTCTATGATATGCCTATGCCACAGACGGTTTTTTTTACAAACCGTCTGTGATGCTAGTTATCACAGACGGTTTGTAGTTACAAACCGTCTGTGATATTCTTTACTACCCCTAGATCTATTTTCGTTTATTGGCTAGCCTCATGAAATACTAGCCATGCCATCTGAAACAAGCAGATCAACATGTACACATACAGACAATTCATATCTCAATTCATTTCAGAAACATATAACATCCAATTCATTTCACAAATATAAAACATCCATTTCGCAAATCAATTAATTGAAATGAAGTAAAATATCCATTAACAATACACAATTGCAAAAGATCTACATTGCATTTGCACTTAGATGGTAACATTGCATTTTTTATTGCTCTATCACTCCGGAATCGAGGTCTCGCGAAAGAAACAGATCCATAATCAACGAACTTGTCAGGCTGCATAAGCATTACTTGGGTGGTGCATGATTGCCATCCAAGTATTGCTTGTGCAGCCTGACAAGTCGTTGATTGTGGATGTATTTGTTTCGCGAGATCTCGATTCCAGAGTGATAAGAGCAATAAAAAAATCATTGTTCGTTGTGGAACTCTCCCTTTGGATTTAGGACTTGAGCCACCAAAAAGTAGGTGCTCTCTCCTAGAATTGTTACAAGGTTGGGCTGTTTCAATGTAGTTTTCAGGATGGACGCAACCTGTCAATTGAAATATCAGTGTGCGTATATATATAGCTTGATAAGTATGAAGTAAATATGGGAATATTGACAAACCTTAGAAGTGGGATTGGTGATCCTCGCGGAATCGAGGAGTAGTTTCATATGGTGGCAAACGTAGAATCCACACGTGTTGCCGTTTCTTCTTGTGTGCACCGCAAAAATAGAATGTGTTAATTCAAGAGGCATTACTACCAACTGTTGCATAGGATTAATTAATATGTACTAGCGAATACCTTAAATTTTAGATCATGTGTCAGGGCTTTGGCCCCTTACGTCGTGGGCTGTGCCTTTTCAGCGTATATCGTGAATGCCCTATGTGATTCGAAAAAGTTGACCTTAATCATTCGGATGGAAAGAAAGAGTACAATATAGGTATGTATGGAGAAAATGTACTTACCTATCGGTTACTTTACGGACAAATGTGTAGTCGATTTTTTTCTTACTTAGGGAATCAAGGTATATTACCCTGTTCCACTTTGGTACAGTTACTATAAAATCCAATGAAAATCCTGATTGTAGGGCATAAGTACATATTCCTTATCGCGGTAAGCCAGCAGTGCGGCTGCAATATATCTCTCGACGAAGTCAGTATTCTCATTGATGGTAGATTTGGCGACCATGTGTGGGTCCAAGAAACCAACCGATGAGTTAGTTGATCTAGCTGTAGTCACCATGTGTCTACATATATACACACACACACGAAAGAAACAAATTATATATGACATTTATCGGTATGACATGAACAGAGACTGTGATTGTACACACTTACAGCGTCCAGCATCGAACGAGTGAGGCGTCGAGAGCGTTGAGCATGAAAAGATTAAATAAATCATCGAAGGTCACCACGAAGACACCATCTTGAAATTCGTACTGCAAATGACACATCCTGAATTTGACAGTGATACATGAGCACCGTTCTGGCTTTGGCTTATTGGATTGTTCCATATACCACATGTGTAATCTATTGGCACTAACTGCTAGTAATGGGAGGCGCCTCACCGGGTCGACCATCGGCTCTCCAAGCACGAATTTGTGGGCCAATGGCAGGTACGGAATATCATTATCGGTCTTCTTTGCTTTGCCCTTACTGCCTTGGCTGTCCTTGCTACCTCGGCTGTTGGTGGAGGGTAAAGGTAGCACCGGTGGAAGTTGTTGCACTGGAAATAGCTCCCGTGGACTCATCACCAGTGCAGGTAGCGGTGGTGGAGATAGACCTTGTGGAGATGGCACCAGTGCAAGTCGCTCTGGTTCGTATTGCCCTTGTGAACCTGCCACCGGTAAAGAAGCCTCCAGGCAGATGTCTCTTTTGGGCCACTGGACGAAGGTTCCAATGGCTTGCCCTAGAGTCACGATCTCGTTGTTGGGGGGCTTCGTAGTGGGACGACATCGAAATTAGCATGCACACCATCCACAGACATTTTTCCGAAGCCTGTAGCTAAATGTGCACGGTGCACCATGGCCCCTTCACCGGACGGATATGCCAGGCCCCAAGCAGCGCACAAGGAAACGGAGGCATATCTTATTTAGAGCTTGCACTTCGTAGCTTGCAAGATGTTGTCCACAGGAAATCTGCCCTCGCATTCCGTCGTAGGATTGGACGCGCAGCTACTCCGATGGTTGGGGGGCTAGCTAGCACAGGAGCAGCGGTGGCCTGCTGATGTTCTTCTGTTTGTCTTCGCACCTTATCTCTGACGTAATCAGCAAGCTCCTCTCTAAGAGATGCCTTGATCTCCTCTCGTAGCCGTGCGTCACGCTCGGCTTTGTTTCTCTTTCTACTCCGATACAATTCGGGGTTATCTGAGAAACCTTGATTCCAAGGAACATAAAACCCAAGGCCTCTCGTACGACCCAGGTGCTCCTTGTTTCCCAGTGCTGCGAAGAGTATATCTTTCTCCCTAATTGACTAGAATGATCCCTAGGAAGATTCGACACTCAGTGCATCCTGCAAGAGCCTGACATGTCATTTAGTTTTCAGGGAAGTAGTGGAGTAATTACAAGCTACGTAGTTCGATATCTTACCAGGCGGTGGGACACTTCACGGTCTGCTGAGGTTCGAAGGAGATGTCTCCCGACGACGTGGTAGATGACCTCGCTCTAATCCAATTTCGAGCGCGCTCATCCGGGATCGTGGCAAATGGTGGGGCGGTGTTCCGCAGGATTGCCTGTTCGTCCTCCTGCCTCCACTACGGGATTTTACCCGTATACCTAGCTGTGCCGAGTCTGTGGGGATGTATGTTTTTTGCCTGGAGGGCCTTGTGCGCCGCGCTTGCACTTCTGAAAGTTTCGGTCATCTTCATCACCTTAAGCTCGTCCCATTGTGGTTCCAGGAATGGATACCTGTCAAAGGGCATTAGATCCTTCTGCACATAGTCCTTGACAAGCACGCTCTTGAAGTTCTTCCATGCTTTGCACGCCGCTGCCAACGCATGTCGTTGCACGGAGTCGTGGTGTTCTTCTGGGATCTCGAACGATGCAAAAATATCTGTCAGCAGCTCACGTTTCCGATCCTCACTCACGCTCTTCCACGAATCGAATGTGATCTCAATTCATTCTCGTGCAACTATTCCGATCGTGCTTCGAAATGCCCTTGCTGCTTTGTGAGGAAGGAGAGGGGTCCCAGATCTATCGACCTCTGTGATGGTAAATCGGCCCTCAGGCTTTTTCGATAGTCCTCTTGCTTTGCGTGTTGATTTTGGAGCGGACGCTTCCGACGATGATGTTGAAGAATACGCGGATGACATATTGGCCTTCTCATATATACGTAAATAGTGCGGTATAAGCACATACTTAAATTTAATTCCAATATATGTATACATATATTCAAGTATACATATACATATCTAAGTTCATTAGCAACATATATATACATATACATATGCATATGCATAACAGTAAGATTTAACAACAATAAGATTTATAAAATAACAAGAATATATGTTTAAGTGCCTATTCTTTCCTAGATATACAACATGCATGATACCAGAGGTATAAAAATGACTTAATCAACATATACACATATAAATATTTTAAGTTATTCAAGTAGAAATTTATGCCCAACGTAAATATCATATATCTAAAATCAGCATAATACTATGCAACAGTTATATGACAACTATATATTAGATCTTGAGCTTAAAGCAACATTTTCTATTAAAAGAAACTAACAGATCATGAATATAACTTACTGGACAACAGAAAAGATCACCATAATCAATCTAACATTCATTTGATATGAACAATATTGATTATAACAGAAAAGATCAATACGTAGAATTGAAGATGGACTCACCGAGGAGATTCTGGCGATGTGAGAGCAGCTCGAGCGTGGACAGCGACGGGCTCGGGGACGGCGACGGGCTCGGGGGCTCGATGGAGGCGGCTGGCGACGGGCTCGAGGACGGCGACGGCCTCGGGGGGACGGAGGCGGCCGGTGACGGGCTCGGAGACCGGAGGAGGTCGGCGACGGGCTCGGGGGACGGCGGCGGTGACGGGCTCGGGGGATCGGGAGAGCGACAAAGTCTAGGTTGGTATTGCTAATAATCGGCGATTATGCGCGCAAAACCCTAGCTTTGGGTTTTATATAAAGGCTTATTACGAGCGGTTTTAATATTAGAACTGCTCGTGATAATAAATATCACGAGCAGTTACGATCTCGAAAGCGCTGCAGTGATATTATTATCACAGATGGTTTTAATCTTAGAACCGTCTGTAATAAACCTTTGCCCGACTGTAGTTAATATAACTACACCAACCAGCATTCAATTAATAAGCCTTTGCCCAGTTGTAGTTATTTCTTTACAACAACCCAGTATATTTCTTTACAACAGCCCAATGAACATAGAGATACATTTGTATGACTCATTCTCAAAATTCACCTATATATCACACATTTTCACTTATACATAAATGCAAATTCACAAATATATCACACACATGCATGCATTGTTATATACATAAATGCCAATTCACATATACATCCCATACATGCATTGTTATATACATTAATGCAAATGCACACATATATGTCGCCATTCTCATTCCACTTGCTTATTTCCTTTAAAAATTAACCCTTCATGATGATCAATGCGTACGTAACTAGTTTCGTCATATTGTTCGTCGTTGACCCTTGTGTCATTTCCAAAAAGAGGTAACTCGTCAAATTGATTGTATTCTTCCTCGTCCACTTCATTCTCTACTCCGACAATTCTCCTTTTTCCATGAAGAACTACATGGCACTTCTTATTTGCCAGGTCGGTTACATAGAAAACTTAAACAACTTGGTTGGCGAGTACGAATGGTTCATCTTTGTACCCGACACGTTGGAGGTCCACGGTAGTAACACCGTACTTGTCAACTTTCACCTGTGGGAGATGCACCCAACGACAGCGAAATAAGGGGATCTTGAAAACCACGTAGTCGAGCTCCCAAATCTCTTCTATGAACTCATAGTACGAGTTTCTCACCCCATCAGTACTGAATGCATCTATGCGGACACCGTTGTTCTGGTTAGTGCTCTTTACATCCTGAGCCTGTGTGTAGAATGTGTACCCATTTATGTCATATCCTTGCCATATCACAACTGTAAATGTTGGCCCTTTTGCCAACCATATCAGCATCTCACTTGACGAGCTCCTAGCGATTTGCTTCTTCAACCATTGGTTGAACCGACTGTTGTGTTGTCTCATGATCCAAACATCCGACCGCTCCGGATTCTGTTGCGGAAGTACATCCTTGTGTTGGTCGACATAAGGGGCCACTTCAGTCATGTGTTGCAGACCGTGAAATGGATTTGCGCATACGCGTCCATATCTGGAGTGATTGCTTTCCTTCCTATAGTTCCGATACCCTTGAGCCTCCCCTCATGACGAGATTGAGGCACACCTATCGGTTGAATCTGAGCCATATAATCCACACAAAACTCAATGACATCTTCGCTTGCATAACCTTCGACGATGCCGCCCTCCGGCTGAGGTCGATTCCGTACATATGACTTGAGAATTCCCATGAATCTCTCAAACAGGTACATGCTACGTAGGAATACGAGCCCGCATATTTTTATCTCTCACACAACGTGAACAATGAGATGGACCATGATATCAAAATATAAGGAGGAAAATACATCTCAAGATGACATAAAGTCATCACCACCTCGTCCTGCAGAGCATCTAGTCTTTCGGGATCGATGACCTTCTGAGCAATTGTGTTAAAGAAATAACGTAGCCTCATGATTGTCTCTCGGACTTTGATCGGCAAAATATTCCGAATTGCAATAGAGAGCGTCTGTGTCATTAGCACATGACAATCATGAGACTTCATTCCATTTAACTTCAAATCTTGCATCGAAACAAGTTTCTTCACATTGCCGGAGTAACCAGACGGAACTTTGACACCATATAAGCACAGTACGCGATTCATTTTCGGCCTTGGATAGAGTGTAACACGCAGGGGGAAGGTACGTTCGTCTATTATTTGTTGTTCTCGGTGCTAACTCACGCCTGATGTCCATATCAGCCAAGTCAAGCCGTGCGTTGATGTCGTCCTTTGTTTTATCACGAATATTCAGTAAGAGACCAATCAAGCTATCACACACATTCTTTTCTACATGCATGACGTCGATACAGTGTCGAACATCTAGGTACTCCCAATAAGGTAAGTCCCAAAATATTGATCTCTTCTTCCAGATGTTCTTCTAACGATCCCTCAATTTACGTCCCTTTCCGAGGACAACATCTAAATCCTTAACCATATTATAAGCCTCTTTTCTACTTAAATGCCTTGGAGCTGAACCATCCTCATTCTCTCCGTCAAATTGTTTCTTCATTTTGCGGTATGGGTGAGCCCTCCGAATGAATCGGCGGTGAGGTATGTACACGGTTTTGCGTGAGTGTTTCAGCTACACACTCTCGGTACCATCTAAGCAGCGAGTACAAGCTTTGGCACCTTTTGTACTCTGACCCGATAGGTTAGTAAGGGCAGGATAACTATTTATGGTGCAGAACAATAAGGAGCGCAAAGTGAAGTTCTCTCATTTGTATACATCCCATACCTGTACCCCTTCGTCCCACAGTACTTTTAGATCTTCCACCAACGGCGCTAGGTACACATCAATATCATTCCCAGGTTGCTTTGGCCCTTGGATAAGTATCGACAGCAAAATATACTTTCGCTTCATACACAACCAAGGAGGAAGGTTATAGATGCAAAGTGTCACAGGCCAAGTGCTATGTCGGCTGCTCATGCTACTGAAAGGATTCATTCCATCTGTACTCAATCCTAACCTTATATTCCTCGGTTTTGCACCGAAATCTGCAAAGCACCTATCGATGTTTCTCTACTGGGTGGAATCAGCAAGGTGTCTCAGCATTCCATCCTTCTTGTGCTCCTCCGAGTGCCATCGCAGCAGTTTTGCCTCCTTTGGATTCGCAAAAAACCGCTTCAAATGGGGAATTATAGGAAGATACCATGCCACCTTTACAGGAAGTCCTCTCTTCACCTCTGTTCTCTCGCCATCATCATCTGATTGATTGTTACGTTTGTATCGGGATACGTTGCACACCGAACAGACATGCATGTTTGCATACTCTTTACGGTAGAGGATACAGTCGTTCGGACATGCATGTATTCTTTCTACTTCCATTCCCAATGGACAAATAACCTTCTTGGCTTTATACGTGGTTTTAGGCAACTCATTGCCCTCCGGAAGCATGTCCGCTAAAAGACCTAGCAGCGCCGTGAAACTCTTGTCGGACCAACCGTTGCTTGCCTTCAATTTCAACAGTTCAAGCACAGCTGACAACTTCGTGTACTTTGACCTGCAACACATGAACAAAGGTTTCTCTGAGTCCTCCATTAAGCCTCAAAATTTAATATACTCTATCTCATCATAGTTCTCTTCTACATCACGAAGCATCTGATCCAGATTGTCATCGTGCAGCCTATCCGAATTCGAACCGCAATCACCATCCGGCAACATATCATTGACTTCACCGGCGATGTCATCCGGCGGCATATCATTGACTTCGCTATGACTGGTCCAACACGTATACCCCTTTTTGAAACCCCTCCGAATCAAGTGCGCTTCAATCTGCTCTCGATTCTTAAACATCTTCAAATTCTCACAGTCAGTGCATGGACAATACATATATCCCCCTTATTCAACATATCCTCCTCGGCAGCTCTTGTAAAAGCAGATACGCCATTAATGTACTCTTCACTCACACGGTTTGCGGTATACATCCAGTTTCGGTCCTATATAATGTACATATATAACAACTTAGTATTAAAATTAATTTAATTAATTATTACTACATATATACCACATGCATTGGACTAGCTAAATCTAAATTAGCTAGATCTTCAAAGTATATATATATATAACAGTTCACTGAAAATTAATTAGCTAAATCAAACTTATTTTGATATTGCAACCAAAAATAAATTTCATTACTAACCATATCTAGGGCAACCAAGAACTTAATGAATCTTCAAAGCTCTCCTGCCAAATAAGCCTCATTCCACCAAAAAATGGCCTGAAAGCCTTGTCGCTTCTAGCTGCAGCACCGGGCTAAGATCTGGATCGAAATGAAGACTACAGATGCGGTTTTTAAACAAAACCCGTCTGTGATACTTACTATCACAGACGGTTTGTGGTTAAAAATCGTCTGTGATATCACAGACGGTTTTTGATTAAAAACCGTCTCTGATATCAACCATCACAGACGGGTTTTAGTTTAAAACCGTCTGTGATATTCGCCATCATCACAGACAGTTCATTAGTAAGAACCGTATGTGATGTTTGACTATCACAGACGGTTCGTTAGTAAGCACCGTCTGTGATACTCACCATAGACGGTCTCCAAAATAAAATCGTCTGTGATAGCTCCATCGGGACTCGGTAGCACTATCGTTATACGAAGCACCTCGGCATACGAACCGTCTCGATCATTAATTTGGTATACGAACCGTCTCTGCTAAAGGTTAAATATGCGCGCCGGCCTAATTCTCAACGCAGTACATGCAAATATGACTTCAGTGATCATCTCCTTCCTCTCATTTGTTCATCAAGAGTTGTTCGGCCGGAACCTTGCACAGGTGGCTAGCAATTTACATCTGGAGTAGCTTCTCCGCACACACCCTGCTCTCCTTCCCCAACTTTCTTGCATCCGTCAGCTCGACCTGATCATCCGCCGTCGACAGAGGCGTCTCGCTGCCGCTCAAGAAAGGGAATTCGCCCTCACCCTAGTTCTTCTCAACAATGTGCACAAAGCGGAAGAAGCTCTCGTGGCATTGCACAGACTAATGGATAGCATTGCCGATCAAGCTGAAACGGCAGAGTCTAAGGAAGCTTACAATGCAATCCTCTACGAGATTATGGACTATACTACTGATCATTTGCCCAGGCTGGAGGAGGAAGTGCTGAGGGCAAGGACAATTTTAACGGCATTCGAGAACTCAGCAGCTGATCCAACGGACAGAGTCGAAGAAGAAGCGTACGAAGCCCTGAAGATTAGAATCTAGGAGTCTCTTTATGTGCGACTTTTGTAATAAATTTTCCTTTAATTTATGATCTCTTGTCTCAGTAGTTCTGTAGGTTATAAGTTATTATTAGAATCAACCTGTAATACAAACCGTTCTGTACGTAGTTATATATTAACATCGGACTGAAGATTAGAATCTGGAAATCTCTTTATGTGCGACTTTTGTAATAAATTTCCCTTTAATTTATGATCTCTTGTCTCAGTACTTCTGTAGGTTATAAGTTATTAGAAGCAAAACCTGTAATACAAACCGTTCTGTAGTTATGTATTAACATCGGACAGACAACATCACAGACGGGTTTGTATTACAAACCGTCTGTGATAATTCTAAGATTATAACAGACGGTTTGTAATACAAACTGTCTGTGATAAGCGTCTTATCACAGACGGTTTTAAATAAAAAACCGTCTGTGATAATACCACATTATCACAGACGGTTTGTAATAAAAACCGTTTGTGATACGGAAATATCACATACGGTTTATTGGTAAGAACGGTCTGTGATACTCGTTTTCTCCGACGCCTTCAACACAGACGGTGTTCAAATTAAAACCGTCCGTGTTAATGTCGTTCACAGACGGTTTTGTCAAACCGTCTGTGATTTGACGTCTAGTATTAGGCTTTCTGTAGTAGTGGAACCAACTACAGTTCAATAGCTGGCTGTTTTCGTACCTTTAATCTGTCACAAACTGCCTGCAGTGGTAAGTGTGGCAGCACGTACTCCTAGGTTCATACAGTACAAATGCAACGCAAACATTTGGTTAAACCAAACATGCACGGTCGAAAGTTCAAAAGTGTGAGATTTACATCGGAACTCTGTGCTAAAATCACTCATCCTGATCATTTGTATGCAGCAACCACTGGAAGGTACTTCTACGTTGCATGCTAAGCACATAAACATCATTTGCCCGGCCACCACCACCTTCTTGTTGGCGGCGGCGGTGTAAGTATGTCTAGCATGGTCTCCTTCTCCCTTGGAGTCAGGGGAACCCCTCGGACGAGGTTCAGAGCCATGATATGAACATTAGTCCTTCGCCTGTGCTTTTGGTAAGCCCAGCTGCCAGCTGCCACACCACCCACAATGACCTGCACAGAATTCACTAGATCGGGTGATGAAATGCCTTCTCTAAAATTCAAATTGGCAGCATAAATGTTTTATTTGAGTTCGAAAGCTGGTAGCAAAAATATAATGATTCAAATCGAAATAAAGCACATATGGGTAACAATTACTGAATTTTTTGAAGTGTTCATGCTATCTTGTTCTATTGCAGCATAGAAAAGAGAATTTAATCAGCAAGAATAAAATCTGCTCAGATCTTAGTATCGCTATCAACGTAGAGAGATTAAGCTAAAACAAAAAATCAGCTGGAATTCTCAATGGTTAGTTTCTTTGGAATTGAAAGATTGTGCTTAACGGCTGCATATTGACAACTATGCTAAACATTATGAGCTTCAGCAATTTTGCTAATGCTCCTTCAGACAAAACATCTTAGTGCAAAAGTTTGCGATGACGCAAGGTTCATCATGACTCATCAAACATGAGTAGAACAAACAGATTATTCCAAAAAAGTGCATTAGATGTTACTTTTCTTTAAATAAAACAAGTTTCAGGAGATTAGATCAAGGCATGAAGCATTAGTTCGCGAGTAACATTGCAATCAAGTAGTCTGACAAATGAAAGCATGAGCAAAATGTTCAAATCATTAAGGCTTACCGGAGATAACCATATTGCAGCAGTTTGAAGATCAAATTTAGGGGCATATAGAACTGTTTCTCCAAACTCATCTTCTAGCTTTTGTAGATCTCTTATCACTCTTTCCAGCTTTTATTTCATCACGAATAAGCTGAAAAGTGCAATAGCAAAGTATTTAATTATAATCAGTGAAATTCCACTAATATATTGGCACGAGCTGTCTGACAAAAAATTATTTAAACTACAAAAAGTAAACCATTTATTTATGTTGAGATTAAATTTAGTTCCTGTATCTAAATTAGCTACAGGTAGTAGGTGGTGTAAGTATATATATATATTTTTGCATCACATTGCATTGTTCTAGCACAAAAAAAATGCAGTGTTCTAAAAAGTGGTCTGGTAGGCCTGATATTAGGCCGAATAATGGGACTAGGTCCCTTCCCTGAGTCGAATAATACAAAGCGAGTAAGTTAGCAGGTTTACAAGGTTAAACAAGCCAGTTATTCGGATAAGCGGGCGGTTACTGTATATTAGGCCGAATATTAGGGTAAGTGTGACGTATTGCAAGAACACTAGAAACTAGGCTTTACTAGGCTCTCAGCCCACTTGAGGTTTACTTGTGGGAAATGGGTTTACTTGTTGGGTGACAAGATATCATCTATGTATAATATGTATGCCAATGCTTCTTTTTGGTGAAAGGTCCACATTAGATCAGTAGTATAGGTACATGTAGCGCAACTAGTAATTGTGATGCTGCAGTATCACTGCCATAGTGCCATTAATTCATGCTCTATGATGACATGGTTGGAACTTGGAACAATATATAATATATGAATCATGAACTTTACTTCTTTATTGCCAATATTTGTGCAGCTACTGTATTACATTGCTGATTTGCATGATTACATTGACAATAGCTTTGTTTTCAACCCTATATTCATTAAAAAAAAGATGCATTAGATGTCTTTTTGCTGCTGAATGACCGTACATATATATAAATCTAAAATGTAAAATAAGGTGACCTCAATATCGCTACAAGGTGGGGTGACCTAAGGAATACCGCCTACCGATTTTTAAAACACTGAAAAAAATGTATTGTACGTTAAAGATAACACAAAAAGTAAAAGAAGTATATGATAGTTGAAATAATGGTGATAGTTGAAATAATCTGGTTACACTAATGCATAATTTATCAACAAAGTCATCAGAATTTTGTCGAGTAAACAGAGACTCATAATCTAAGGGCCTGTTTGGAACAAAGGACTAATGCATGAAACAATATGAATCGTGCACAAATCATACGAAATTCCTGTATTCCAAATGGGCCCTAATCAACAAATGAGTTGTGGCTTTTCCCATACAAATGTTGTCATTCGAAAGGGTATACATCTAAAGACTGGAATAACTCTGCAAAATTACTTCTGATAGACCTTAGATCAGCATATTGCAAACATCAATACATCATCTGAAGTATTTTCATGCTTTTTTGCATTCAAAACTTCAAATAACTGGTGCCTCTGAAAACCAGTAACTTGTAAATAAGCAATGATAATTTTGAATCAAACAGATTTTATTTTACATCAATTCATCAGTACAAGGTTTCACATGTAACACCTCAATTAGAAGTGTTTCCAAACTTAGTTTTGATTTAGATCAACAAAGTAAAGGTTGATGTTGTGAAAATTATAAAAAAGCATACTAATATGAGTAAATCTGATAGCTTCAGTTATCCAAAGCTAAATAAAGCCCTGTTACCAAAAGTCTTACAATCAACTGAACCAAGAAGGCCAAGTGTGATGGTCGGCAATTCGGCATACCATACCAGAGGCGCTAATCACGCCAACCACATATGGTGCAATAATTGCTTTCCATCCAAACCGGATATGGTGCATTAATTACTTTCCATCTAAGATAAGATTGCCTAGCTAATTATCTACAAGTTTGGTATGCGAAGATGCTATTGTTAGGTGGGGGTCTCCCTATATAAGGGCTACCATATAAATGAAAGAAGCAAGCAAAGAATTATCTCTAATTGCTCCCTCCCCCTTCTCTACCATCCTGTGCATCTTCCTCCCAGCGCATGCTTCCCCTCCTCCCTCAGCTATCTCCACAACGGTGCCAGGTCGACGAGGCCCGGGGCCAAAGCCTATCATTACCCACAGTTATCCCATATGGTCACTAGATCGTGACAACTTGGTATCAGAGCCAACGACCTCTCGTGGCTATGGTGCCACCATGGATTCTGAAGAACAGATAGCTGCTGTTTAACAATACTACAATAGGTAGGAAAACCATTATTCCAAGTCAATTTATCATTAAAACCTTGGTGGGTGAAATTTACCGGCAATATAGAACAAAAATCATGACAAAGGTGGGATATTTTCTGATCTGTAATGATGTAAGATGTATTCAATATTACAATGCATCCATGACATTATGATTAACAGAATATCAAAGGTCAAAGAAGATAGAGAAACACACCCAATACCACTTCCTCGGGAAACGTCTACCCTAGTTCTTTTCTGAATAAGAACGAGCATTTTCAAACTCAAAACGTTCTCCATCCCATTCTATCCATCCTGAAAAGTAACCCATATCATTGATGTGAGCTTGCCTCGTATCACCTTGTCGGTATTACTCAACAATGGTTCTTTCAGTTGGAGCGAGACGAAGGCGAGCCCAACTGGAAGAATTTCAAGGAGTACGTCAACCTTTGCTTCGGCCCATCCATTCGACACAATCCCTTGGGGGAGCTCAAGCAGCTCGCGCGGACTGGTACTATGGAGGAGTACCAACAACGCTTCCTCGCAATACTGTGCCGCATGGAGCGCCTTCAACCGCACCAACAAGTGTAGCTCTTCACCCCAGGATTGATGGAGCCCATACGGACGGATGTCGAAATGCAAAATCCAACAATCCTCTAGATGGCGATGGGCTGATGGCTCTGGCCTGGGCTTAGAGAGGCGCGCTTAGGTTGCCGACCAGCTGCTAGACAGCCAGTACCACTTCGGCAACAGCCGAAGGAGCCTAGGCATGCACAGCAGCAGCACAGGTAGGACTGACAGCCGCCCTAGCAACTCTGTCGGTTCCAGCGGTAGCAGGGAAACTAGCCCTACCCAAGGTTAGAAATACCGCTACCGGGGTAAATCCCGCCGGTAACGGTTACCGGCCGGTAACCGGAAAAACCGGCCGGTAACCGAAAAAAAACCGGTCGAATTTCATGCGCCAAAATTTGAATTTGAAATCGGTAACCGGAAAAACCGGCCGGTAACCGCCCAAAAAACCGGAGAAAAACCGTTAAAAACCGGAAAACCCGGTTTTTCAAATTTAAAATTGGAAATTCCTAACATAATCATGGCAAAAAGTATGAAGTTAAGCACGGAAGTTGCATAGATCTTCCTAATACATCATATTAGTGTTAAACAATATAAATATCATTCGGGAAACTAACTTTTACATTCAAATTTTGAAAATTCCTAATACATTCATGGCAAAAAGTATGAAATCAAGCACGGGAAGTGTATGCATCTTCCTAATACATTATATTAGTGTTAAACAATGTGAATATCATTAGAGAAACTAATTTTTACATTCAAAAGTTTAAATTTGAATTAAATAAAAAACCGGCGGTTTTTTCCTCCCGATCGGGGCCGTAAATCCGATTCATCGTGATAACCGCCGCCATCACGCGGTATTTGGAACCTTGGCCCTACCTGCTCCGACAAGTGCGGCAGGAGGCGCCTAGGCACCGCACCTTCGTCGGCGCTACTTGACAACTACAGAGATGGCAACTTGCAGGGAAGCCGGCATGTGCTTCAATTGTGAGTTCACACCGAATCATCGGTTCAAGAGCTTGTTCGTGCTCTTGGCCCTAAGAGATCACGACGGTGACGATCTAACACCGGAGAACGAGGATGAGCCTAACATATCCTTGTATGCATTGATCGATATCCAACCGCGTGCGGCCGGCACCGTGCACCTTGAGATAGAAGTGGCCAGCAAGGTGCCTTGAGTTCGACAACATTTTCGCCTAGCTAACCAACTACCACCAAAACGCGGCGTGACCACCACATCCATCCTCTGCTGGGCACTCGGCGATCTCCGCACGACCATATCACTACCCCGGCTACTCAAGGATGAGCTCGAAAAGCAATGTACCAAAATACAAAGATCACAAAATCATACACCGAGCCATTCGGCGTTTTCTTCGCCAGTCTTGCTTGTCAAGAAGCGAGACGGCTCATGCGATTCCGTGTCAACTACAAGGCCCTCAATGAACACACCGTCAAGGACAAATTTCCAATCCATGTTGTTGATGAGCTTCTCGACGAGCTCAGCGGTGCGCGCTTCTTCACCGAGCTGGACCTGCATCGGGGTACCACCAAGTGCGCATGCACCCCTCGGACATTGAGAAGACGGCGTTCTGCACTCACGAGGGCCTATTTGAGTTCTTGGTGATGCCCTTCGGCCTCACCAATGGCCTGGCAACATTCCAAGCACTGATGAATGATCTTCTACAACCATTCCTCCGATGTTTTATGCTTGTGTTTTTTATGACATTTTAATTTACAGCTCTTCATGGTCTGAACACCTCCGCCATGCACGAGCGGTGTTTCGCATGCTACTGAAAGAACGTTCTTTTCTCAAGAAGTCAAAGTGTCTATTTGGAAAGACATCCGTGTCATACTTAGGCCATGTCATCTCCACCGATGGTATCGCCATGGATCCTCAGAAGGTGCAAGCAATCTTGGATTGGCCACAACGCGGACCGTCCGGGCCTTCGCGGCTTCCTCATCTTAGCGGGCTACTACTACAAATTCATCAAGGGCTTTGGCATGGTGGTTGCGCCCCTCACGCAGCTGCTCAAGGAGGTGTTCACTTGGTCACTAGCCGCAACGACGGCATTCAAGACCCTACAAGCGGCCTTGGCGGAGGCACCTATCCTCCAACCGCCTGACTAAACTGTCAACTTCATCATGGAGTGACGTGTCCGACTCAGGTTTTGGAGCTGTCCTGCACTAGCTAGTGGGTGCCATCGCCTTCTTCAGCCGCATGATAGCACCCAAGGTTCTAAAACTCGGTAATCGGTACTCGCTCAGTCACCTCACCTTGTAGTCATTACACGGGAATCGGCCAAATACTCGGCCTTGTAACCGGTTTTCTATTTTTAATAACGGATTTATATATGTGTATTCATAAAAAATCAAAGCCACATTTAATGCTATTGTTTTGAACTTTTGATGTATATAGGTGGTTGAAAAAAAAACAGTTCCCAACATTAGCTGCTACTGCTAGTTATATAGTAGTTCCTCTCCCATTGATTCATTATCCATTCTTTCAAATGTTTCTCATTGAACATAAGGAAAAAATCAAAGCAGACCCAGTGGAGGAATAAAAACTCAACCAAAAATTATGTTCCCAATATTGTGTACAACATCTGAGATTTCCTTGTAGTGCTCGTAATGATATGTAACTAAGTTAGGCTAATCATGGAAAAAAATGACAGCTACTCAACTAGTGTTATAGCAAAGCAGCTCATTGGCAAGGAAAAGATGGCACAAGAACATCAGCTACTACAATCCGACGAACAAAAAGTAGTGTAAAATGGTAATCAAGAACATCAGCTACTACAATCCGACGAACAAAAAGTAGTGTAAAATGGTAATCATGTCATCTAAGAATTTCAGTATACAAGCAACGAAGAAATGATTTGCAGCATAAGCAGATGGGGGCGAGCATTCCCAGCATTTTGGACCAACAAAAAATAATGCATGTCAGGATCAGAGACTAGTCGATAATTTCAATTTTCAGGCATGCATAGCAATGTAGAAAGTAGACCAAGTTCTCACATCAGACAAGCATTGGCGTACCTAGAAGTCAGAGTGTGGTGGGAATGTTATAAGTAAAAATTTCTACTTAAGCTCCGAATATCGACATCCAACAAACAACAAATTGATCAAGTGAAGAAATTTCACCAGATGGACTACTATAAGATGCGATGAGAGCAATGCAAAATTCATTCCATTAATCGATGCGATGAGAGCTAAACTCATTACATTAATCGATAATGAAAGCGATACTGAGCCAAATTGTCCAAGAAATTTAATGAACCACCATAATGAAATCGAGTGCCCACTCGGCGAGTATACGGCACAGTAGCCGATTATGCCGAATAATCGGCCGGTTATACCGGTTAACTACTCATTTTGGGCTACTCGTACCCGGTGAGAGGACCTAGTACGAGTATTCAGGCGATTACTTGGCCGAGTAAACCTGTTTTTAGAACCTTGATAGCACCACGCCATGCAAAATTGGCGGCTTATGAACGCAAACCGATCGGCTTGGTGCAAGCCATTCATCATTAGCGCCAGATCTATGGGGCGCCCATTCGTGGTACGTATTGAACATTACAATATCAGGTTTTACCTAACGAGTGGCTCTCCACGATCGATCCCTCATCACCATTGGGTCAGCAAGCTCCTCAGCTACTAATTTCGCATGGAATTCAAGCCCAGCCACCTCAATGTGGTTGTCGATGCCTTGTCTAGGAGGGACGACGAGGCTGACGGGTCCGACCGTCAGCTTTTGGCCATTTCGGGACCCCTGTTTGGCCTCTTTGAGGCCATCCGCAAAGAGACGGATGGCTACACCAAGCTCGGTTGTCTTTACACTTAGGTGCTGGCCGGCGATCTCGGCTTGCCATGGAGCGTCGCCGACGGCCTGGTCCAGTACCAAGGCTAGCTATTCTTGCCAGCCTCCTCACCGACGTTGGCATTGGCCTTGGAGCGCGCGACTCCATTGGCCACAAGGGTGTCCAGAAAATGCTCCGCTTCCGGGCATTCTTCCACATGCCCAATGTCCACTCAGCGGTATTGGACTTTGTTCGTGCTTGTGCAACTTGCCAACGCAACAAGTCCGAGCTTCTGCATTCGGCCGGCCTGCTCCAACCGTCATTAGTCCCTTCGCGCATTTGGGATGATATCTCCATGGATTTTATTAAGGGGCTACCACGTGTGAATGGGAAATCGGTCATCCTCATAATTGTGGACCAGTTCTCCAAATATGCCCACTTCATTCCATTGGCGCACCCATACACGGCAAGTTCGGTTGCCACGGTCTTCTTCGAATCAGTGGTCCGGATGCACGGGTTCCCTTGCTCTATTTTATGACCAGGATCCAATTTTCACAAGCAATTTTTGGATGGACCTCTTCGACCACGCTGGCATACAACTCCATCTCAGCTTGACTTTCCACCCGCATTCTGATGGTCAAACAGAGGTGGTCAACAAGATTGTGACCATGTACCTTCCCTGTTTTTCTGGAGACCGACCACGGCAATGGCTGTGCTAATTGCCATAGGCGGAGTATTGCTATAATACTTCATTCCAGTCATCACTCCGTGACATACCCTTCAAGGTGGTCTATGGTTGGGATCCACCAACCATGCGCCAATACATGGAGAACAGCGCTCAGGTGGCTACCGTTGACAGCATGCTGCACGACCGCGATAATTTCCTAGCTGATGTGAAGGAACGACTCCTGCAGACACAGCAACAATACAAACGCCACTACGACAAGCATCATCGCGAGTTGTCCTTTGAGCTGGGGCAGTGGGTTTGGCTGCGTCTTCAGCACCGTCAGGCCGCCTCTCTCGCTGTCCGTGCCCACAAGTTGGCACCGCGATTTTATGGCCCATACAAGGTGCTAGCCCAGGTCGGCACGGTGGCCTACCGCTTGAAGCTGCCACCTCGTGCTTGTATTCATGACGTATTCCACATCAACATGCTCAAAATATTCCACGGCGCACCGCCCGCTAGTCCCGCATTACTTGAGCTCCAGGACGGACGCATCTCCCCGGTGCCTCAGCGCGTGGTGCGAGGCCGTCTAGCCCGCAGTAAGCAGGAGGCCTTGTCTAACGCTGATGCAACATGGGAGCCATTGGACGATTTCAAACATTGCTACCCCTCCTTTCAGCTCGGGGACAAGCTGTTTGCCAAGGGAGGGAGAGATGTGATGGTCGGCATACCATACCAAAGGCGCCAATCACACCAACCACATATGGCACAATAATGGCTTTCCATACAAACCGGATGTGGCGTATTAATTACTTTCCATCTAAGATAAGATTGCCTAGCTATTTTGTTAGGATAATTATCTCCAAGTTTGGTATGAGTAGATGCTATTGTTATGTGGAGCTCTCCCTGTATAAGGGCTACCATATGAATGAAAGAAGCAAGCAAATAATTATCTCTAATTGCCTCCCTCCCCCCTTATCTGCCTTCCTGCGCATGCTTCCCCTCCTCCCTCAGCTATCTCCACAATGGCGCCAGGTCGACGAGGCCTGGGGCCAAAGCCTACCATTACCCACAGTTATCCCATATGGTCACTAGATTGTGACACCAAGTAACCGAATCATTCAAAGGGAAATAGAAAGAACATGTACCTTTCTAAGCAGAATGGCAACATCAGCTTGTGAATCTTCAATGGACTGGCTACCACACTCTGTGCACCGAACATTGTGGCTAATATTTCTTGCACGGGTTTCAACAATTTGTCGCTGCTTCACATCCTCTTCAGTGGCCATGACAAAAGACAATGTGCTCTATATTGATGTAGCCAACTAGCTATATTTAAGAACCTGAAGAAAGAAAATGTGAAAATCATCACTTGTCTCCTTGGGCTACAAAATAAGGTTATCTACCTTTTAAAGAAAAAGAGATTAAACATGTACTGTGATAGGCAGATAAACTATCAAAGCAAGAATGTAACATGTCCAATTGCTGGCTTTACATGACAAATCAAGTCTACCAGACAAAGTCCGAAGGAAACCGAGCTCTGAATAAGCTTGGCAAGGATTTACCCAGCTCATGTACTGCCCCCAATCTCGAATATATTTTTTGTGCACAATATTGCAGAAGTAAAATTACCAAGAAAAGTATTTATAGGACTGAAAAGAAACAGTAGCAAATCTTCATAGCAACAATCATCAGATATAAATTACTGTAAAAGGAACAATTTGTAAAAAAAAATCACATGAACAATATAATGTGAACATAGAAAATTTCCTTCACTGCCATATGCTAAGCACATATGGTTTTTTATTTATAATAATAAGATGGATGCCCTTTCTAGAGTCCATAGTACTTGACAGGGCGTTTCTTATTGATGGCATCCCTTGTGTTCCATTGGACATGCCCAATATAAGTATGTTGTTTGACCAATTAATATTGATTCCTCTGCCACAATTCTTAAGCATTATATAATTAAGGATCACCCAGCCCTGATCTCACCCTCTCGTGTCCCTACACCACTATTCAATTAAAGGTGTACAAAAATCATGGAAGCTCATGGGCTGCTTGAGGCCTGAGTGCAACTCTACTCTGACTCAGGTTTGGCTTAGCTCAAAAGAAAGCAAGGCACACTTGAGCCAAATCTCCAACTCATTTGCATTTGCAGGTTGAGCTGATTCCTGAGGTTTGAGCCAACAGCTAAGTCTTCATCTCAGTTACATTTGTGAGTCAAAATATTTGCCTATGGCTATGACAGGTGGGTCATAGGGCAAAGAACAAGAATAGTGCAGTGTGCCAAGATGGTGGTTGCAAGCCAAACACTAGTCACAAAAGTTCAAAATGTAACTAGGATGTAGCAAAGTACAATTTTGAACCAAATACCCTCTTACAATAAGCATATAACGATTAGGGAATCATTTATACTAACTGGGCAGACCCCTTTTAACCTGAGTCCAAAAAGTCTAGTAGTTGCTAAGCATTGGATATTAGTGACGTTGGTGTGTTACACATGTACATGTTATTTTGAAGTTTATGTTCGTATTTTAGTATTTGCATATCACAGCCTCACGCTTAACGCATGGTAAGTTGGTAACTTGCAGCATGAGTATTTCTTTCAAGTAACATAATGGGAACAGTATGAGGTGCTCTAGTGGCATGCGAGTTGTATACTGTTTTGGAATTGTTTCTACGCGTGTAAAAAAGGTGCCAAGCAAGAAATTGGATGACGAGAATAAGCCACATCTAGTATTCTACTAGGATTGCTAACAAATCTATACATCCATGTAAGTTTCTCAGATGCTCGGCAACAGAAAAGTTCCACTTATAACTAAAAAAAAGTCGCCAAACCTTGCTTAGATCTGGAGTTCCTGTTTTCTATGGGTTTAAATAAAAGAATCAGCAACAAGGCTCAAGAATGATGTAAAGATAAAGGGGAAAGAAAATCAAATGTGGTTTCAAACAATGCATACATATATGAGAGGGGAGAGATGACTGATTGCAGCCTACGGCTGGAGCCGGCAATACCTATAGTGGTGACAGATGCAGGGATAAAAGAAAGAATAAGAGAGGGAGAAGGGGATGGCTGTCAACCACCGTATGCAGGGTCAGAAGTTGGAAGGAAGGGCAAATCAGGTTCTATGAATTGGAGAGGCAAAGTAGCGGCTAGGAACGATGTGATTGATAGCATCAGGTCCATACCAATAGCAGGAGCAAAGTACTCAACTGCACAGGGCCCCCAAAAAGTTAGGGGCCCCTAATTTTGATTTATCTTCAATTACTAGTAGCTGCGTCCTATTTGTTTAGAGGTATTCGGTTATATAACATTGAAATATGTCCACTTTAGAAATATACCATCCAAAAAAACTGGTTCACTTTAGTAGCACCGAAATTTCCCCAAATTCAGTAATATATCACTCTGTTAAGGGACATCCAGCTGCCGTTAGTGCCTCCCACCATCATGCACCAGACGCTGCTCCTCGCGCCGGGATCAAAACAGAGTAGAGGGTGGGAGCAAGCCTGCCGGCAGCAGGCGACGCCAGAGAGGCAGCGAGGGGCATCAAAATGTTAGGTGGTATTAAAGTGAACTGATTTTTTAGTGGTATATTTTTACCGAGGTCTTATTTAGATGGTAAATAGACAATTATTTTATTTATTTACTGTTTTGGGGCAAACACACACAATATTGTCCCATGGAGTATTGTACCAACAAATTTTGGTTCTGTTGTATGGTAAACTAGTAGATGCCAATCATTTAGCAGTGTGTTTGTAGCGCAAACTATTGCTGCCATGGTAGCATACGGAGGCTTCAAGTTCTTATGTTTAGGATGTCTCATAGTATACATCAGTTGATGGTATCTTTGATGTGTCTCGAGAGAGAAATAGAACTAATAAGTTAAGCATTCTTCAAGACAAACTATCATTTTATTTACTGCGGATTTAACATCTGACATAAGTTGTATGTCTCAGCAAGATTAATCATTTTCGATACGCTCAGAATGATGAGAAAAAACAAAACATCTTGACCATTCAGTGCCCAGTTTTCAGATTAAAAACACCACTATCCTAGGAAAGATCCACACACTCTCGGAGGTGGAAGGGAGACGGAGGGGGCAGTGGCGAAGGGGATTAGACGGGATTGGTGTTAGGGAGGCGGCGGATGGCTTACCTTGACGGGAAGAGGTCGTGTACGTCGGAGGACGCCGCCGGGTTGGTCGCGAAGGCGTCGCCTTTTCTTGGATCGCCGCGCCGCCGGACGCGAGCGGAGCGGACGTCCAAGGCGGGTCCGGGTGGGACGAATGGGCCTGCTGTTACAAGACTATTACGGGCCCGGGTCCAGGTCTTGGCCCGCTACGCATTTCCCTCTTACAGGCCGCTCCACGGAGCCCATTTTCCGGAGAGCTCCACCGACTCCATACGACAAGCTTCTAGTTCTTGGCCTGGCTCCTCCTCCTGGGCGGAGAGGGAGGCGACGACGACGACGAGGAGATGGCGGTGCTGGGGACGCTGCCGCAGCTGGTGAAGTCGCTGCGCAGCGAACCCATCTCCAACGCCCCAAGGCTCAGGCACCTCCCGTCTCTCAGGTAAGCATTGTGCGTCGGACATTCCTTGGTCATACGTGATAATATACCATATATTCTACTCATAAATGAAGTGAATAACTAAAAATTAAAATATACAATTACATCAATAATAAGTAACATGATAAATATAACATAACCTACATAGGTCCACACTCCACAAACATAGTGCCATAAGTCTACAGTAATAATATAAATTTAACTCTCTTGTCTCACAAAAGTCATCTAAGTCAAACTCTCTCATATCTCAAAAGTCATTGACCTCGAACTTATCTAAATTGGTATATACTACTATGTTATTTCCATCACCATCTTGAATAGCATCGATTGGATTTTCACCATAATAATCCATATCATCGTTATAAAGTATGATCTCTTCCTCTTCTTCATTGCCCGAGTGTGGCTTATCTTTTTCAACTACCTTTAATGTATATCATATTCAACTGGCCTGAATGCTAATTTGAGAAGCCTCTTTAGCATGTTTTTGCTCTACAATCTCTGTGGGTGTACGTCGAAACATTGCGTCAATGGACTTCTTGGTCTCCTTTGCCATCATTGGTGCTGGACTCTTGAACTTCAAGATCGATTGCTTTCTTTTTGACAGCTATCCCTGAACTTGGATGCACAACACTCCTAACAAAGATCTTGAGACTCCTCCGCACATGCTCTCCATCTTGTTGTTCTCCTTCATCATCATCTAAGAAGAGTGGCCTCTCCTCCTCTTCTTTTTCATCAAAGCAGCATACATCTCTTATGTGATTGCTGTGGTTGTTTTGGTACATTTTTGAACATCTCCAAACACACCCACAAGATACTCCTTAAGCCTCGTTATTCTTCCATGTACAATTTTGCCACAAAGCGAACATTGCACCTAATCTCAGTTGCAAATTATTGGCCAAAACTCATACTTCCATCATGGATCATTTGACTTTGCCCTTCGTTTAGGATCGGTTATTGGATCATATGAGGTGGCGTTAGAACCCTCTGTGCTTTCAGTTGCCATTTGTGATATGTTGTACTCCTGTATGTTGCAAACTAGCATTAGCAAAGCATATCAACCGTATCAGTATATAGCAGTAGGCAGTAGCAAAAGCATATCAACTAGCAAAGCATATCAAGTTATCAACTACTAGTAGCAGTGTAGCAAAGCAGTGATATAGCAGTACTGTAGTAGTAACTAGTAGCAGTGTGTATTGTGTAGCATTGTAGCACTAGTGCACTATATATGATATTCACTTAGTCAGACCAGAGGCGTCGTCGCATCGACTCGAGTGGAGACTGGAGAGGACAGACGAGAGACTCGGTGAGGCGACAGACCAGAGGAGGTCGAAGCCGGCGGCGGTGAATCAAGAGGCGGTGGACTAGAGGCCAGAGCCAGTGGCGGTGAAGTAGGAGGCGGCAATGATCAAGACCGGCCGGGCGGCGCGCGACGATCCGTGGCTGCGACGGATCCCACGATCTGGCAGCTGCGACGGCTTATCTGGCGATTGCGACAGCAGATTTGGCTGTGGCGATGGTGAATCTGACGCTGGTGAAGCAGGAGGCGACGGCGGACTGGAGACTAAAGTTGGCGGCGGTGACGGATCCCACAGATCTCGCAGCTGCGACGGCGGTGATGGCGACTCTCTCCTTGCTTTTTCAAGCGTAGTGGAGACTCCCAAAACCTCATGGTATGTAGTCTCTATCTCTAACTCGAGTAGCTTGACTTTTAAACTTTAACCCCAACCCCTATGGCATCTACCGACCGACGCCTTACCGCTAAAACGCCGCCACGGCGATGCCTTCGCCATATCGCCGCCATGGCGTACATGATATGGTGCACCTCCATGCCGCTCGACGGCATACACCTCCGATCCGCCATTGATATGGCGACAAGATATCGCCGATATCTTGACGCCTTAATAACCATACTACTTATTAATATCTCAAGAAAAATTACTATTACACCTGTAGTCAACCTCGCGTGAGATAAAGAGTTAATCAAACCTTTTTATTGCCTTGTTAGTTAGAACTTCCCCCACCTCTCTGTTGTTCTTTCATTCCTCCTTTGCTTTCGCACAACTGCTATTCCTATAGATCTCTTATTTGCATGTGAAAATTAACCCCTCTGCTCCTAATTCTCTTCCTTCCGACAAACTTGTGATTTCCCTAAAATAATCTGGATGGCGGTGATGAATTAATCCACTCCATTCTCATCTATTTATTGTGGTATTCTTTGAGAACTCGAAAGCATAATTTATGTTCTTGTCTCATTCTCTCGATCTGGGTGCTACTCAAGCTTTTACCCATCCCTTCAAAAATCTCTTCTTATAAAAAAGCATAAGATAAAAAAAATAACCGAGGAGCTAATGTTAGGGCTTAATTCTAAATGAAAAATATTTTTTTATTTTAGTAATTGGCTTTTCTAAACTGTGATGCCTAATTTTAAAGTTAGCACAGGGCCCCCAAATTCTCAGGTAGGGCCCTGGATAGCATGCAGATAAATTTAAGCAACAAATGTAACAACAGACCGATGCTAAGAGTTTCTGGGACTTAAAATCTGACTTATGGAAAACAATGCTACCAGTACCAGCAAGCACACTTTCCTAGTGTAAACAATTGGAGAAAACTATTGTCGGTATCCTGATAGAGCATGATGATAATCTAAACCCACCATTACAGCATGCCGAGCAAATGCTTATTTATTGCACAATAATGTGCAAACTTCACAGTAGACCAAGACCCTGCCTTATCCAGCTCACTAAAAAGGGGAGTGCCGATTGTAGGGCACGACATGAGCAAACAATGAGGGGTAGAAGGACCGGGCGACGGCGGTGGCCGAGAGGGTTCTCCTCCTTCGGTTGTTAATTTCACGGCTATGTTGGCATGCAACCGAGCTTACCAGGCACAGCCCGCTTCCTGGTCGGTTTCGCCGGAGACGGCTCAGGCATCGCCATTGTCTCGTCAGCAATGTGCACCACTGGCCCGCACTGCACAAACGAGTTCTCGATTTTTCTGCATTGTCTCCAATTCAGTGGCCAGAATGCCCATGCCTGTATGGCTCCCAAATGTTGCCCGGAATTATTTCACGGAATAAGTCCATTCAACCCTCTCAACTATTGCGTTTGTCTAAAAATCAACACATAACTACGAAACCGGATGTTTAACCCCACCCAACTATCAATACCGGGTTCTTTGGCCCCCTCAACTAGGGGTGGGTATTCGGTTTGTGAGGCTATTTCGATTCGATTTTTTTCTCAAATTCTCAAACTTTGGTTTCATTCCATGAAAAAATTCGGTACAAAAAATAATTCCCTTACCTGACTTGAGGGCTTGAGGCGTTAATCGTTGGCCGCTTGGCGTCGCGCCGCTTGCAGCTTCCTTCTTGGCCGCCGCCTGGTCCTTCTTGCAGTCGGCCGTCACCCACCCCTCACCGGCTCGCCGCTCCCCCTCTCGCCGCCCTCGGTGAGTCGGTGGACGCCCTGGACGGTCGCGGCCTGGCGGCTACTATAGGTTAGGACTCCTCACACGCACGCATGCGCATGCCTGGACGGGGGTGGTAGAAACGGGAGCTTCGGTTGGGAGCCTCGTTGGGCGGGGGAAAAAGGCCAGAGCCGAGTTAGGACTCTCCCTTGGGCTTCGGCTGGGAGGCTGAGTTGCCTCCTCACTGCGAGGCTGATCGCAATAGTTCGGTTTTTTCCCTCTTTTGTTTTGGGCTTATACGGTTCTTTCTTTCTTTTAGATTGGCTTATACGGTTTCTGATACAGAGAAACTAGAGAACATATACCATCAGATCCCATCTCAATGGTATATATTTTCATCATCCGATATGTCAAAAGATTCCCCACTTCTTCTGTCATGATCATACACTCTCTCTACTTATTTGCCAAAGTCTTATCCAAAATCCCCAAATCCTCCATAGCTCCCTCTCTTCTATCCATCACTTTCCAACCAACTTAGCATCCCAGCACATCAATTCTTTTCCCATGCCACACATATCAAACTATGAAAAATAAGAGCGGTGGTTGTGGGTGAGCACAGCAACAAGTTGCAAGTAACCAAGCAAATGAGGTGGCAATGGGCAAGCAGGCACAGTGAGGCAAAGAGCTGCAAGATGCCAAAGGGACTGTATACATGTAGGCATGGTGAGGGGGCGTAGTCAGGCAGGCACAATGTAACATCCCAAAAGCCTGATGTTCAAAAATGTGAAAGTTTTAAAACTTTTGCAGCATTTCTTTAGCATTTGGTTTTTCATGGCTTCTTTTGTCAAAAAGGTTTCTCAAAAAAACAATGTCTAAGCATAAAATGGAGAAAAGAATGCACAATTGGCATAATCAAATTAAACTAAAAATTCAAAGTATATCTTATTAAAATAAATCATGAGCTAAAACTTTAAATAAATTATTTGGAAAGAGAAGTAAAATTGAACTCAAAGGTCCAATAATTAAAATTCTAAATTGTGAGCCATTATCAAACTCAAGCCTAGCTAAAACTCAAATAAGAGCTCAATTCAAAATCTAAAAACTTATAATTTAATTGCCATGTAAAAGCCATAATTGGTGCTTTCAAAAATTGGAATCTTAGAGCCAAATCAAATTCATGTGAAAAATTCAAACATTATTTAAGCTTGGCTTCGGCTTAAACTGAAATTTAAAAATGAACCTACTCAAGTTAGTTCTATTTTATAAAATAAACTTTAAGGTTGGGATAAAAAATGATGAGCAAATAATGCCCTAGATTGTGTTGCCCCTGGGAGTAATGTAATGCTGGTAAGCTAGCATATGGCGTAGGTAGCCACGTAACGGTGGATAGGATTTGTACTACTATTATTATTGCAATCTTTCACATACTTTATAAAATCAATTTTAGTTAGAAATTGCTAAGTCTCAGGAATTTCTATTTATTGTAATTTTCCTCAAAGGCATTTAGTAAAAGAAACCAAGCCTTCTTTGAATAGCCCTACATCTATTATAATTGCATTTGTGTGTTGACTCGTAGAACATAGTTGTTTGTACTCGTACTTGCTCACTCAATTAACTCAGAACTAGTGGAGCAAGACCACTACGCCTATTACAATGCTCCTAGACTCGATGGACAAAAAGATAGAGGAAATTAGGAAGATCTTTAGTATTATAGTTCTTGTCCTGGCTAAGCAGACGTTGATGGTTATTGTGTGTACATTTTACCCTTAGTCGCTTGCCTGTGGCAGGTTATGGCCTCACATTTTGCTTATCGAATCCATTTTCGCTTTTGCAATGTAAGTATTTAGCCGGATCGGGCTTTTATGTAAACTCTATCTAATATAGAATATTTAAACTTTGATGTGTAATATTAATGGATGGTATGGTTCATGCGATGTATGAAATGATTCAGCAATGTATCTATAAGCACTATCTATTGATCCAGAAAATAGTATAGTGGAATCGGGTCTGATAGTGCTAGTATCAAAGCATACGACTATAGGGTAAAAAGCCTTAGCTAGAATAGCCATTTAACTAAGGACATGTGACTTACTTTTGAAAACTAAGAAGAGAATTTACCAAAATATAGTGTACTACTACTTCTACTTATCATTCCTAGTTCTAGGCTTGTCTACCTATATCTTTAAAATGGTTACTTACACTTTTGCTTTAAATTGTAGATGGCCGGATCAGCAGCTAACAGTCCATGGGATTACTTTGCTCATAGTCAAGATGAAAATGACTTTGCTGACATCTTATGCAAGTTGATGCAGTATTTGGGCTACAACCACTAGCCCATCTTTTGGGGCCGAAAGACCCAAGAAGGAAGCAAGGAATCTTGAATAATGGAGGTTTTCATATATGCCAAAGAAGGCAAGCACAAACCTCACATCTTTAGGAGCCTTCACAGTAGTAGTACTTCCATGAATGCTCTCTATGACGCCACCTATTTAGCCTCCACTAGCTTGTGTGAGATTCATGAGGCTACTATGCTTATGTCTCCATTCTACTATTGCCCATCCCGAGGAGGGAGATCATCACTGAGAGACATTCATTCTAGATGCTGAGTATGACCCGCTTTTGATGCACCGAGTCCAGCTCATGTGAGCTATGAGGGTCACTTACACCGAGGTGTTGGATGAGATCATCGACCTTCACCAGCTATAGCCAGATGAAGACTCTTCATGCACAGCTCATCAAGTGCGAGAAGGCACTAGCTGCGATAGAAAGCGAGAAGACCGCTGCCATGGCTGAGTTTGAACGTACTGCAGCAGTAGCTGCAATTTACACTCCAACACCTACCGAATCTATCATTGTCCTCGCCACCCTTTCCTACTCGGTCTCACACTTAGGAGTGCAAATGGTATGGGTTAATCTCGACCGATCTGTACCGAATCCGGTTGGTACCGGATATGAGAAGGTAATTTAGCATCCGGTACCGAATCCGATCCATACCGGATAATTCTTGCCGGATATGATAACGAAAACGGTAAAGCTAAAATCCGATTGAATAGCATCGGTAAATGGTAAATCAGATATTATCCGACCGAATATCTGAACAAACAAGTTAGTACCCTAACTAGCTCAGCCCATCAACTATCATTGACACCAACCAGCCTAGATTTTATCAAAGTCGTAACCTAACTCTAGAGTCTAGCTACTCTAATCAATCACCACCAATACTCCCCACTTATGTTGAACTTACGTATGAATTTATGTATGTATTTATCACTTATGTTGAACTTGTGTTGTATCGGCTATTATACTTAAGTAATATAGATGAATTTATTGCTAGTTGAAGGCTTGAAGTGAAGGTGGTATGGTTCAGTATATATTCCTTTATGTATACACATACTATCCGTCTATATTATTCGTTTCCGATCCGAAACCGTTATGTATCCGTCCCGATGACACCATATTCGAAACTTCGAATAACCCGAATTCATATTTGTATCTGGTCTTACCGTATCCGACTTCAAATCCAGAAAAAAAATATAGATTAAGATACAGTATAAATAATATCCATTCGAATACGATTTGATTGCACCTCTACTCACATTGGCGGACTCCGTTTGAGAACCGCCACGCACAAGAGCATGTGGCGTCTCAGTCCGCCGATGGTCGTCAATCTTGGGGACACTCGCCGAGGACACAATCGCGGTCGCTCGTTGCCCAATATCCGTTACACGGAAACTAATCAGTTATGAGCCCATCATCCGCTACTTAGAACCTCGGCTATGCTACCTGATGCTAAGCAGACCACTATTCCATTCTTGATGGAAAAGAATTCATCGCAAGAACGCGAAAGTAGGTAAGGCTGCAAGTTTCAAATTAGACGGCACGGCATGGGCAGGTCCGTCTCTATAGTTACAGAGACCTTTGGGCGAACGTAATACTATAGACCCTATAGGCTAACATAATAATTGATAAAACATGTATTATAGTACTAGTAAAATTAATTTGCAGCATGTATTTGATTCATAAAAGACAATGTCAATATAACAATAGAAGAAAAACTAAGGAATAACAAAATAACTATTATGGTTATCTCAATTTAAGATGTTAATCAATCAATTGCGTATTCTACGCTTTCAGATAGGCTGGAACACATATACTATAATGAAGGAACACATATACAGATCCATCCTATATTTACTCATAGGCTCATGGCCCTCCTTTTGCTTGGACCCCCTCTTGTTTGGGCCCTTAGTCAGCGTCCCTGCCGCCTAGCCCCAGCGACGGACCTGGGCATGGGCCGGAAGCACGATTACACGCGGCCGGGCACGATCGAAAAGCTGCCTCTCGCATTGTCATGCTCCGTACGTACGCGTGCCGACCCCGCGCGATAGCCATGCTGATCAGCGCGCCCCAAACGTGCCGACTGTACGTATTTTGGACGCACGCGGCACGCCCGCACCACCGCACCGCATGCATGCTGAACGCCAGCATGCACAAGCCGCGCCGACAAAACGCCGAGCGGATAAAGCAGCCGCTCCGGCCGACACCCCCGCATCGCACACGCCGCCCAGGCCCAGGCCCAGGCCCATCACCAGCCCAGGCGCCCTGCACGCCAGGTTGCACGTGCGCAGCTCCCGATGGAGCCGCAAGGCGTTTCATCACGGCCACTTGTTATCATTAGAAGAGTGAGTGAGTGAGTGACTCCTATCTTAACCATCTAGAGCAACATCAAGTGTACATACAAATAGAAATCAGACTTATAAAGACCACGATAAAAAAAATAACATGTTTACCCCATTGGTTAAGAATCAAAGAAGCATTTATGTAGATATTCTTATCTATGGCCATAAATATAGCCCTTAAAGCAACATGGAGAGGAAAAAAACATTTTAGGCATAAAAAACATCCTTATCCCATCCTTATCCGTGAGATTATTTTGCTCACAACTCACCATTACCTATATTGTTGTTTTTAGGTGATCAACAAGGGCGACATACTTAGAGAAGAAATAGTACATGATCAATACATACATCATCGTTCATCTATCACACTTAGATATGTTTCTTATATATTATAGAGATCGTTCATGTAAACTGTATAATTTAGCTAATGAGTTTTTCTGGAACATAATAATACTGGTATTGTTTATTATTAGCTTTCCTGGAACATAATAATACTAGTGTTGTTTATTATTAGCTCAAGTACTATTAGTTAACGTAATATTTGGTTTATCTTAATTATTGATAATGTTTTTATTATCATCGTCAATGGTAAGTTTGCTTTTTGACATATGATTTTGGACGTTCTTGAGCACGTGATCTCGAGTGTTCTCAGACGCATAGTCCTGATCGTGCTTGGGTGCAAGGTTTTAAGGTCATATTTGTGCAATGTTAATCAGTTTTCTTTCGTTATCTGCTGTACTTATATTTAAGTAATTGTATTATGAAATCATAGTTAAGATAATATTGTTGGAAATTTTGTTAAAGAAGGTTTAAAATAGTAAGGAAAAAAGTAGTTATGAATTCTAAGCTCATTGTTAGGGCAGGGTGTTACAGTGCAGCCGTCCCCTGCCCCAAGCCGGGTTACGGCACCGTCGGTGGCTGCGACTCGTCGCAGCGGCAAGAGCAACGAGGGGTAGGAGCTGTGGCAGCGGAAGGATGGGTGAGGAGGATGCCGTCCACTAGCGCTCGCGCCGCCGGACGCAGGCCTCGCACACGTCGTCCTAGCTCGAAACTAGGCCGTGTCATTCCAGCCCGGGACGGCTTGTGAGGCGGCCTGTGCTATGACGGCCCAGCAACCTGACGAGGAAGGCCTGGCACCGCACGCGAGTTTTTCCTTTTTATGCCATGACCTTAGTGATTGGTCCGTGTTGGGATAGAGCTCAGGTGCAGGGCCAATTAGAACTTGCCATCTGTCCTAACTAAAGATTAGGCGTTACTTACCCAAACAGAAAAACTAAAGAACGGTGGACTGTCAGACCTCATGTCTATGGTATAAAGGACTGTTCAATCCGCACGCATTATAACACAGATGCCAGATATCTCGTAGCTTGGACGTCTTGTGCAGTTGCCACCACCTGTTCCTTATCCATCCGCTCAGTCAAGTGAACTCAAGTACCCAACCACTTATCCCTATTCTTTTGACTAGATACGAAGCTGCTTCTCTCTGTTTCTTTGTTGGTCTCTCTCCTAACCATGCTCCATACACGATGTCGAAGACTATTTGTAGAGCAAAGATCAAACTTGCGCCAGATTTATTAGAAATATGGAACCTATCTATCTACTAGTAAGGTGTCCGTGCGTTGCAACGGAAAACCAAATAAAAATGATGCATACTATGCAACAAAGAGACCCTTGTGCGACAGCAGCTATGGATTACGCACACAATTAGCGATTCGCACGCAACACGCCTCTCAACAGGATGAGGGTTAAAACAATTGATCAACGAAAGAAGTTTTGGAGTTAAACAGGAAGAACGGCAAAAGCATCATGTTAAAACCAAAACTTGTGTACAAGAATCCACTTGCAAGTACAAAAATATTAGTAATTTTATGCAACTCAAACTGCAAAAACACATTAAAATTCTCTGTAACGTGAGTTATCCAATAACAGTTAGGCATCTACTGTATCTTATATCCCCTACTATATTGCAAGCAACAGATACACAAGGCCTTTCAAATATTCAACTATTTCAGATCCACCAAGTTTTGAAGTTCCAAAGACCATGTGAACAAAAGAACCTGGATAGAATAATAAAAAATTCATTAGACAAATAAAAAATTCATTAGTCAAAAATCCATTGTATATATCTTTACTATTTAAAAAAGATACGAAAATAATTAGTGAACTGCTTACGTTGCTTAATGTCGAAACATTCTGTCAAGTGTATCGTTCCTTATGTCAACGATATTCATGATAAAGTTCCTTGCATTCAAATCATACAACACTACCTGGCGCAGTTCTGTATAAAGAGAGCATTATTTAAATTATAAAAGAATACATACTTGCATACATTATTTATTTTTTTACCTTCAAGCTCTTGTAGCCTATCATCTTGTGGTCCAAATTTGAAATTTGTACAATCCATTGTCATTAAGCAACCTTTTCAATAATGTATCAATTAGATGAGGAACAGGAATAAGATATAAAATGATAATGTATTCATATTAGTTGCACACATACCATATCGACTATTCTTCTTCAAAGATTGTCGCACTAAAATATAGTTTTGTTCCCCCGCAAGTCTCCATTGTGTTAGATATCGCACAATAAGTCCATCCCAAACGCGCACAAATAATAAGTTCTTGCTGATGTACATTAAAAATGTACATTAAAAATGGACTCAATCAATAATAATTGTTTTCAAATAAATAGAAACATTCTATGCAACTTGCTCGTCATCCATGAGGCATAATTCCCTCATTGGTATACGACGTGGAAAGTCGTTGATGTGCCGACAATGACATGTACAACCAAACCGACCACATCTTACCAAAGTTACATCAATTGTAAGGATTGTTCAAAGCAACAAAAAAGTATATCAAATAAGAGGCAACATATGTGAAAAGTGGAGATCTTACCAACAATTGACTTGTTTGGTTTTAAATAAACATCTTCAAAATGTGTATATTGGATAGGGAGATCAAAAAATTGAATGATATTGCTCAATTGCTCAACCGTAGTTTGGTATGTTAACTTTAATTCAAGCTCCTTTCCAAGAAACCAAATTCGTTAGGATTTGGGTCAACTTCTTGAGTGGATCTCATACGAACTCCCTCGGCAAGTGTCGGTCAAATCTATGAGATTGTGTGCCAAAGCAAAATATTTCCATTTTCATGCCCTAATAATAGAAATGCGAAAAGCATATAAGTCATTGCACGAAATAATATTAGGTTGACAATTACAAGAACATATGGCGTAATGAATATTAAAGCAAATATCGATA